>CP136060.1:515635358-515985358 GCA_032464435.1 Aegilops umbellulata | reverse complement strand
ACCACAGCTCGATGCACGGCGCTCTTGTATCTTCCGTTGGTTATGATCTGAATCATGGTAGAAAACATGGGCAACATATGAAAGAACCATTTAGCAACTATGCAGGAGGAGATTTTCAGCTTAAGTTTAGGATCAACGGTTTGGTCAAAGACCATGTCAATCTAATGAAAGATAACAAAATGTACATGCAGACGTCAATCTAGTGAAAACATAACAAAATGTTCATACGGAAGAAGCGTGGCCATATGATAAGATTTGCACTTATTCACCAAAACATTGAACATGAAGCATAAAAAAGAACGCTAAATAAACTGGGATTAATTAGCATTCTGCATGTAAACAGAAGAAAGAAAATTGTGTCATGATGCACAATCAGTACATTATGTGCTGCCCCGCCAAACAATTGTAATGGTTGGTGTAATGAAGTTTACTGACAAATTGTTTCTGACAGCTTACTAAATTTTAGCTGATGGAATATCAAGCAGCACATCCTTGAACTAGTAGTAGGTTTTATTCCTACCAGTATTCCAGCATCTGTTGATTTTGATCAGATTCATACAAGCTATCTAGAAATATTGAATTGAAGTCGTCCAAAATAGAACAGGGTATTGTAAGTATATATGTTAGACAGACCCTAGAAGTCATATCACTGATTGATTAGAGGGAATGGGAGTTTAAGTGGGAAGGGGAATGGGAGTTGAGAAAGCCAATTCCCACCATTTTCTTCCGACGGGATACCCTGTTAATTCGTGGGCAGAGTTTCCTCCCACACTAATTCCAATCATATACCAAACAAGGGAATGGAAGTAAAAGTCTACTTCCCATTGCCTAATCCCTCCACAAACTCCCATTCCCCTGCCCAAGTGATTACCCAACAGGCTGTTAAGTAATAAAGCATGTGGAGGTATTTACCTCTGTCTGGTCAGACAGAATTACAAGGATTGCATCAGGCACAGGATGCACAGGTATCCACATCCCATCCTTGAATACCTCGAGCCCACCCACATCATCTTGTATTAGAAGTGTTATTGCGCCAAAGTCAGAATGAGATTGCAATCCGAGAGCAAGATCTGGCTGTGGACAAGGGGAATAGTAGCTAACGGTGATGTTCTGATAAGCTTCTCCCACCGCTTCTTGCAGGTAGGAGGGTGGCAACTTCAGACTTTCAGAGATGATGCACAGCAATCTTTGGGCAAGGACTTTCATGCTGTCACTGTATTTTACAACAGTGTCCCTGCAAACGTTGCAGATATATTAGGCTATTTGTTCTTGTAAAAACATGTTAATGTGATAGAAATTGTAGCAACATGAGCAATAATGATACAAGGTATCCCATGAGATGTACTCCCCTGTAAAGAAATATAAGAGTGTTTAGATCACTAGAGTAGTGATCTAAATGCTCTTGTATTTCTTTACGGAGGGAGTATTAATGAATCTCAGTAGCGACCGTGTTACAGTAGCATCTGGCTGAATTTCTACTCAAAATCATACTCTGAAAGAACCTATGTAGACAATTAGAAAATCACACTGAAATGGTCATTTCTAGATAGTGCTAGAAATTAAATCGTATGGAAAAGAAATTGTGTGTGAAATACTGGTCGAATAGAGAATCGGCGAGATAAAGTTTTTCCTGAACCTAAACATGAATCTACAACAGATACAGTGTGTTTTGTCACCAATTTTTTTTTACTCAATCCTGCATCTGAGCATGTAATTCATGTTTTTGTTATTAGTGAATTGCTTGTAAAAGGCCAAAGCAGTCCAAAAATTCTACAAAAGATATGGAGCGTGCAAATTTAACGCGTAGGAGCTCACCCAGAGACTACTCTGTAGTCTGTACCAGGGCAAAAAAATTCACTCTTACCTGTATCCTGGGACGAAGTCGGGCCACCGGGCGGGGTCGCGGCGGGACTCGGGGAGGGTGTGGTGGTCGAAGTAGTCGCGCCAGTCGAGCACGGAGTCGTCGTTAGCGAGCATGCGGCTGCCGTACCCCTCGGCGGCGGCGCCCCTGGCCGGGTCGCAGCCGAACCGGAGCTTCTCCGCCATGGGCGCGCCGAAGAAGGCCAGCCCGGCGGCCCGCATCGCGTCGAGCAGCCCCGGCGGCACCCCGTGGTTGACGACGTGGAAGGCGCCCCACTCGGCGCACGCGCGCCCGACCGCGTCGGTTGTTGTGGCGGCGGCAGTGTGGGAGAGGTCCACGACGGGGACGGAGAGGGAGGCGGAGGGGGAGGGGGAGGGGGCCGCGCGGAGGTCGGGCGGCTGGATGTACTGCGCCGGGAGGCGGGGCACGCCGGCGTCGGCCAGCGCCTGGACGCGGGGTGCCGTGGTGGTTTCCATCGGAGGATCGGTTGGGCAGCTCTCCGGTGCCGTGGTGGTGACTGCTACTGGGCTGGTAGGTCTGACCGACGAATGGAGCTTTTTTTTTCCCTTCAGAATTTCAATTTCTGCCAAACCAGGAGTACAAACGACCCTGAACGGAGTCATTGGGACACATTGTCTTCTCCTTGGTAGGGCCGATGGCCTGCTTCGCATTACACTTCATCCTTGGAGCAAGCTTGTCGTTGTTGGTCACACAAAGGAAGTCATCAACGCCACAGTTTCACTGGCCTAACACCCTCGAGAATAAGTCATCACAACCGGAAGAGTTAAAATCCAGGAGCACGCCTCGTTATTTCTCATACGTGTCACACTGGCACGAGAGAACGCGCCGACATGACAAAGATGAGACGGGGACACCAGACTAGAGGAAGTTGTCGGCGTCAGCGCATCAATGTACCCGTAAACCCTAGCCTCGTCGTCTTGAAAGGACGACAAGAATCGACGAGGATTTATGCATGTGAGCCACTGATCCACCAAAGACAGCATCATTGAGATGGACAAACTGGAGAAAAAATGTATCACCAGACTGGCATTGTCGCCATAATCAACGATGTGCCTCCGAGAAACCCTAACCCTTAACTATGCGTATGGATTGACGCCGAAGCACTAGGGTTGCCCACCCATCGCACTGCCAGAGAAGCCGGTGGAGTAACCAACAGGCTCAAAACCGATGACGATGGATGGATGGTGAGGAATGACGACTCGCCTTGATTCCTCTCGTGACAAAGGGGAAAGGTGATGGGAGAGAAACTGTTTGATTCCACATGGGTAACGAAAATGGTTCCCTTAATAAAATTTGGTTAAGTCACACCACTGTAACATATATAGACCACACAACAAATCAAGTTAAACTACGCATAAAAAATAAACATCTCTTAAGTTATTAAGCTCCTATAGAGTGGAGGGGCCTAGTGCATCAAGGTAGTCTGCAATCGTGGCCCCACATGTTAGGAAGTGGATTGGTTGTTGGTTGCAGTTGGGCTTGTTCCCACATGGACGTGACACTCTTATGATGATAGGTAGAAATACGTATATTTTTAAATTAATGGAATTTTTTATTTTTACAATGTTTTAGAATTCATGAAGATTCCTTTATCTTTTGAACATTTTAAATATGCTCTCTAATTTTTTCAACTTTCTTTCCTCTTTATTTTTCCTTCGCTTCTTCAGATGGGCCGAAGCCCAATAGGGAGGTCGGTAGCCAACCAAAGTGAGTGTCCTGGGGCGTGTGTGTTTGGTCATCCTTCGACGTGTTGCACGTGAATAGGATCCCCCGTGTGTGTGGGTTAATTCGCTATTAGGGGGTGGGGGGGGACAGACTGGTTTTCTACTTCGTGCATTTGTGAGGGGGTGGCGCCAACTTGTTGTATATGCGGTGAGCGGTAAGGGTCATCACTTTTTGCCTTCCCCACCGGGCTCCTCATGCGATGGATTCGAGGTGGAAGACCGACATTGTACTAGTGCTAGGGGAAGATAGATATAATGAAAAAAATATGACGTTGGAGAGCCAGGCCAACATGAGCACATATCGGAGAATCATTGTAGCTAGGCATTATTGTGTCAGTAATTCTAATCCCAAGGTCAAGAGGCAAGTAGGTTGAGAGATTGGAGTCCTTTGAAGACGAAAACCAGTGCAAGGAGAGTGATTCCGAGAGCACAGGCATGAGTGAACAGGGTCGCATGAGAGGCGTGCGTCGTACATGAGCCTAGGGGCATGCTGACACGTGCCAACAGAATAGGGTAGTTAGAAAAAAATAGAGATCCATTTTAGTGTACGTGGTCTGATAGTCAGTTTGAGTTTGGTTTATGTAGGATGAAAACTGGCTATACACCCGAACACAAAACAAAGTATAGCGATGAGAACACCAAATCAAACACCATCGACCGAATTAACCAGCAACATCGGTCAACTTAGTTCAGTTCGATTCTTCAACTTCCGATGTAAAAGTGCCCACCTCTAACTGTAATAGCCCGACCGAGGAACTCGACGCGACAAAGCGCGCGTCACCGTCTAGTGCTGACTTGAAAGCTCCAAGCTGTTGCATGGGGGAAGGATGGAGTGCAGTGATTCAGCATCCTTGACCATAAAAAAAGAAACACAACATGGGACGCTAGGTGGCTAGTGATATATCCAAACACCCGTGGAACGCGGTCATCGGCGTCGTCACACTCACACACCGATAAAAAGAAAAAGACTAGCATCAGTATACCAAAAGCATATGATGGAGACTGAACATTAGCCCAAAAGCAATAATGGTTGGAGTCAATCAATTGAGTCGTTCCTATCAGAAACCACCGGAATCAAAAAGTCTTGTGCGTGATGTAGAGCGAGGTGCCACGCAGCCAGCGGTGGACGGCGGCGTGGTAGTGGCAACCGACGAAGCCCTCCACCACGCACGGCACCACCACCGGTCGTAGTGCCCTTCGCTTTGCTGCGCTCGCGCTCGCTCCGCGTGATGTGCTCGGCGAAAAGTCGTGGCCGGGGTGAGCTTAATTAAAGCCATTACTGTATTATCGACAGAAAAGGGTTTGGATTTGATTTGTCATGTAACTTGTGCCGCCGCCGCCGCCGCCGCCGCCATGATCCTTCTTTTGAACAGAGTGTCGCCATGATCGAGATTGCTCCTGGAGGAATTGGCCTGCAGGAGTACTTTTATACTACTGTATGTGTCAGCGTAGCACTAGTGACAGCAACAACCCGTGAGCGATCGATTCGATTCGCGGGCCTCCACCAGCACTCCGGATAATGTTATCTGCTGGATTTCACTCTCGAGGGAATAGTGCGCGCGTCTCTGGCCTGGCTCCGTGTGCGGAGTGCGACCGGCACCGGCCGGGCCTCTGCCTCTGCCTCGCACGGACCGGAAGCGCACAGATGCGCCTAATAATGGCCGCCCGTTTTGTCTTGTTCTTTACCCAAGCCGAAACCGATCGCCCGAGTCCCATTCCCACCCCACCCTTCCAATACCGGCACCGGCCCTCCTCCTCTCTGCGCGATCCTATTGAACCTCCTCCGTCCCCGCGAGCGAGAGAGAGGCGAGTGGAGAAGGGAGTCGAGGAAGAGGAGATGGCGGCGGCGGTGAGGGTGGAGAAGGCGACGAGCGACCTGCTGCTGGGCCCCGACTGGACCCTCAACATCGACATCTGCGACGGCGCCAACTCCGATCACGGGTTACTACTTCCCTTCCCTTCTCTCCCTGTCTGTTACTCTCTATCCATAGGCTTCCTTCTCAGTCCTCGATCGGTTCCTGTGCGACCGCGATAATCGCTCAAAATCTGTTTTCTCGATCCGTTCCTTTCCTTCCTGTGCAACCGCAACCCACTTCCCGTTTTCTCTAGTACTGTTATTCTCGTTCTTCCTCATCTTAATATGCCAAAAAAAATAAAAATTTATCGCCTCGCGCCAAGGTTATACTAGTATTTGATCGATCGATCGATAGCATGATTGGGCGCGCAGCAATTATAATAGGTGGAAGCTCAACCAACTGGCAGTTCAGAAAAAGCAGAGCATCGGATATAGTGGAAATACAAGTATAACTGTGTAAGCATATACTCTAGTACGTACGTACAGTTTTTACTCTGAAAAGACGGGACTCATGCATGAATGGTGCTCACCGTATTAAGGCTTGGCTAGCATACAATCTGGATTCAGGATCGTACGAGCTGTCACCCCAAATTCCAACAGAAACTGCACTAGACCTGTTTCAGTTCAGGAAAAGCAGAGCATCACATGTAGCGGCAAAACAAGTGTATGCATGCACAGTTTTCACTCTCATGCTTTGTATGGTGCTCTAGACGGTCTGGATTGTCCAGATTCAGGCGTACCAGGACCTCTTGGCCTAACCATTGGAGCTCCAGATTCTCATAATTCAGAATTACTGCACTAGACATGTTTCAGACAGACGACATCTGAGCTGACACACCATTTTATTTCTTTCCTGCATTGACTAGTCTGTCGTCAGGTTTAAGGTATTGAAAAGGTCAGGCGATCCTACCCACACATCAGTAAGAATTATATAGGCTAAATAACCGATACCTTTTGCCGCTGAGATAACATGTAATTGACCAAATAAAACTCATATTCACACTCAACTTTCTCAAGGAACATCCTTCAAATACTTTTGAAACCAATTTAGGACACCGCCTGCCAATCTGGTGGATGAGCTTTACCACGGATCAAACCTCTCATGGTAGATAGTTATCATCTGCAACATGTTCCGAGCAGAGCGGTTACAAGTTTGCAGCCTCGTTTTCTGTGGTCACGACATTGATGATGAGACAGGCGCAGAGAGCTTACATCCTTACAGTTTTTCTGACTGACTACTTTCCTACAAGAGTAAATAGTTCAGCTTACACATAAACCAATGATTCAGGCAAGCAAAGGAGGTGATTAAAACTGTGAAGAAGCGTCTTCAACACAAGAATTCATCGGTTCAATCTCTTGCGTTGACGGTACATTTCTCTGCTTGTCAGCCTAAGTAAATTTTTAGTTCTGCTCTGTTTGTGCTTGTTTGAGAATGCCATGAACTGGGATTGCAGCTGTTGGAGACTCTGGTGAAAAATTGTGGAGATCATGTGCATTTTCTGGTTGTAGAGCGCGGTATATTGCCAGAAATGGTCAAACTTGCCAAGAAAAAGGTTAGTGTTCTAATACGTGCCGTTGTACAGTTTGTTATCTGGAAAAGCCACTGGATGTTTATGTTCTGAATCATGGAACTAAGAACTATAGTATATTATGTACGTAAAATTCATTCCATTTTCTGGTAAATACAGGGCTTCACACCCTATTTGACATACTTTGATTCGACGCGGACATATTCATGATTGCAGTCCAATGTTTCTTAATCGGCCAATGTCAAAAAATCATTACAATCAGTATGGACGTAGCTCCAAGGCTTAAGACCGATTAGTTAAGGTCTGAATTACTGAAACAGACAAATGCCAGGTGGTCACGGCCTCATGGCTAACCCATAGACCTTCGAAATTTGCACTCACTGCTACCTGAGCAAACTGAGATATGCAAGATTTGTCTGAGACCTTCGAAATTTGCACTCACTGCTACCTGAGCAAACTGAGATATGCAAGATTTCTTTTCAAACCTATTGGGTAGTAATCTTCTTTTAAGTTTCCCCTTTTTTAATCAAATTCATAAGATCTTAGTGTTTCATTTGGCATCCATGTGTACTCATCCAATCTTTGCTCTTACAGTCAGTTAACTTTCTAAACATTAAATTTACTCTGGCTCTCTGTCTAATAAATTCTAATTACCATATGTATAAATGTTGTGTTCTCTCAAAGTTTGTTTTTGTGGTATTGATTAAAATTCTTCAGTATAACCACAGGCAAATGTGCAAGTGAGGGACAAAATTTTGACACTCCTGGATTCCTGGCAAGAAGCATTTGGTGGGCCTGGTGGGAAGCACCCTCAGTTCTACTGGGCATATTCTGAACTTAAGGTATTTTTATTGTCTGCTAAACCATTCAGAACAACCTAGACTTCATGACACACACTTTTATTCTTCAACTTCTGAAAGTCACCCATCAGATATGTGAATCTGGTACATATAGTTGTTAAATCTTGGATCATTTTGTTTGGCATGTCCCAATGAGCCTCTTTAATTGCAGCAATCTGGTTTAGAATTTCCTAGGCGCTCGCCTGAGGCAGCAACAATATTTGCCCCTCACCTTCAACCAGGGATCGGGAGTCCAGTCAATTCATCCTTGAGAGCTGATGGGATGATTTCATCAAGTGGCTCTCCTCTGAGGTAACCATTTATTTTATATTTGTATGCATCTTTTGTGTGCTCCATGTTAGTGTCTGAGAAAACGGATGAAATGCGTTCCATGTTAAATGACATATTTTTATCTGTTTAGTTTGTCAGACCTGCAACGCATTTTAAGTGCCGCGGAGCTACTAAGTGAGATGCTGAGAGAAGTGGATCCAAATGATCATGAGGTATATAGATTTATTATGTTTTTTCTTCTCGCTCTTCTTCTATTTATTTATTTATTTGGCAGAAGAAAGAACTTTATTGATTTGGAACAGTACTACTACAATGGTTCTGAAGCAACTCGAACACACACATCGGAGCCGTGAAACACAGAAGGCATAGTCCACTAGGCTAGTTCAGCCAACAAATAAGCTACTCCATTAGGCCATGGTTCACTTGAACTTCTGGTACAAGTGCATGGCAAATTTCGCCAATTCTAAGTATGCTCGACTCCAATTTGGTTATTTTCTAGCAACCGCTATGAAATTCTCACTCTTGTACTTTGAGCTCTTTCCAAAAACAAAACTGCCCAACATTGATCGGAGTGAACTTCCGACTCCTTGCTTCTCACTCTTCACCCTTGCCCTTCCAGCTAACCCTCCTGATCGCCCTGGCGAGGGCTGGGGACTGGGGGTGACGCGGCCTGGCGTTCCTGGGCATCGGGCGGCGGCTGCTGGCAGAGAGGTGACCGGCGGCTCTTCACACGGGCGGGTGGAGGCAGGACATTGGGTGGTCGGTGGAGGCCTAGGCCTCGGACGGTGGTGGAGAGCAGATGGGGGGCTGGCACAGTGGTTGCGGCTGCTCGGCGGGCCCCCATCTGAATCTAGGATGCTCAGACCTGATGGGGCGGCGTCCGCCCTTCCCCGGTGCGTTGGCTGGCGGTAGGGCGGCAACGTGGACTGGCCGCCGGTGCGGGAGTTTGATGTAGTCCTCCTGCCCTGGGTTCGTTGCTCCTCACGCGACGTCCGGCGCTCAGTCGCCCCGGAGTCGGGGCACGGCTTTGGGCCGCCTCCGTTCCGGCCAAGGTAGGAGCTTGCGGTTCGATTGGGGGGGTCCTCTCGTTATGGCGTTGGTGAAGGACAGTGGTGTTGGTGGTCGTAACAGTGTTGCTACGTCAGTCGGATCAGTGCTGTAGGCCGCGGATTTGGTGTCGTCTGAGTTGATGGCTTGACGATGGCCGTCGGCAGTCACTAGGTCATGTCCCCCTGGTCCATCGGGATTGGTGGGGACTTCAGGCGTGGGTGCCCCCACGGTGACGGCGCTGGCCCTGGCCTAGAGGCTGATGCCAGGCTTTTCCAACCGCGGCGTTTGCACTGTGAAGTGGACGGTTTGCAATTTCTCGTGGCATGGATGCCAGGGCGGCTGCCCTGGAAGGTGGTCCGCATGGTTGGCTCTCTGGCAGGCACCATGGCCGTGGTGGTGGCATTGTCTCTTGGTCGTGTGGGTGGCGAGAGGCATAGCGCAAGATGGCTCGGGCGCGCTCTTAGTATCCGTGGTGGCGCCTCGATCGGGATCTGGGGATCTGAGCTCGTCATGCTTCTTCTAAAGACCTCATGGTGGCACGCAGGAGCTACCGGGCGAAAGCTTTGCGCTCTGGCGCTGATGATGGCGACGCTCGTGGGTGCCGCTCTCTTCTTGAAGACATCGTCGTGGTGTTCCCCTTCGTGTCCGGGTTTCGGGTGAAAACCTTTGTCCATTGTGGACTCGACAGCAGCGACGCGTGGCGTCGACATCCCTCATGTGTTCTTTTTCAGTAGCGTAGTCACGTGTGGTGTACGTGATCCGATCAGGGTTAATTAGATAAATGCCACTTCATTTATGGCGATTCATAAAAATGCCACTGCGATTTCCAAACTTTAAAAAATGCCACTGTAATTTTTGCAAACTTTGAAAAACGCCACTTCAGACTTCAAAAAATGCCATTGGAAATGGCATGAAATGGCATTTTTCAAAGTTTGAAAATTGCAGTGGCATTTCTCGGAATCGCCAAATTTAGAGTGGCATTTATCAGTTTCTCGTCCTTTACTTCCTCTGTCTTATTTCACAAAGGAAGAGCAGTTTGGGATATTTTTGTGCCCCCACAAGGCAGAGTAGCTCCTGAACTGTCCAAAGGCACCACAATCCTCGACAGCTCTACCCAAGAAGATTCATTGCCACCATGGATCCTGCATCAGTGAGGAAGCAGGAGGGTCGTTGCTGGTGTTGCCATATTATAGAAAACCATGAATACAGAGGTAGAATAACCACCACCAAGGTGGGAAAAGAAACCTTTTGCCACCATTCCATAGTTTGAGAGGGACGATGAAACACCTGTGAGCACGCCGTGGAGATAGGACAACCAACGAGTCCGGCCAAGGTAATGAGATCCACCAAGGAATCCACCTGCAGACATGTAGTCTTTCCCGAGCGGCGTCTGCGTGGGTCATGGCGCGAGTCACTGCCATGTACAACCCTATTGTTGGTTCCCCTATATAGATGTTAATAAATGTCATACTGGTTAAAGTTTTAACTAATTTATTTAGTGTGGTACTGTTGTATGCTCAAGAGCACTTTTTACATCCAACGTACATGAGTCTAATCTTGAGGGTTTGAAATGATTTATTGTTTCCTTGTGTTGGTCACTACATGCAAATTTCTAAATCACAGACATGCTTGTCATTTTAGGCTGTGAATGATGAAATTATCGCGGAACTTGTGAACCAATGCCGATCATACCAGAAAAAGATCATGAGTTTGGTTAGTTCAGTGAGGTACGTGCTGTATGAACATTGTCTCCTACATTCTCGCATCTTATTACCTTTTATTAAGGGATAAATGTGTGGCAGCAGTCATATCATCTTTTGTTATTAAGGGCATATTTGGTTTAAAGGATTTCTGTGTGTAACTTGTGTGTAAGAATAATCCGATGTTTCTCCACACAACCTTTCACTCAGATTGTAATTCTGTTTCAAATTAGTAACGATTAAGATTCTCCGTCGAAAAATTAAACCCAGACCGAAGTCAAGCTTATTACCTGGACACTCCCCTTACATAACATGACAACGTTAAGTAGTGGCAATCACTGTTCAGAGGCAGGGATCATTTTTACATAATGACAACCGCAATTCCATATAAATTATCTGACGTTCATGTGCTACATTACAGTGACGAGGACCTCTTGAGCCAAAGTCTCGACTTAAACGACAGATTGCAAATTCTGCTTTCCAAACACGATGCAATTGCATCAGGTTCCCCTCTCCCGGGTGAAGAAACGGATGTGTTGAGTGAATTGCCCAGAGGGATCACTACAACCCCTGCAGTAACAGTTGTTCCCGAAACTGCCATTGTACCAACTTTTGTCTTGGATGATGAAGAGGAAGAGGAGGAAGATGATGAGTTCTCTCAGCTGGCTCGCAGGTCGTACTGATGACCGATCTTTATTATTTCATACTTCGTTCAGTCTATCTTGCATGATTCATTGCTGACAATTAATTGTGATCAGGAATTCGAGATTCATGTCAGCAAATGAGAAGAGCGCCTCTTCAGGTGTAGGCGCATTGTCGTCGTCCACGCAGGATGGAACAGAAAGCTCAGCAACTTCTGTGACCACTACAGCATCACCATCTACTTCAGGCAGTGCACTAGCATTGCCTGATCATCTAGCTCCTATAAGGACTTCTCCAGAAGACAAGATTATGAGCGACCTCCTTGCGCTCACCATAGTGTCAAGCCCATCACCTGAACCTGCCTTGCATCCTGGTGGTTCCCCAACCAGTTATCATCCACAGCCTCATTATGTAGACCCACAACACACAGCTGCAGCGCACAATAGCTACGTCGCTCCTTGGGCTCAGCATCAACCTCAAACTGCACCCATTAAGCAGCAGCAGCAGCAGCAGCCACCACCTCAACCACAATTCCCTTACAACCCATCTCCTTACCCGCCGCCACCATGGGCCCCTCAGGACAACACCGGGTCAAACCCTTTCGTGGCATCTTCATCGCAGCAACTTTCTACTTCTAACTCGCCTCTTAAAGTACCGCCGAACATGAGGCCTCTACAGCAATCGCAATCTTTTGGTGTACCGCTTCGAAGTGTTGGGTCAGATTCGCCGACAAACAAGAGCCTGAAGCAACCAATGTCTGCAGGGTCTCGCCGACCGTCTTATGTTCCTTCTAACAAGTTCTTTGATGATCTGCTTGAGAGAAACGCGGATGGTACTCTGAAAACGGGCAGCGCGGTAATTGGAGGCACGTCCAGTCCATACAAACCGTAGTGATGCTAGTGGAATCAATATACAGTATGAAGGAATATCTGTCGTGTGGTTCACACAAACCAATAAGCCGTAGTGATGACAGCGGATCAAAATACTATTGAAGACTTGCATTGTTTGTCTTGATAACTGCTACAATTTCAAAAATACGAGCCAATAAGCCATGGTGTTGCCAGTGGAATCAAAATATGAAAGATTTGCATTGTTTGTCTTGATGACTGCCATGATTCCATTTGGCCCGCAAACTTTGTTGCCTTGATTGGGTTTGCTTGATGCTTCTGGGCAACATTTGTGATTTATGTGAAAACAGTGCATGTGAAATCCCCAGTCTCTCTAGTTGTGGAGTTAAAATTGATTGTGCACTTCAATTAAGATGTCATTGAGAGGTTGATGCAATTTGTGCAGCTGATTTCTTATTTCCTTGCACTGGACAAATGCAGAAAGAAAGTTGGTGTGATCTGAACTCTGAAGGCAGTCCTTGCCTTTAGATTCAAATCACCCCTTCAATCTCCATTAATTTTTTAGACTGAAGTCATTACGCCCAGCTTCAGTTTGGCTTCAGATATTCACCTTCATCACTCTGATCCAGATTCCATCTCATAGAAATGGACTTCCTCAGGCACTTGCTCAGCTAGAAGATGTAGTTCAAATAATTTTCAGTTAGATTTTCAATGCATGCTCTAGCCTTTTTCATTGCGGGCGCCATCTACTACCATGGTCCGATGGCCCGTATGAAGCAGGAACGGAACGGGCTTGTGTTCAGGTGCTCGTTAGTCTTTAGGTACACAAATATACTACATGACATTTATGAACTTTTGTACTCCCTAACTAAAACCACGGCAAGTATTTTGGAACAGAAGAAGTACTACACAAATTTAATTTTTCATATAAGAGCAATTTTCAAATACACGGATGACATTGTGTTTTATAGTATGACATATATTCACATGTATATGATTTATTTAAATCCTCGCACCTTTGAAAATGCATGAACTTTCTAAATATCGAAACATAATCTTTTATTCAGGAACATTTTCTAATATGCAGTGAACATGCTATTTTTGCGCGTGGTAAACATGTTCTTTCGTACGTATGAAGTTTTATTTGTAAAAAATGTGAACAGTTCTCATCTTTCATAATATTTCCCCATTTAAGAAACTGATTTTTGAAAATATAATTTAAGAAAATATATTTTCCCAATTTTTGGGGAAAATAGGTTCCTATTATTTATACCATTTTTTACAATCATTCTTAAATTTGTTAAATAAAAAAATACTAACACCTATATGGGCCAGGCCAGGGGTGTGCAATAGCGCGAGTGTCAAAAGGCGCTCTCTTGGCTGAGCTGTGGTGACTCGAGGGTGAAACCTTGGCCCTGCAGTCACCCTCTCCCTCATCTCTCCTCCCTCTGCCACTGCTAGAGTAGGTCGCCTAGTAAAACTGTTCATCTACGATCAAGGCTGTGTTTAGGCTTTTGTCGTTCCCCCTTGACGCGGAGGGCTTTGAATCGGGGCATCTCGGCAATGAGTGGCATGCTTGAGTGCTGGCCAACTACATCGGTCATGCTAGCAGGGTGGTGGCCATTGCATTGGCCATGGCATGGAGGTTGTTCAGAACATGCTAGAAGGTGAATATTCCATGAGGTCCATGGCATAAAAAATTCAAAAAATGTTCATTGAATTCAATTTTCTTTTCATCAGATTAAAAATAAATTATTGAATTGAAATTTTGTTCATCAAATACAAAAATATTCATCAAGATTCAAAAAATGTTCATCATACATTAAAAAATTCTCATGAGTTTTAAAAATATTATTCATATATTAAAAATTATCATGAGTTTTTAGAAATAAGAGATCATTTTTTAATCAGTGAACATTTCATGATATTCATTAACCTTTTTTTGATTTCACGAACATTTTTCCCAAATTAGCGAACTGTTTTTAGATTTTGGAACATTTTTTCTTCAAATTTGTGAGTTTTTTTAAAAATATCCCTAAACACGTTTTAAATTCTTGAACATTTTTAAAATTTTGTATTTTAAAACTTCTAAACTAGTTTCTAAAATCATTAACGTTTGATAAAATCCTGAATTTGATTTGAAGAAGAAAAAACGATAAAGAAAAAATGAAAGAGAAAAACAAAAAAAAGAGCGCCTCGCCTCGCACATGGGCCGACCCAAAAGTGCGTGTGGGGGAGCAGAGGGTGCGTGTTTCATAGCTTCCCATGGCATAGCTTCCCATGACGGAGGGAGTACTAGCTCCCATCTATATAGAGTCCTGTTTTTTTCTCCTCCTGAAAAAAGGGACCCGGATATCTAGCGAATGTCAGATTTTTAGGTATGACTAAGCAGACGTTCTACGTGGCAAATTATGTTTGCCAATGATGACAAGTTTAGTTGGCGAGGATGGCAAATCCGCCTCAATTCAGTTTTTTTTGGCCAGAATCTTGTCGTGCTTGCATCATCGCGTCAATATAAATTGCCATGAAAATGTCAGATTTGTCGTGCCTAAAAATCCTACGTCATAATTCTAGCGTTTTCGAAAAAGAATAAAGGAAACTATGCATTGAAAATTCGTATTTTCGAATTGCTCATGTTTTTTTTTCTTTTGTGAAAAGCACATGAATGATGAATCTATCTATTATATAAAAGCGCATTAGATGACATACCACCATCCAATTATTAGTCCATTTGAAAAGCGGGGAGCACTTGACACTGAGTCACTGCCGGACTGTACGTAGACAAGTCAGACACAGAGCTTTAGCGTGCTCTCGTGCCTTTTTTTTGGCTCGTATCAAAAGAGATAGCTGGCCAACTCCACCGTCTACCGGTCTTTGCTAGAGATAGTGCGACAATATATATAAGTATAATATAGTAATAGCCATGCCACCTAGTTTTTCACTGCACATAAACACTCACTTAGGCCTGCCTTCTTAGCTCAATCATTGCAGCAAGACTGCAAGAGAGACCATAGCTAGACATGGAGGCCAAGCAGGAGGAGCCCAGCGTTGATCACGAGTCCCTCAAGGAACCCAGGAAGAAGAAGGGCGGATGGATCACCTTCCCTTTCCTCGCAGGTTTGTTCATACTACTCATGTGTAGTCTGTGGCGAACGTTCACAATTAAGTTTGTGTCTGGCCGTGTGATCGATCGACGTTTGCAGTGGCCATACTGGGTCTCGGGTTGGCGACCGGCGGCGCCACGGCCAACATGGTGGTCTACCTGATAAAGGAGTACAACGTGCCGAGCGTCGACGCGGCGCAGATCTCCAACATCATCTCCGGCTCCATCAGCGTCGCCCCCGTGGCCGGCGCCATCGTCGCCGACGCTTTCTTCGGCTGCTTCCCCATCGTCGCCGTCGCCATGGTCATGGCCGTCCTCGTAAGTCTATGGTCTGCGCGCGCGTGCACATGTATGTTTTTTGTATCAAAGCTTCGGCTCCGCTGACCACTCCGTGTCGCGCGTGCAGTCCTTGGTCACGTTCACGCTGACGGCGAGCCTTCCGGGCCTCCGGCCGGCGGCGTGCCAGCTCGGCGCCGGCCCGTGCGAGCAGGCGTCGACGGGGCAGATGGCGGCCCTGTACGCGGCCGTGTTCCTGCTCTGCCTGAGCGCGGCGGGGGCGCGGTTCAACCAGGCGACCATGGGCGCCAACCAGTTCGAGGCCGCCGCCGACCGCGACGTCTTCTTCAACTGGTACTTCATCTTCTTCTACGCGTCCACCGTGCTCGGCGCCACCGTCATCGTCTACGTCCAGGACACGGTGTCCTGGACGCTCGGCTTCGGCGTCTCCTGCGCCGCCAGCGTCGTCGGCCTCGCGGCGCTGCTCCTCGGCGCGCGGTACTACCGGCAGCCCCCCGCCCAGGGCAGCCCGTTCACGGGGCTGGCCAGGGTGGTCGTCGCCGCGGCGAGGAAGAGGAAGGTCAGTGTCGCGGCGTCGGAGGAGTTGAAGTTTTACTACGGGCTACGTAGGGGCGACGAGGACGTCAAGACTGGCGGCGACGATGTCGTTACCCCCAGCGACAGCTTTAGGTAAGAAAAGTATATTGCTGCGGTTCCAAAATAATTGATGTTCTACTGTTGTCCTAAGTCAAACTACAGTATGTTTGACCAAGCCTATATAAAAACATAAATAATATCCACAAAATCAAATTCACCACGGCAGGGAATGTTGAAACAGATGGAGTACTAGTTTTTGGTTCCACATGCGCAAACAAACTTTATAAATGTTTACTGAGAGAAGTCTCAGTCGATGCTATATTCCTTTGATCTTGTATGAAGATTTATGCAAAAAAATTCTGTTTTTTTTTCTTTTTATACATTATATCATTTGACCGAGATTTCGCAAAGTATCAGTCGACTAAGACCTAGCTACATCCTTACTTAAACTCAAACCTTTTAAAACGGCAGGGAATGTTGGAAGTAAATAATGACTCGTATTTATTTTCGGTCGATTTTCTTTTGTTAGGACGTGCTCTTGTAGTATACCCATGGTTTTGAATTTTATTTTCAGAAATATTTCAGCTACGACGAAAATCATTTAATTCTCAGTTATTTCCGGACAAAAAGACCAAATTTCCCACATAAATTTAATTGAATCCAATCAAATATTCCGAGACTTCAAAAAAGTTAAAAAACATTTATTTCTTGTACAACCGTAATGGCTAAAATATTTTGACCGAAACGCAATTGTCACAGAAACAACAACTGTCGTACTACAAAACACCAAATCATCCTCGCTCCAAAACGCTTTGGTTTGTAGTACTACGTGAACTAGGTAGCTACCAGGTCGACTCACAACAATTAATGTTTGTTGAATTAGTTAGGGTTCCTTTTCGTATCTTGTCATATAACATGTGCTAAAAATCAATTAGGTTCCTTGGTATAAATACCCTTGTACTACAAGAAAACAACGTGCGAAGGTATATAGGGCAACACAAAAAAACCTTTTAGCACAAGACCATACAGATCTTAGCCTGTTTTCATTTTTATTTTTTCACCACGACAAATGTGTGTGTGCGCGCGCCCAGCTTTGTACCAAAAACAGTTAGTTTTATGCTAAAATTGGGTCATGTGGATGGAAAATCCATGCTCTTCCTTTGGTCTGACCCAGGCAACTTACTCACTGTGGTTCTGGCACAGCTAACAAGTAATTGTACAAAGCGGTGAGCACTATTATTCAGTTATTTGCTATCTTAGGCTATTTGTCTCCCTTTCTTTTGTGCTCGCTGAGAATGAAGATTTCCTTTCACTGCAATGTGCATGTTTGTAGTTTATTCCCATTCGTACACACTCACCTTAGGGCTCTCGAAAACACGAGATTACTATCTATGATATTCTTGTTTAGATTGCACATGCGCTAAGTCTACACATTTTGGGTTTTGAGCATATTAAGTTCCTTACATAGTTAACAAAGGGAGAGTACTAGGTAGCTGTTGGGTATGTAGACTATGTGGCCAGGGTTGTCTTCCTGTCCATGGCAACTTAACTCCCACCTCCACACTATAATTATCATTACCGGTGATTATTGAAGCAATGACATGGACATATTACCTCATAAATCAACGGTTGAGTGCCTTTCGAATGCCATGTCCATGTCCAAATCAACTCCCTTTTGCGTATTTGTTCCACTTCTTTTTCAGTATTCAAACCATTAGTGGCAAGGCCACCTACTAGCTTTGGGCTGACCAACTTTTTGGTAAAATCAACATATAGTTAGGATCAACTATTTAAGTATAGTAGATTAGTTTGCATGTTAGGCAAAACTACTACGTACTAGCAACTACTCCATCCTTTCCTTTATGTAATGTATATTAGTTTTTCACAAAAATTCCACAATGTAAGGTGTATTTCTTTCTTTTCATCTATTTTTCGGTTTTGTTACTCCACCATTCCCTACATGACTTCCATATAAAGTAGTACGTGATCCCTAATTGAAACTAAACTAAAAAATAAATCTCTCCACCTGATTGCATGCACTCACAAATCTCTCTTTCCTAGCCCACTGATTGATTTTATTCCGGTGCGGTGCGATTCAAGTTCATGTTATAGCTTGTTGGTTATTTAGTTGTCATTAACTACCTACTTTGTTCGGAGTATTTCCGTCTAATATTCTCCTCGGTTATGTCGCCGCGCTAAAAAAATACACCTTACATAAAGGAACAAATTGAATATATAGCTAGGTATCTATATTTTGCAAAATATTATATATGTCCTTACAAACACACATATATACTGGAAGAAACACTTACATTCAAATCCCGAGGAGTGTCGAAGACTTCTTTCTCCTACATTCACTGGCGGCGCACCATGAGTATAGCTCAATGCCACCTTGGGCCTCCGCCTTGGCAGAGCAAACTTTTTTGAACCCAGAAGCTTGTAAAAGCAACATGTTATGTCTTGAAATTCCAGCCGAGAAAATTAGTCTCATCCACAAACTTACATACGACGCATCCAAAAAACTTAAATATGACAGACAAAATATATTGTTTAGTTGACTAACCAAATTAATCTCGACAAGGACAACGACAAATGGTACAATGGTAACGATTAAGTTGTGCAAAAACACAAGAGAGAATCATGTAAAGATGGATGAAAAGACAGATTGTAAAACTAATGGCACTCTTGTAAACATCACTACTGCCTGATATACGTGCATGAGAAGTCATCGACGACGACAATGACATCCACTTATTCCCACGCCGCTGGATCGCGTGCAGCTTCCTGAACCGTGCGGCGGTGATCACGGACGGCGACGTGGACGGGGCTAGCGGCTCGGTGCTCCAGCCGTGGCGCGTGTGCACGGTGCAGCAGGTGGAGGACTTGAAGACGGTGCTGCGCATCATGCCGCTGTGGAGCGCGGCGATCGTGCTGAGCGTCTCCATCGGCGTGCAGATCAACTTCACCATCCTGCAGGCGCTGGCCATGGACCGCGCCGTCGGCCGGTTCACCGTGCCAGCGGGCTCCATGTTCGTGGGCAGCCTCATAGCCGTCATCGTATTCCTCGGGCTCCTCGACCGGGTCCTGCTCCCGCTCTGGAGGCGGGTGACCGGCCACACGCCGACGCCGCTGCAGTGCGTGGGCTTGGGCCACGCGCTCACCGTGGTGAGCATGGCCACGTCCGCCGTCATCGAGCGCCACCGCACGGCCACGGTGCACGCGCATGGCGAGGAGGGCAACCCGGCGTGGGTGTCGCCGCTGTCGGCCATGTGGCTGGTGCTGCCGTTCGCCGTGGCCGGGGCCGGGGAGGCGCTGCACTTCCCGGCGCAGGTGACGCTCTACTACCAGGAGTTCCCGCCGTCGCTCAAGAACACGGCCACGGGCATGATGGCCATGATCGTGGCGTTGGGGTTCTACCTGAGCACCGCCCTCATCAACATCGTCCAGCGCGCCACGACGTGGCTGCCGGACAACATGAACTCCTCCAAGCTGGAGAACCTCTACTGGCTGCTCACCGTGCTGGTCGCCGTCAACTTCTGTTACTTCCTTATGTGCGCCAAGCTGTACAAGTACCAGAACATCGGCAAGTAGCTCAAGCGAGGACGCCCGCTGTGTGGTGTGGTGTCCTCGCTTTATCAACGCAGTGCATCCGACGCGTAGCCGGCATGATGGCCTCAAAAGGATCTAGTAAACAAAGCAATGTTTCGATGAACTTTCATGGGATGTGATTTTGTGTTATTTACTAATCAACCTATAATTATGTGGGAAAGTTTGTTGTGGTCACATGTACTTATTAATGTTACAATGTCGCATGTTGGCGCTTCTCTTTTTAGGTGGTGATGAAAAGATGCACGAAACTGATGTATTCTTACGGGCTGATTGATACCAATTATTTTAAGAAATCATTTACTCAGTCAAATCATGAAACAAAATCTACAATTTGAGTACCTCAATTAGTGGGAGAGCTCTTTGAAAAATCATTGACCCAGTCAAAATAGTGAACACAAGTTTGAGCACATCAACCGAACGAGAGGACACCAAAGTTACAAGCATAGTGAACTAGAAGATAGGTTGTAGATAGTCGATTCGATCGTTGTAGACGTAATAATTACTACCACATCAAGGCAACAATATATTCCGCCTCGTATTCTGTTGGTTAATTTTCTTTGAGACAGTTGTTGGTTAATTACATGCTCTAATCTCTCTGTTTTTCAGTTACACTGCCACACTTATGTGGTTGAAGTAACACATGTGGTAATTAATAAAAAAAGAGAGGCAAAATAGATGATGTAGCAAGTAATTAATGAAAAAAAAGAGACATATGGTAACATCACACATATCAGGACAAGATGAGTCTATAACCTAATAAATAAAGTGTTGCATGATATCACGCAAATATTACTCCTCACTATGGAGGTAGTAACATACACTAGTAACATATGCATGTTACTAGTCTAAGTTACTCTTCATTGTGGTTAGTCTAAGGAATAGTTCGATCCAGAAGGGCTTCTAGGGGCTTGACCAATGCCAATGGTCCTCGAGAAAAGAAACTTCATTGTCAGATGTGTGGTGTGGTGTCATATGTTGCAAATTAATCAGCCGCACTAACGATGGAGGGTACTGGTGGGAAAGCGCAGATGACTGAATGATTGAGCAATAAGCATTGAACTAATGGCCTACGTATCACCCAGATAACTTTGCTAGCAATATGGAAAGCAGGATATATGCAGCTCACCAGTCAGAGACGTGCATGCGGCCGGATGGGTATGTTAGGATATGTTCTCCACCAAGCAAGTACCTCACTCAATTTTGATTTGTCAAAGCAAGAGCTTTATGTAAGAGTGGAAGCCCCAAAAGGTAAATTGGAGATTTGCCTAGTCGAAGATGATAGCCTTTTGCCTTGGAGATGAAAATTTTACCCTGTGATTATATTGTTGCGACGTGCGAGTGCGCCACCATAGCGCGTACTCCCTCCAATCCAAAATAAATGTCGTGCTTTTAGTTCAAGTGTCGGAGGGAGTACGAGGGCATCCCTGTCATCTGCCTTGGCCATGCAGTTCAGACTGCACACCGAATGTATAACCATTGATGCATAGTCGGGGCATTTGGGCTGTTCTTTTCGTTTGAAGAAAATCAAGCAAATTATTCCTTTAATCTATGCTATAGGGTCTCATTGCCGACGTCTCCTAGTTTGATTTTCATCTTGCACACTACCATTACGAGCAATAGACCCATGTATGCATGCTTCTCCATGTTCTCTTGTCATCGGATTTCTCATCGTGCTCTAAAGAAAAGGACTTGCCTATGTGGCCACACATCCTAGTCTTAGTATGGGATGTGACATCTTCTCCCTTTTACGCATGGATGTAAGAAAACACCAATGTGAGCAAAGCATATCACAAGGATTCTTTTATTATTGAATGAAATATATTATCTTTGCATCCGCCAACTATTTTTTCGACAGCATCTTTCCATCCACTAACTAACCCGAGTGTCAACCTTCTTTCATCGGTTTCCACGCAACGGGATACTTCAAACTACTCCCTCCGTTCCAAAATAAATGTCATGGCTTTAGTTAGTAGCTAAGTTGAGATATTTTGACGAGTTTTTTTGTTAGTAGTGGCAACAGCCACTTGGTTGTCACAATATAGAAACTTGGTTACCAAGATATTAAACATGGAGCCACTGTCGGGCACACCAATGTAGCAAGACGTAGGGCAGCCTCACATCAAGCGGAGCCGTAGTTGGCCAGCCCAGTGCAGCAGCAACGCTTCATCCTAGCCCACGCGCGAGCATGACATGGACTGCGCCCCCCCCCCCCCCCCCCCAACCTCCCCAAGATGCCCTAAATTATTTTTTATTTATTTGTATTTAAAGTTCTATTTTTTAAAATTTTATATTGAAAAAATCCATCAGTTTCATAAAATGTTAACACAGTATGGAATTTTTTAAACACAATAACAAAAATGTTGATAGTGTTCAAAAGAAAATTTCCTGCATTTAAAAATATATTTATGTGAAATTTTTCAAAAAATATACAAGGTAAAATGTTTTCTGTAATATAAAAAATTATTTTGTACCACAAAAACAATCTAAAGTTTTAAAGAAATGTTCTCGCATTTAAAAAATTGTTTCTGACATTTAAAACTATATTTATAAAACATAAAAGAATATTCACATGGCATTAGAAAAATATTTATCACCATAAAAACATATTCAACATGTATTTGGAAAAATATTGACCATGTATTAAAAAAAGTGTTCAAAAAATACATTAAATAAAAATGTATATCATGTATTTTTGAAAAATAATCAACATGTATCAAGAAAAATGTTTCACGAGTAACTAAAAATTATATTGTGTGCAGAAGAAAAGTAGACGTGGGAAAATGGAGAAAAAAAGAAAGACAAAACAGTAAAACGCAAGTAATGAACAAAGAAAACTGGTGAAAACAAAGAAAAAGTAAAAGAAAAGAAAAACCCACTGAAAACTAAGAAACACATGAACAACACCAGTGAAATACAAAGAAAAACAGAAGAAAAAAACAGACAAAACCAGTGAAGAAACAGATAAACATGACCTCACCCCCTTTGGTGGATAGGATTGAGTCTATTTGGCTGATTTTTGACTCGTTCAGTCGGGTTTTATTTCCAGTAATATCGCAACACATGTCATCGCACTTGAATGATTATGAATTCGTCATTCAAATTTGTTGCCAGTCAAAACTTGACACATAGCTTGGAGAAAAAGGCCAAACCTCTGATCAAGTCATCACATGATTTGTAGGTTGGTGTATCTTTATCTCGAGACGACTCGCGCGAGATTCCAGATGATGCGGAGCAAAGCGGAACCAATTGTATAGGCATACCACTGGAGAACCCGTGGCTGGAGAGAATCTTGATGGAGAAATGTCAAATGGGAAGCTCTATCGAGGCGAAGCTAAAGTTTGCAACTTCAAAACCCGAATTATCAGAGCAACTCCAATGGGGCGACCCAAACGGACGGCGCTTTTGTCCATTTATGTCGGCCTGGCAAACACAATTATCCGCTATCGTGTTTGGGTCGGCGCGAGCGCCCAACCCTGGCCGAACCCATTTTTATCGGCGCGGAAAATAAAGAAAAAGTTTGAGCATTTTAAAAATAAAACAAGCATTTAATTAAACATAAAAGCCGGCCACGAAGGCCGACGATAGTCCACATTACATTAATTAAACTAAAAAACTAAAAACTAGACGACGGCGCGCTGCCCTAGGCGTCCTCGTCCTCGTCGGCGGCGGCGTCTGCGTCGGGGCCAGTGAGGTCGATCAGCGTCGGCGCAGGGCCGTCCCAGGGGAACGTCGTGTTCCAGAGGGCGGCGATGTCGGGCTGTGCTGCCGCTGCCTGGGCCTGGCGCACCTCCTCCTCGACCTCGCGCTCGAGCAACTGGAGGCGCTCGCCCTCCCGGCGCTCCTCGGCCAGTCGAACGTTGCCCCAGTGGTTGAGGTAGGCCGACTCATGTTCCTCCGTCGCCCCGAGCTAGATCAGTGGAGAGCTGACCCACTCGCGCACTACTCCGGTCCACGAGTAGCGCTCGAGGGGGGCCGGATCCTCCGGCTCGACTTTGGGCGGGGAGGGCGGGGTCACTGGCGGCACGACACAGTCGCCCGCCGCGGAGAGGGCCACGGCCTCTGCCATGGCAGCTTGGAATGCCGCCTCCTCCGCCTCTCTCCACCGCTCCTCCTCCTCGCTCTCCTTAATGGCCGCCTGGTAGGCGGCCTCGGCCTCCTGGTCCTCGTCGCGGACGACGAGATGGGGCGGCTGTAGGCTACGGTCGACGCCGCGGACGCCGCGTCGCCTCGCCTCCTCGTGCTCGAAGGCAAACCAATAAGCCCAGTTCGGCGAGTCGAAGGCGTAGTCCGGGTCGGCGCGCTGCTCTGGCGTAAGCACCGCCCGCCGGCGCCGCACCTCCTCCGCATGGCCCCTCACCGACCGCAGCGCGACCAACTCTAGGATCCTCTCCAGATCCAAATGCCAGTCATGCGACATCGTGGCATCGGGATACGGCAGAGGCACGCGGTGCTGCCAGTGCCACTCCGCCTGGTGCACGGGCACATTGATGCGCTGCCTCTGCCGGGGAGCGCGCGGCGGTGTAGGGAGGGCGGGGAGGGAGGGGGAATGGCCGGCGGGGGCCTTGCCCTTCCTGCCGCTGCCGATGCCGGAGAATAAGCCCATGTTGGCGGTGGCTAGGGTTGTCGCCGGTGGGAGGGGGGCAGGGTTGGTCAGATGGGGACGGGGACGACTAGAAGTGGATAGGACGGCCCCGCCGCACGACCTGCTTAAAAAGGACGACTGTCGTCGCTGACGCATGGGCCCGTGGTCATAAATTAAGCTGACCACGTGGACATCGGGTAGTTGGGCGTCCGTTCGGCGTCTGCGCCGATGCATTTGAGGCGCAAATTTGGGTCGCAAATGCGTCGGCGCGGACGCGAAGCGGACGTGATTTGGGTTTGGGTCGGCGCGTTGGGCCACCACTTTTGCCCGCGCGGACCCAAACGGACGCGGGCGGACAAAATGGGTCGCTCCATTAGAGTTGCTCTCAGTAATCAAAATACGGAAATAAAGTGAAAAGGAGACTTACCAGTAGGAATCTGTTTCACATGATTTTAAAACCTAAATCACAATGTTTTTTTATCCTGATTTACAAGTTCCAAATCTTGTATTAACAAGTCTAATGAATCATTTTCCGCGGGTGAAGTATAATGTATCACAACTTGTTCCACCGCAAAGAGTCTGCACTAAAAGCATTAGGAAAATTCAGTCTACATGATTCCAAAACTAAAATTCCAGTTATTTGTATCCTGATTCACATGTTCCAATACTCGTGAGAAACTAGTGTGACCTGTTCTTAGATAAAGAGCCGACAACAAAAATGAAAGTGACATCCATTAGATCCACATACACGACACGCATCAACGAAATTCGAATGAAGTCTAAAATTAAATCATTCTGTTGAATTCATACTCCATCTAATTCATTAAGAAGTCCGAATTGATGGAGAAAGGCGGGCAGCATATTTCAACACCCCCTCGCTTCTAGGCCCTTTTAGTCCTGAGACACGGGATTGGTGTCAGCGACAAAATGGGAGGTCGAAAATTCGAATGAAGTATAAAATAAAATCAGTCTACTAAATTTACGCTCCAGCCAATTCATCCAAAAGGCTAAACTGATGAAAAGAGACGGGCAATATAATTCAACATCCGCCTCATGTCTAGATATTTTTAGTCCTTATACATGGGATTGATTTAGGCCTTAGAATCTTTTGTTTTTAATATTGCGTTCACAGTCTTGAACGTGAGACTTCTTGGCTCGGATCCATATTGAATTATACTCCATCCAATTTATCCAAAAGTTTGAATTGGTGAAGAGAAACGGACAATATATTTCAACATATTTGACTGAAAAATAAGAATTTATAAATGTAATAGTGTTTCTCTAGGATGATGTATGTTTTGGCTATTAACTTTTCCATACCTTGAATGATACATCAATGCAAGTTGAGTCGCGGATTAATTAAAAGAAGCTATGTGTGAGAAAAGGATCTTTGTTTACCAAAATATATTAACATATAAGATACTCCCTCCGTTCCAAAATAGATGACTCAACTTCGTACTAACTTTAGTACAAAGTTGAGTCATCTATTTTGGAACGGAGGGAGTATATATTAATATTAAATCTAGCGGCGCAAAAGCACGCTTTATCCAGCTTGTATGGTAGCATGCATTTAGTTGGAAGCTCATCAAAATCCACGCAGTAGTAACATCTCTTCACAAACCAGGCAAACCGCACAGAGTTGGAAGCTTCATATCTCTGCCAGCCAAACTGATCGTTCATCACACCCAAAGCAAGCACACACCATACATACATATAGATCAACGAGTGTTGCCTCCTGAGGTTGAGCTACTTGCCGATGTTCTGGTACCTGTAGAGCTTGGCACACGTAAGGAAGTAGCCGAAGTTGAGGGCGACGAGCAGGGTGAGCAGCCAGTAGAGGTTCTCCAGCTTCGGTGCGTTCATGTTGTCCGGCAGCCAGGTGGTGGCGCGCTGGACGACGTTGACGAGGGCGGTGCTCAGGTAGAACCCCAGCGCCACGATCATGGCCATCATGCCCGTGGCCGTGTTCTTGAGCGACGGCGGGAACTCCTGGTAGTACAGCGTCACCTGCGCCGGGAAGTGCAGCGCCTCGCCCGCCCCGGCCACGGCGAACGGCAGCACCAGCCACATCGCCGACAGCGGCGACACCCACGCCAGGTCGCCCTCCTCGCCGTGCGCGCGCACGGTGGCGGTGCGCTCGCGCTCCACGAGGGCCGACGCGGCCATGCTCAGCACGGTCAGCGCCTGGCCCGCGCCCACCAACTGCAGCGGCGTCGGCGTGTGGCCGGTCACCCGCCTCCAGAGCGGGAGCAGGGCCCGATCTAGGAGATGAAGGTGCCCACGATCATGGAGCCCGCCGGCACCGTGAATGGCCCCACGGCGCGGTCCATGACGAGCGCCTGCAGGACGGTGAAATTGATCTGCACGCCGATGGACACGCTCAGCACGATGGCCGCGCTCCACATCGGCAGGATGCGCAGCACCGTCTTGAAGTCCTCCACCTCCTGCACCGTGCACACGCGCCACGGCCGGAGCGCCGAGCCGCTCGCGCCGTCCACGTCGCCGTCCGTGATCACCGCGGCACGGTTCAGGAAGCTGCACGCGAGCGGTTAGCGTGGAATTAAGCGGAAATCATTGTCGTGGATGTCATTGTCGTCGATGATTTCTCAATTATATGGCCATGCATGTTTACAAGAGTGCCATCCATTTCCATTAGTTGTTAAGATCTTCATTTCATCCATCTTAATTAATCGCGACCATTTGTAGTTGCAGTCGTTGAGATCCGGGTGACGTGTCACACTTGATGCTTTCATTTCGAAATGTTATGATCAAACCTCCATAACCTTGCTTTCATTATATTACTCAAGTTTGTGGGTGAGACTAATTTGCCGAGCTGAAATTTCAATTACAGTGACATTTTGGTTCTATAGAACGCACGTGAGCTTAAATTATAAATTTATATTTGTCTAAACTCTAGGTCCTGGACTTTTATTTTATCACTTAGAACTCGTAGCATATATTCTGGCCTCTCCCAGTGCATAGATGCGTAGAGATGAGGTGTTAAGTGCACAAAAAGCCTTAGCAACTACTCTATACTCTGTTTTCTTCATTTGGTGAGTTATAAACTGTAAATTGTGCTTTGATCTAGGTACACGGTACTTATAAACAGTACTTATATTTGTGGGTGAGACCAATTTGTTGAGCTGAAACTTCAGTGAGAGCGACATTTTGGTTCTAGGATGCATGTAAGCTTACTACCTCTGTCTCAAAATAAATGTCGGAGTTTTAGTTCAAATTTGTTCATTTATTTTAGGATGGAGGGAGTATTTTATTATTTCTTTATAGAACCGATACAACATATATTCTAACTGATGTGCTAGTGCATTCCGTTACTAGCTACCGCTAGTAACTAATACACTACTTTTCTAAACGCAATCTTGCTATCCAGGATATGGATGGGCTAAAAGTTTGATGGGCTGTAAAGTCAATATTTTTCGTGCCTGGAGAGTTCACTAATCAAGAAAAGTTAGCACCATTAATTTGTGTAGCATGGTCGTCTGATAATATGTCCATGTCTTTCTTCAATGATGAACATATGATAAGATTTTTATAGCGAAACTGCTTTGTGGACGATGCATGCCTGCACGACAGCTGCACGATGGGCAATCCAGCCGCTGAAATGCGCTGCATGGTATGCATGAACGACCTGATCTGTGTTGTCGTCCACAAGTCGGCCGTACAGCGTCGTGTGCATAGCAGCGCTGTTTTTATAGCGCGAAGGTGGGAGTTAACTGCCCTGGACAGGGACATCGAGGCAAACCCTTGCCCCACACATACCCAACACTGGCCCTACTATGCTCAAAACCAAATTTGTGTAGACTTAATTGTGAATTTATGTCACGTTCTAGAGAACTCTGCATAACCACCAATCGGGACATATGAAAAGTAGACTACAAACCTGCAAATTGCGACGAAAAGAATATTTCCACTTTTAGTATGCATGAAGATGAGGAAGAGAGGCTAATATAGCAAACAGTAATAGTGATGTGTCTTTTTCCGTGGGGTTATAAGTTTTTCACAACATTGCGATGTTCTAACATATGCTATTTTCTCCACAACTTCTTAAAGCATCTCTAGCCCCTCCCCTAAAATATAATCCCCTAAACTTATCCCTAAACCTTAACTCTCCAAATTGAAGGAATAAAAAACTAGATGCACCTATTCCTTTCCCTAAACTTAACTCCTCAAACGAGCTCAACCCCACATGGAAGTCTCTCTTTATCTTCTTGTTCCTTAAGGCATGGTCTAGAGTTTACGCAGTCAATGACGACTTTTGGCCAGTAGATGTCCAGGAGCTAGCTAGGGCCTAAACGTGCGCCTGCGAGGAAGGAGTCAAGAAATTCGGCGAAATTTGTCCGGCAAGAATCATAATTTGAGCACTCTTTCGTCCACTTCTTCTCCTCTATGTTCTCCTGCTGGCAAAAAGGTGTGATCTGAGATGTAATGATTTGTCAAAATTGGAGACGACACCCAACAACCATGCTTTCACTATACATGCTTCCCTTTGTAGGTGTTGCTCTCTGGATGATGGCATGCCCATGGCCAGGAATGACACGGAGGAGTGCGCCAGTTTCCAGGTATGACGTGGAAGACGAGAAATCAAAGAAAATCCTTGTTGGAATCTCGTCGGAGGCCGAAGTGGGTGCATGGGCGTTAGAGCCATGGCCAGGGAGGGCGGGTAGGAGTGGTCTTACTACGAAAAAAATGAATATCTAACCTACATATATTGTTTTCATGGGCGAAAGCATTTATGTCGAGGATAAATGTTCTCCACGGATGTTGAAAGATATGGCACCACGGGGACTTATATCTGACAGAATCTATTCTTAAGTATTGTGCTGTCAGACCGAGGAGACATGGAAAGGGAGCCGTGGCTACTCCAACTGGAAACATTACTATTCTGAGTGGACGTGGTAGCTATAGCATTTTGGAGCAAAGGTGTCGGGGTTGTGTACGATCCAATGTCCATGCGCGCAATTGTTGAAGATTGTGCACCATCGGTTGTGGCACAATCATGCTAAGGGCATCTCCAACAGTTTGTTTATTAGCTTGTTGGTAAAATATTCCATGTCATCAGTCAACACCTTAACATACAATTACTTCAATAGGTTGTATCCCAATAGGATATGAGATAATAAATAAGGTGCCCTCTCATTCTACATTGAAACTTGTGCAAGGTGTATTGGTTTTTATGTACATACAAATCTTTCTTTTTCCTCATCTATTGTATGACGGTGAGTATGTGGCTAAGTCTATCAATAACTATCTTACAACCATTAAAGATGCCTAAGCAAATGACAAGAATATATGTATGTAGTACATGTCAGAAAAGATGGAAGGCATAGGCAAAATTTCGTGTTTTGATCCTTTTTTGTAAGTAATTCAGGATCTGACCCCCATTTGAATTTTTTTCGAGATTTGACCCTTTTTCCTATTGCCAGGGCCTCTGGCGGTAGGGTTACATAGCCTACCGCTAGGGACCCTGGCGGTAGGAAACTTATCCACGTCAGCGCGCGGAGACGGCGTCGTCCCCCCTCCGTCGCACCCTACCACCAGGGGCCCTAGCGGTAGGCTGTGTAAACCTACCGCCGGAGCCCCTGGCGGTAGGGTCCGGGCAGTTATTTCGCCCGAGACCCCCGCGCCCCATCCCTTCTCCCCACCCCTCCCCTCCCCCAAGTCGGCAGTTCATCCATTTTCTCCCCCAAGTCGCGCCCCTCTCTCCCTCTCTCATCTCCTCCACTCTCCCCCTCCGATCTTCACCGTTTCTTCACCGTTTTGGCGGATCGAGATGGCCCCGAAGAGAGAAACGTAAGCTCCTCCGATCCCTCCAATTAGTTTTTGCAAACTTGCTTCCGATTCGACGCATTATTTGCTTGAAATCCCTCATGTTTTTGAACTTAGATTGGGTTTTTTTTTCACCTAAGATTGATTGCAGTTGTAGTTCTTAGTTCTTTAGTAACTAGTGGCATTGGATATGAACTCTAATCAATAGTTCATATGTTAGTGTGCAGATGAACCCTAGTTCATAATTTGTTTTTTTTAAATTATGATGTAATGTTGATATGAGGATGAACCCTAGTTTGATGATGCATGTTGATATGATGATATGATCTAGTGTGAAGATGAACCCTAGTTTGATGATGCACGTTGATATGATGATATGAAGATGTTGTTTGGAAAAACATTATTTAAAAATATGATGATATGATGTATGTTGGAGGATTTTTTTTTATATGATGCATGTTGATATGATTTGATCCATCATGTGTAGTAGATGTTGTTGGAGAAATATGCTTAAAATTTTATTTTGATATGATGCATGTTGATATGATTTGAGTTCATTTTTTATGTATGCTTTATGCTTATGGTGCTTTTTTTATGAAATTTTATTAAGGCAGCCACCTCTTACGGACAACATCGGCCCACGGTACTCCATGCTGGACTGGGCATTCAACAAGGGTCATCGTGCCCGTTTCATAGAGAACGGAGAGGTAAGTTATATGAATGAAATTTTGATCAAAGTTTTCGGATTGATGAAAATGATTTCCTAACTTTTGGCGTTCACTTTTTGACAGATGCTCCAGCCACTGCGCATGAGGGGTCACGGGGTTCATGGGCATATGGACTATGACGAGCGCTACGCGCCGTTCTTCAAGAGAGCCCGTCTGTTGGGTTTTGTGTTGCAGTTCAAGCGTCAGCCGCCGACGCTTGTCCACGCGGCTCTCACGGCTCTGATTGACCGGTGGCGACTGGAGACCCATTCTTTCCATCTGCCATGCGGGGAGATGACGGTGACCCTAGAGGACTGGGGGATGATTACTGCCATGCCGATCGAGGGTCATGCACTCACCGGTCGAGTGGAGAGGACCAACTGGCAGGAGAGGGTCACCACCCTCATCGGCGACTGCCCCGGTGCCAAGAGTAACCGTACATCCGGTGTGCCGTTGCCCTGGCTCTCGGAGCACCGGAAGACATGCCCCCAAGGTGCAGATGAGGCGACTGTGGAGTTGTACGCGAGGGCCTATCTGTGGTATATTCTCTCGGAGGTCGTGTTTCCAGACAGTTCCGGGAACTCTGCCAACTGGGCGTATATGTTCTTCCTAGCGGACTGGAATGCAGGGTACAGTTGGGGGACCGCATCTCTCGCCTACCTATACCGTTCGGTAAGAGAGTGTCTAATTGCCTACCTCCCTACAAAAGTGGGTCCATGACATTTTCTTATATCTGATCCTCATTTGATGTTTTGCAGCTTGACGACGCAACGCAAAGGACGGGAGACAAGTCCAATATGGGTGGCTTTGTCTGGGCCTTCTCCGTTTGGATGTGGGAGGGGCTGCCGGTGGGGCGTCCGGAGAAGTTGCGAAGACGCCCATGGAAAGACTATAGCGAAGACGGCGACGAGACTCGAAACCCCACCGTAGCTTACGAGTGGGACGTTGTCAAACTCTACACGGGCCTAAACAAGACTTTGTACAAGACCTACACCAACGAGTTGGACGCTTTGACGCATACGCAGGTATATGAACTCGCTCAACACCTTTCTCTTTGATTCCACTGTTGACCGAGAGTGCGAACTTACCAAGGTATATGTAATCGATAAACTGGTGGCCGTATCGACAAGACCGACCGTGGGACTTTGATCTGAACGTGATGTGCGATGCGGACCGTGGTCTCTGGCGGTGCATCGTGCCCATGATCTGTGTGTACGCCGTCGAGTGGCACTTGCCACAACGCGTGGCCACGCAGTTTGGGATTTATCAGCATACCCCATCGGGCCAGCCCACCGATACCGGCGGCCACGCACTCCACCTGTGAGCGCTTTGTTCTCCGTGCCCATGATTTCATTACGCTTATCATGTTTCTTATGATGATCTCTTGCCTATGCCTTGCAGGATGAGCCGGGAGAAGAATCAGTCGATTACAGACTGGGGAGAGGAGCATAAGACTTATGTGGCGGCGTGGGACCGACGGAGGTACCGGAAAGACGTGGAGAGGAAAGTGACTGACTGGGATGCTTACTTGGGCCGACACATGAGGTGGTACGATGATGGACAGAAGCACCGTCTTCGTCTCAGACCTCGGTGGACGGCGGAAGACATTGCGGAGCTGGAGAGGGATGACCCCGAGGAAGAGGTCTACCAGACCGGCATCAGAGACATGCACAGTGGATTTAGAGAGTTTGCACCCCTCATCAACAGAGTGGTAAGTTTGAACTGACGGTTGTATCTATACTATTTTATTCGTCATCGTGACTGACTTATACTGTTGCAGTCCGGTGAGCTGAACAGATGCATCTTTGAAGCCTCAGATGCACTAGGTGATCTCCCCAGGAGCATAGAATCTGAGACCAAAGTGAGGGGGACGATGAAGGTACAATTTCAGCCTCCTCGGAACAGATGCATCTTGTTCACTTGCAATCAGTCGATATGATACTTATTATGACCTTGTTTCACTGTGAGTGCAGAAGTTCGTGCAGCGTTGTCGCAAGCTCATAGGGCTGCTTGGGTGTGCTGGAGCTGGGTCTGTTGAAGCTTATCAGCCTGTAGCCACACAGGGTCTCATCGGCTCATCGAGCCATGCTCCCTCGTCGTCTAGGTTGGTTGGGGAGGAGGATGAGGAGGAGGAGGAGGATGAGGAGGAGGAGGAGGAGGAGGAGGAGGAAGAGGATGAGGAGGAGGAGGCCACACATGAAGAAGGGGAGGAGGAGGAGGATGAGAGCAATGAGGAGAAGGAGTACGATGAAGATTATGGACCTCCACCAACTCAAACATCTCAAGCATCTCAGCTGCCGAAGAAGAGGAATCCGAAGAAGAAGGATTTGATGAGTCCGGACCCTTTCCAGAAACCGGTTCCTCGCCGTCCCAAGAAGAAGACCGTAGAGACTCGTTCAAAGAGTAACCAGGACCGTACCTCCAAGAGGGGAAGGAGCAACTGATTATGCTTTTCGATACTTGGCTCTTTTAGTTTGGTTGAACTTTGTTTGGTTGAACTTGTCTAGTGGTTGTGAAACTACGTGGAACTATGTGTTTGCTATTTATGGATCTATGTGTTTGCTACTACGTTTGAAATGTTCTATGCACTTCAAGTTATCTTAATATGGATCTATGTGATGCCCAATTTTAATTATTTAAAATCTGTGATATTGCTGTCATATTTGTGAAACTTGATGTGATATTGCTGTCATATTGAAATTGAAAACAAGCAACCAACCAAATGAACTTGAAAAAACAAACAGAGGCAGGCAACCTGGCGGTAGGGTTACACAACCTACCGCCAGCCCCCATGGCGGTAAGGTGAACCTACCGCCAGGGCCCTTGCATATTTCGTTACAGAAGCTTTATACGAAACACAAGACCCTACCGCCAGACGCCCTGGCGGTACGGTCAGACAGCCTACCGCCATGAGTCCTGGCGGTAGGGTGAACCTACCGCCAGGGCGCTTGCATATTTCGTTACAGAAGGCATGTACGGCAAAACCCTGCCACACCTTACCGCCAGAGCCGATGGCGGTAGGGTTAGACAACCTACCGCCAGGTTGTCTGTCGGTAAGGTACTTATCCACGTCAGCGCGCGGTGACGGCCGCCGTCCCTCTGCGTCACACCCTACCGCCAGGGCCTCTGGCGGTAGGCTGTCTAACCCTACCGCAAGGGGTTCCGGCGGTAGCAAAAGGGTCAAATCCTGAAAATATTTCAAAGTGGGGCCAGATCCCGATTTTATATGTCAAAAAGGTCAAAACACGAAATTCGGCCACAGGCATATATGCTAATAGCTATGTTTTTTTGCAGGCAATTCAAAGAGATTTATTCAAACAAAAGCATTCCTAGGACAGTCAGCTAGTAAGCTGGTCACTAGGAAGCTAGGAGTATCATCCAGCCAATTATCAGTCACACTTAGTGCACAAACACGCTTTGCACATAGGTGTGCTGGAATATTTGCTAATAGCTAGATGCCCGTGAATGGCCAGGTACGGTTGGTACTCTACGATTTTAGCCACAAGGAGTTATGCTCATGGCCTTGCTTGTTGTACCTGTACGTCAAACTAGGTGCTGGGCATTTTGCACATACTTTTGTTACTCGACCATGGGCCAGTACAATTCAGAAGCACCTCCTAACAAAAAAAAAATCATTGTGAACTGAACTACCCTCATTAGTCGGTCAGCCTTTTATACGGGAATCTGTCCACCCAGATCCAAGTTCTAGACTTAGCATGTGTGTTTTTTTGGATTTATTTTAAGATTTAATGGCTTTATTCTTTGTGTGACAAAAGACATGACATCAACAATGATGTGCTTATGATGACTTCGTCAATATTAAGATTTATTGGCTCAGTCACTTGCAGATGCTTATGGGAGTGTATGTCTTCATTAATGATGTACGTGCTTGAGTGCCTACTTTTGTATCGTGTCTTAAAAATTCATCCTGGCGAAGATAACTCAAAAGAAATTCATGTTCTTCTTCCACATTCCTCACTCCAATCATTTTTCTTAAAAAACTAGTATTACTGTGGTGGAATATAAAATTAGTACTTTTGTGGGGAGTAGATTCAGCATATAATAAGCACATGCATGTGCATGTGAAATCTTTGCTTACCTAAAGCTGTCGCTCGGAGGAAGGACATCGTCGCCGCCGGACTTGCTATCGTCGTCACCGCTACGTAGCCCGTGGTAAAACTTCAGCTCCCCCGACGCCACGACACCACCTTCCTCTTCCTCGCGGCGGCGACGACCACCCTGGCGAGCCCCGTGAAGGGGCTGCCCTGGGCGGCGGGATGCCGGTAGTAGCGCGGCCAAGCCGACGACGCTGGCGGCGCAGGAGATGCCGAAGCCGAGCGTCCAGGACACCGTGTCCTGGACGTAGACGATGACGGTGGCGCCGAGCACGGAGGAGGCGTAGAGGAGGATGAAGTACCAGTTGAAGAAGACGTCGCGGTCGGCGGCCGCCTCGAAATGGTTGGCGCCCATGGTCGCCTGGTTGAACCGCGCGCCCGCCGCGCCCAGGCAGAGCAGGAAGACGGCCGCGTACAGCGCCGCCATCTGCCCCGCCGACGCCTGCTCGCACGGGCCGGCGCCGGGCTCGCACGCCGCCGGCCGGAGGCCAGGAAGGCTCGCCGTCAGCGTGAACATCACCAACGACTGCACGCATGTTCGTATGAGAGAAGCAAAAGCTTAGTACTACGTCGACCATCGGTTGTTTAATTTGGAAGGAAGTTGGTGTGAGTTACCAGGACGGACGTGGCCATGGCGATGGCGACGATGGGGTAGCAGCCGAAGAAGGCGTCGGCGACGATGGCGCCGGCCACGGGGGCGACGCTGATGGAGCCGGCGATGATGGTGGAGATCTGCGCCGCGTCGACGCTGGGCACGTGGTACTCCGTTACGAGGTAGACCACCATGTTGGACATGGCGCCCCCGCTCGCCAACCCGAGGCACAGTATGGCCACTGCAAACATCACACACACAAACTTGTAAACATACCTGCCTGCTCTCGATCGGTTCCATGATCATCAGAGAGCTGAGGCACAGACCTGCCAGGAAAGGGAAGGTGATCCACCCTCCCTTCCTGTTCTTGGTGTCCTTGAGGGACTCGTGATCATCGGAGCTGAGGCGCCGAGGCTCCTCCTGCTGCGACCTGCTGCGACGTGATCACCGGAGTTTTTGACAATATCATTTAAAAATTTAAGAAAAATATTTTTTTCCCAATTTTGGAAAAAAAATATATGATATGTTCCTATTATTTATACCATTTTTTATAATCATTCTTAAATTTGTTAAATAAAACAAACACCTATATGGGCTAGTCCAGAGGTGCGCAAGAGCGCGAGTGTCAAAAGGCGCTCTCGTGGTTGAGCTGTGGTGACTCGACGATGAAACCTTGGCCCTGCAGTCACCCTCTCCCTCACCTCTCCTCCCTCTGCCACTCCTAGAGTAGGTCGCCTAGTAAAACTGTTGATCTACGATTAAGGCTTGTTTAGGCTTTTGTCGTTCCCCCTTTGCGCGGAGGGCTTCGAATAGGGGCATCTCTGCAATGAGTGGCATTCTTGAGTGTTGGCCAGCTACATCATTACTAGAAAAAGGTCTTTGGTTCGGTCCTGGCCAGCCGATTAGTCCCGGTTCAGTCACGAACCGGGACCCATGGGGGCATACGTCCCGGTTCGTGAACCCAGGGGGCCGGCTGGGGCCTCCTGGGCATTGGTCCCGGTTCGTCTGGACCCATTTGTCCCGGTTCTAGGCACGAACCAGGATCAATGGGTCTCGCTCCTGGCCGACATACATTGGTCCCGGTTCGTGGCTCGAACCGGGACAGAAGGTGGAGCTTTAGTCCCGGTTCCAGCCATGAACCGGGACAAATGAGCTGCCTATATATACCCCACCGCCGCAGCAGAGCACTCCACAGTGCTCTGTTTTTTCTGGCCGGCGAGGGGAGGGCATTTGGGTGCTCTAGCTCACCTCCTATGCACATGAAGTGTTCGATGAAATGCCCGAGCCACACTAGTTAAGCTTTCTCCTCTCGAAACTCGACCTCCAAACTCCATTTTCCCCGAGATTTGCATAGGTTTAGCGGTCCGTCACGTCCCGCCCCCGTCTTCACCGCCGTCGATCGCCTGCGCCGATCTCGTCGCCGGCACCACCGTGGTGAGCCTCTTGTTCTTATCTTCTTTCTGAAAGAAAAAATATTCTTACTTTAGATAGATACTTGCCTAATTTTCTTACTTTTATTGTTGCTTGTTATTATATAGTGAGATGGTTTTGGTATCCGCCCCCGCCGGCCCTCGTCCTGTCTATGATTCGGATGTGGTATATATTATCTTTTTATAACTATTTGGTTCATTTATTGTTTATGACAATTATGCCAACCAATGTGACATAGATTTTATTTATGTAGGAGGTAGTTGAACCGGAAATTCCAAGACCTTATTGTCGAGAGGTTAAATTTAGTTGAAGAAGAAAACGATTACTTGAAGGAAAAAATAAAAAAAATTGAGGAGGAGAAGATGATATTGGAGTTGCATGTTGCGGATGTCGTCGATGATCACAAGATCAAGATGAATGCAATGCGGTTGAAGATTCGAAAGATTAGAAAATATGCCATCCATACCGAGGCTTGATATCATTATGCCGTTGGATCAATTGTTACCTTGGTTGTGATTATGATCGCATTTGTTGTTGCATTGAAAGGTTTTACATAGTTTCAATGTATGGTTTAACTTAGATGCTCCGGAGAGTTATATGTTGTTCAATTTGAATTATGTATGTACTTTGGTTTTAATGTGATGATGAACTATTATTGATTTGGTCACTTATCTATCCATGTGAACCTGTAATGGTTTTTGACACATATAATTATATATAATGCACGTAGATGAACTGGCAATGGATGTACAATAACAGACACACATAATTATGTTTCTCGAAGTGGCTATGGCGGAAGGAGCTCATCAACCTTCCGAACTGGACGCCTCCGCCTCCACCTCCTCCTCCGGCGAGTCAGGGCACTCCGCCTCCTCCTCCGGCGAGTGATCAGGGCACTCAGCCTCCTTCTCCGGCGCGTGGCGGCACTCCGCCTCCTTCTTCGCCTGCGCTGGCACGCCCGAGCAGCCAGCCTCCTCCTTCTCCGCCTCGTCAGCAAGGGCGGAAGAGACCCGCCGCCGCTCCGGCTGCTCCGGCGCGTCGTAGTCCTTCTCCTCCGCCTCGTAAGCAACGAAATAAGACAGCCGCAGCCGCTCCGTCTGCTCCGACGTCTAGCGTTACAGCCAGAGGCGGGAGGCAATACAGATTCGGTCCATCTCTCAAGCCTCTAGAGAAGTTACCATACGAGAGGACCGTGAAGGAAAACACGAAGATCGTGCAAGCCGAAGTGAGGGACTTCTTTGAAGGGGTGAAAGCAAAGAAACATCCACCTCTGGAGGAGAAGATAGATCCGGTGAAAGCGTGATGACGCCACCGATCTGCTGCCTGGCAACGCCGATGCCGACGAGGTAGGCGACAGAGGTGCTCATGGTGCCCTCGAGCTTGAAGCCGAGGAGCTCGGGTAGCGCTCGAGCATGCGCGGCACGTCGCCGGGCTTGACGTCCATCCCCTGGAGGTACTTGACGACGGGCGCGAGGTCGACGACGATGCTGGTGTGGAGCACCTGCAGGTAGCGGCGGAGCAGGTGCGGGAGCTCGTCGCGGCGGACGCCGATCTTGCCGAGGTAGTCGAGGACGGGGACCATGTTCTTGCGGACGCTGCAGCCGAGGACGAGTGGGTAGGCGGCGATGTCGTCGGGGCCAAGGCCGAGGGAGCGGAGGAACTCGAAGCGCTCCCGCATGACGTCGACGGTGAATACTAGTCCATCCGGTTTTTTTTGGTAAAAACGCCAGTACATGGTCGTTTTGTCCGGCGTTTTTAGACACCCCCCCCCCCCGCGCGGATGGACTAGTATTCACCCTAGGCACGACCAGGTGGCGGTCACATACGAACCAAAGTGAACCCCTTGCGCAAGCACGTGGACCGTAGTTCGGATATTTTGAAGTAATGGTACCAAACTGTCAACCAACTTACGTTTAGTGACCTACAGTGAATTTTTCTCCATATATAATAGCCATACCACCTAGTTTCTCACTGCACACGCTCACTGACTTACCTCCTGCGTTCTTAGCTTAATCATTTGAGCAAGAGAGACCATAGCCATGGAGGCCAACGGGTCGCAGCAGGAGGAGCCTCGGCGCCTCAGTGTTGATCACGAGTCACTCAAGGACACCAAGAAGAGGAAGGGGGGATGGATCACCTTCCCTTTCCTCGCAGGTTTGTTCGTGCATCCTACTCATGTCTTGTCTATGGAGCATGTTCACAGTTAAGTTTGTGTCCGGCCGTGTGATGATCGATGTTCGCAGTCGCCATACTGGGCCTCGGGGTGGCGACCGGCGGCGCCACGGCCAACATGGTGGTCTACCTGATAAAGGAGTACAACGTGCCCAGCGTCGACGCGGCGCAGATCTCCAACATCATCTCCAGATCCATCAGCGTCGCCCCTGTGGCCGGCGCCATCGTCGCCGACGCTTTCTTTGGCTGCTTCCCCATCGTCGCCGTCGCCATGGTCATGGCCGTCCTCGTAAGTCCATGATCTGCACGCGCCTGACATGCATGTATATGCATCAAAGTTTCAGCTCCACTGACCACTCCATGTCGCGCGTGCAGTCCTTGGTCATGTTCACGCTGACGGCCAGCCTTCCGGGCCTCCGGCCGGCGGCGTGCCAGCCCGGCGCCGGCCCGTGCGAGCAGGCGTCGACGGGGCAGATGGCGGCGCTGTACGCGGCCGTGTTCCTGCTCTGCCTAGGCGCGGCGGGGGCGCGGTTCAACCAGGCGACCATGGGCGCCAACCAGTTCGAGGCGGCCGCCGACCGCGACGTCTTCTTTAACTGGTACTTCATCCTCCTCTACGCGTCCTCCGTGCTCGGCGCCACCGTCATCGTCTACGTCCAGGACACGGTGTCCTGGACGCTCGGCTTCGGCGTCTCCTGCGCCGCCAGCGTCATCGGCCTGGCCGCGCTCCTCCTCGGCGCGCGGTACTACCGGCATCCCGCCGCCCAGGGCAGCCCCTTCACCGGGCTCGCCAGGGTGGTCGTCGCCGCCGCTAGGAAGAGGAAGGTCGGTGTCGTGGCTCCGGGGGAGCGGAATTTTTATCACGGGCTACGTAGGGAAGACGACGACGGCAAGACCGGCGGCGACGATGTCCTTCCTCCGAGCGACAGCTTTAGGTAAAAAAAGTATATTGCTGCGGTTCCAAAATAATTGATGTTCTACTGTTGTCCTAAGTTAATCTACAATATGTTTGGGAAAAAGCTTCCCTCCAACCGGCTGATCCAACCAATGCGTCCGCCTGGCGCACAACCGTTGGATCGTACGTGGATCAAACGGTCTTGTGCTCCTCTGGTTCCACCTAGAGCATCCCTATCATTTTATGAGTCCACCACTTATCCATCCACAATTCTCCACCGCTTCTCCCTCGAGCACTCAGTCATGACGCTGCAATTATATAGCCTCGCCACAGTCCCTGCTGCTTTACCGTACCTTGTTGCCGCTCTACATTACTACAGGGCAAGCTGCCGCTACTGCAGGCCAGCCACCGTCTCTCTCTCTCTCTCTCTCTCTCAACTGTGGTCATGGCTGCGCACATCGACCCTTTTAGCGCCCCATGCGGGATGTCAGGTGCCGCGAGCTTTCGCACGAACGGCGGCCACGGCTGTGTTACAAAACAACGGCCGCGGCGGTGTTTCCGTAACATAGTCTCCGTTGCAAAAAATTCTGCCAAAAAAATTCCATGTCACACAAATTTTCTGCAACTTGATCTCCATTGCATAAAAATTTTGCAACATGATTGGCTTATATCGGCGGATCACACGCAAGCATCCGCCGGCTCGTTCGTACGACGCGTGTCTTGGCGGGGCGATTTTTCTTTCTTTCTTTCAATCAACTTGGCCGTTGCTCGCTGCTCACTGTCCACTACAACGAGTTTCCGTAGCATAGACTCGACTGCACCAAAAATGCAACAAGACCTCTTTTGGAAAAAATTAATTTTTTTGACCAAATTAATTTTCCAGCGAGACCTTTGTTGCAAAAAATTAAACTGCAACAAGACCTTTGTTGCATTTTTTTGAAACAAGACCTTTGTTACAAAAAAATAACTTGCCGAAAATTCTGTAATATGACCTGTGTTGCAGAAATTTCCCGCAACACGACCTGTGTTGCAATGATAAAAGGTAACGCTCGCTCAATTCGTTGGATCCAATGGCTTGTGAGGAGGCGGGTTTTTTAAAAAGATCCACCTGCCGACGTGTAGCAGCCGAATTATCACCCGAGGTGCTTTTGCAACACAAGTTGTGTTGCAATGAGGTACTGCAGCAATATCTATGTTGCAAAAAAAATTTGCAAAGAAAAAAGTTTCAAAAAAAATTCCGCAACAGGACCTCTGTTGCAAAATTTTCTGCAACATGAGCTTTGTTGCAAATGTTATCATAACATGACATCTATTGAGAAAGTTTCCGCAACGTCGTCGTTGTTGCAATTGTAAAAACGCGTCTGGGTCATAGGTTGACACTAGATCTAATGGCTGCCGAGCCGGCGGATATTTTAAAAAATATCCGCCGGCCGACGCCTAGCGTCCCCCATATGTTTGACCAAGTCTGTATAAAAATATAATAATATCCACAAAATAAAATTTATTATGAAACCCCCGCAAAAAGACGAAATATATATTTGTATTATATAAATTTAAAATCCTAGATCTTGCGGATTTTTCTACGGGCTTAGTCAAACTTTTCTAAGTTTGACTTAAGACAATCTTAGAACTTCAATTATTTTAAAACAGAGGGGGTACTAGTTTGATTCCACATGCATAAACAAACTTTATAAACGTTTACTTAAACTTAAACCTTTTAAAATGGCAGGGAATGTTGGAAGTAAATAATGATTTATTTATTTTGAGTTGATTTTATTTTGTTAGGAGGTGCTTTTGTAGTATACCCATGATTTGAATTTCAGTTTCAGAAATGTTTCAGCTACAACACAAATCATTTTATGTTCAGTTATTTCTGGACAAAAAGACCAAATTTCCACATAAATTTAATTGAATCCAACAAAATATTCTGAGACTTAAAAAAGTTACACAAATCCATTTAGTTATTTATAGTACAACCATAATGGCTAAAATATTTTGTCTGAAACGCAATTATCCCAGAAAACTACAACTGTTGTACTATAAAACACCAAATCATCCTCGCTCCAAACGCTTTGGTTATTTGTGGTACTATGTGAACTAGGTAGCTACCACGTCGACTCACAACAATTAATGTTCGTTGAATTAGTTAGGGTTCCTTTCTGTGTATGGTCATATAACATGTGCTAAAAATAAATTAGGTTCCTCGGTATAAATACCCTTGTACTACCGTACGGAGGTATACAGGGCAACACAAAAAGCCCTTTTAGCGCAGGACCATACTGATCTTGACCGGTTTTCATTTTCGCATGGCGACAAATTTGTGTGTTGTACCAAAACAGTCGGCTTTGTGCTAAAATTGGGTCATATGGATAGAAAATCCATGCTCTTTCTCTGGTCTCACCCAGGCAACTTGCACACACCTAAAAAAAAAATGCAACTTACACACTGTAGATCTGCCACAACAAACAAGTAATGTGTAAAGCAGTGAGCATTATTATTCATTTATTATATTTGGCTATTGCCTCCCTTCTTTTCTTTTGTGCTCGTTGAGAATGGAGATATTCTTACGCTGCAATTTGCATGTTTGTAGTTTATTTTCATTTGTACCAACTCGCCTTAGGGCCTTTAAAAACGCGACATTACTGTCTATGATATTCTAGTTTGAATTACACATGCATTAAGTCTACACATTTTGGGTTTTGAGCATAATTAAAGTTCCTTACATAGTTAATAAAGAGAGTACTTGGTCAGTGGTCACTCTAGGGGTATGTAGGAGTATGTGGCAAAGGTGGTCTTCCTGTCCATGGCAACTTAACTCCCAACTGCACACTATAATTGTTATTATCGGTGAGTATTAAAGCAATGACATAGACATATTACCTCACGGTTGTGCTATACACAAAATATAGTGCTTCCCTAGTTTTTTTTGTCTGTGGAGACTGAAGAAAAATATTGGCTTTACAATCAGATAAACCTTTAGCATGCTTACAATGGATATTGAGATCGTGAACACATTGAAATGGTAAGTATAAATTTGTCTCATATTAACATTATATTTTTACTAGGTTTTATCGGTTTATAACAGTATACATAAATGGTGAGTTGAGTTTCGAATACGTCCATGTCCAAATCGACTCCTTTTTGGATATTTATTCTACTTCCCTTTCAGTATTTAACCCACCGTGGCAAGGCCACCTACTAGCTTTGGCTATCCCACTTTTTGGTAAACTCAACATATATTGAGGATCAACTACTTAAGCATACTAGATTAGTTTGCATATTGGACTATATAGGTATCTATATTTTGTGAAATACTATATAGGTATATAGTTAAGGTTGTATTACACATGTTTTTTTGGGGAAAAAGACCTAAGGTCATATATTGAGTTTCACATGTCCTACAAACACACATATACAGAAAAATAAAATTACATTCAAATCATGAGGGGTGCCGAAGTCTTGTTCCTCCTGCGTCCATTGGCGGCGCGCCATGAGCATAGCTCGATATCACATCTGGGCCTTTGCCTTGGCGTAGCAAACTTTTTAAAATCCATAATTTTATAGAAGCAATATGTTAGTGTCTTGAAATTTTAGCTGAGAATATTAGTCTCACCCACAAAAGTTAAGTATGACGCCAAAATATATTGTTTAGTTGACTAACCAAATTAGTCTCGACAAGGGTAACGACAAATGAGATGGGTGGAACGACAAATTGTAACGAAAACTAACGTCACTCTTGTAAACATCACCTCTGCCTATGGTATTTGTACATGAGAAGTCATCGACGACAATGACATCTAGTTAACTCCACGTTGCTGGATCGCGCGCGTGCAGCTTCCTTAACCGTGCCACGGTGATCACGGACGGCGACGTGGACGGGGCTAGCGGCTCGGTGCTCCGGGCGTGGCGGGTGTGCACGGTGCAGCAGGTGGAGGAGTTGAAGACGGTGCTGCGCATCATGCCGCTGTGGAGCGCGGCCATCGTGCTGAGCGTCTCCATCGGCGTGCAGATCAACTTCACCATCCTGCAGGCGCTGGCCATGGACCGCGCCGTGGGCCGCTTCACGGTGCCGGCGGGCTCCATGTTCGTGGGCAGCCTCATGGCCGTCGTCATATTCCTCGGGCTCCTCGACCGGGTCCTGCTCCCGCTCTGGCGGCGGGTGACCGGCCACACGCCGACGCCGCTGCAGTGCGTGGGCTTGGGCCACGCGCTTACCGTGGCGAGCATGGCCGCGTCCGCCGTCATCGAGCGCCACCGCACCGCCACGGTGCGCGCGCACGGGGAGGAGGGCAACCCTGCGTGGGTGTCGCCGCTGTCGGCGATGTGGCTCCTCCTGCCGTTCGCGGTGGCCGGGGCCGGGTAGGCACTGCACTTCCCGGCGCAGGTGACGCTCTACTACCAGGAGTTCCCGCCGTCGCTCAAGAACACGGCCACGGGCATGATGGCCATGATCGTGGCGTTGGGGTTCTACCTGAGCACCGCCCTCATCAACATCGTCCAGCGCGCCACGACGTGGCTGCCGGACAACATGAACTTCTCCAAGCTGGAGAACCTCTACTGGCTGCTCACCGTGCTGGTCGCCGTCAACTTCTGTTACTTCCTTACGTGCGCCAAGCTGTACAAGTACCAGAACATCGGCAAGTAGCTCAAGCGAGGACGCCCGCCGCTGTGTGGTGTGGTGTCCTCGCTTTATCAACACAGTGCGTCCGACGTGTAGCCGGCATGATGGCCTCAAAAGGATCTAGTAAACAAAGCGATGTTTCGATGAGCTTTCATGCGATGTGATTTTATGTTATTTACTAATCAACCTATAATTATGTGGGGAAGTTTTTTGTGGTCACATGTACTTATAAATGTTACAATATCGCATGTTGGCGCTTCTCTTTTTAGGTGGTAATGAAAGGGTGCGCGAAACTGATGTATTCTTACGGACTGATTGATACCAATTAATGAGAGAGCTCTTTGGAAAATCATTGACCTAGTCAAAATAGTGAACACAAGTTTGAGCACATCAACCGAACGACAGGACACCAAAGTTACAAGCATAGTGAATTAGAAGATAGGTTGTAGATAGTCGATTCAATCGTCGTAGACGTAATAATTACTACCACATCAAGGCAACAGTATATTCCACATCGTATTCTGTTGGTTAATTCTTTTTGAGACAGTTGTTGGTTAATTACATGCTCTAATCTTTCTGTTCTTTAGTTACACTGTCACACTTATGTGGTTGTGGTAAGACTACCCACATAGATGGTAACATTACACATATCTACGCAAAATAAATGATGTAGCAAGTAATTAATGTAGAAAAGAGGCATATGGTAATATTACACATACCAAGACAAGATGAGTCTATAACCTACTCCCTCCGTTCGGAATTAGTTGTCGCGGAAATGAATGTATCTAGACGTATTTTAGTTTTAGATACATCCATTTTTAAGACAAGTAATTCCGAATGAAGGGAGTAGTAAATAAAGTGTTGCATGACATCATGCATATGTTGCTCCCCACTATAGAGGCAGTAACATACACTAGTAACATATAAAAGTTACTCCCCATAGTGGCTAGTCTAAGGGATAGTTCGATCCAGAAGGGATTCTAGGGGCTTGACCAATGCCAATATCCTCGAGAAAAGAAACTTCGTTGTCAGATGTGTGGTGTGGTGTCATATGTTGCAAATTAATCAGCTGAACTAACGATGGAGGGTACTGGTTGGAAAGCGCAGATGACTGAATGATTGAGCAATAAGCATTGAACTAATGGCCTACATTGTTGGGGAACGCAGTAATTTTAAAAAAATTCCTATGCACACGCAAGATCTATCATGGTGATGCATAGCAACGAGAAGGGAGAGTGTAGTCCACGTACCCTCGTAGACCGTAAGCGGAAGCGTTATGACAACAAGGTTGATGTAGTCGTTCGTCTTCACGATCCGACCGATCCTAGTACCGAAAGTACGGCACCTCCGCGATCTGCACACGTTCGGCTCGGTAATGTCCCACGAACTCTCGATCCAGCTGAGTGTCGAGGGAGAGCTTCGTCAGCACGACGGCGTGATGATGGTGATGATGAAGCTACCGTCGCAGGGCTTCGCCTAAGCACTGCAACGATATTACCGAGGTGGATTATGGTAGAGGGGGGCACAACACACGGCTAAGAGATCAATGATCAACTTGTGTGTCTATGGGGTGCCCCCCTCCACCATATATAAAGGAGTGGAGGAGGGGGGAGGGCCGGCCCTCTATGGCGCGCCCTGGAGGAGTCCTACTCCCACCGGGGGTAGGATCCCCCCTTCCCTAGTTGGACTAGGAGAGAAGGAAGGGGGAGAGAGGGAGGAAGGAAAGGGGGGCGCTGCCCCCCTTCCTAGTTCAATTCGGACCAGAGGGGGAGGGGGCGCGCGGCCTGCCCTGGCCGCCCCTCTCTCTCTCTCCACTAAAGCCCATTAGGGCCCATATACTCCCCGGGGGGTTCCGGTAACCCCCCCTGGTACTCCGGTATATTCCCGAACTCACTCGGAACCATTCCGATGTCCAAACATAGTCATCCAATATATCGATCTTTATGTCTCGACCATTTCGAGACTCCTCGTCATGTCTGTGATCATATTCGGGACTTCGAACTACCTTCGGTGCATCAAAACACACAAACTCATAATACCGATCATCACCGAACGTTAAGCGTGCGGACCCTACGGGTTCGAGAACTATGTAGATGATAACCCACAAGTATAGGGGATCAATTGTAGCCTCTTTCGATAAGTAAGAGTGTCAAACCCAACGAGGAGCTAAAGGTAGAACAAATATTTCCTCAAGTTCTATCGACCACCGATACAGATCTACGCACGCTTGACGTTCGCTTTACCTAGAACAAGTATGAAACTAGAAGTACTTTGTAGGTGTTGTGGGATAGGTTTGCAAGAATATAAATAGAACGTAAATAAAAACTAGGGACTGTTTAGATAAAGACAAAATAAAGTTAGTATAGCGAGTGTGGAAAAGTGGTGGTAGGAGTTGCGAAATTGTCCCTAAGTAATTAACTACTTTACTAGACCGATAGCAAGTTTTATGTGGGAGAGGCCACTGCTAGCATGTGATCCCCGACTTGGAATTCTATGCACTTATGATTGGAACTATTAGCAAGCGTCCGCAACTACTAACGTTCATTAAGGTAAAACCCAACCATAGCATTAAGATGTATTGGTCCCCCTTCAATCCCGTATGCATCAATTTCTATGCTAGGTTGAAGCTTCTGTCACTCTTGTCCTCCAATAATACATAGTCCTATCAACATACAACTAACCCTATGGTGTGATCCACGCGCGCGCTCATATGATGGGCACCAAAGGACAGCAACATAATCACAAGCAAATTAAATCAATCATAGTAATTCACCAATCATCGATAGGACAACGAAAATCTACTCAGACATCATAAGATGGCAACACATCATTGGATAATAATATGAAGCATAAAGCACCATGTTCAAGTAGAGGATACAGCGGGCTGCGGGAGAGTGGACCGCTGTAGATAGAGGGGGGAAGGTGATGGAGATGTTGGTGAAGATCACGGTGATGATAATGGCCCCCGGTGGCACTCCCGCGCCACCGGAAGCGAGGGGGAGAGAGCCCCCTTCTTCTTCTTCTTCTTCTTCTTCTTCTTCTTCTTCTTCTTCTTCTTCTTCTTCTTCCTTGACCTTCTCCCTAGATGGGAGGAGGGTTTCCCCTCTGGTCCTTGGTCTCCATGGCGTGGGAGGGGCGAGAGCCCCTCCGAGATTGGATCTGTCTCTCTGTCTCTCTCGGTTTCTGCCTTCTGTTCTACCCTTTCGCCGTTTCTTATATATCTGGAGATCCGTAACTCCGATTGGATTGAAACCTTCGCCCAGATTTTTCTCCTAAAATTAGCTTTCTTGCGACCAAAGAAGAGCAGCAACCGCCTTACGGTGGGCTCACGAGGTTCAGGGGCGCGCCCCTGCCTCGTGGCCACCTCGGGCACCGTCTCGTGTTGATTCTTCTTCCCATATTTCCCAAATATTCCAAAAAAATTCTCCGTCCATTTTTATCCCGTTTGGACTCCGTTTGATATGGGGTTTCTGCGAAACAAAAATATGCAACAAACAGGAACTGGCACTGGGCACTGAATCAAAATGTTAGTCCCAAAAATAGTATAAAAAGTTGCCAAAACTATATGAAAGTTGTATAATATTGGCATGGAACAGTAAAAATTATAGATACGACGGAGACGTATCAGCATTCCCAAGCTTAATTCCTGCTCGTCCTCGAGTAGGTAAATGATAAGAAAGATAATTTTCAATGTGGAATGCTACCTAAGATAATCCTGATCATGTAATCTAATCATCGCATGAATATTAAGACACGAGGGATTCAAAGCAATAGTCTATCATTTGACATTAAGACAATAATACTTCAAGCATACAAATAAAGCAATCATGTCTTTTTAAAATAACATGGCCAAAGAAAGTTATCCCTACAAAATCATATAGTCTAGCTATGCTCCATCTTCACCACATGAAATATTCACATCATGCACAACCCCGATGACAAGCCGAGCAATTGGTTCATACTTTTTAACGCGCTTCAGCCTTTTCAACCCTCACGCAATACATGAGCGCAAGCCATGGATATAACACTATGCGTGGAATAGAATATGATGATGGAGGTTGTGTGGAGAAACAAAAAAAGGAGGAAGTCTCACATCGATGCGGCTAATCAAACGGGCTATGGAGATGCCCATCAATTGATGTCAATGTGAGGAGTAGGGATTGCCATGCAACGGATGCACTAAGAGCTATAAGTGTATGAAAGCTCAAACTGGAAACTAAGTGGGTGTGCATCCAACTTGCTTGCTCATGAAGACCTCGGGCATTTGAGGAAGCCCATCATCGGAATATACAAGCCAAGTTCTATAATGAAAATTCCCACTAGCATATAAAAGTGATAACTCAAGAGACTCTCTATATGAAGAACATGGTGCTACTTTGAAGCACAAGTGTGGTAAAAGGATAGTAACATTGCCCCTTTTCTCTCCCTTTTTTTGGATGGGCTTCTTTGGCCCCCTTTTTTATTTAGGCTTCTTTGGCCTCTCTTTTTTTCTTGGGGCAATGCTCTAATAATGATGATCATCACACTTTTATTTACTTACAACTCGATATTACAACTCGATACTAGAACAAAGATATGACTCTATATGAATGCCTCCGGCGGTGTACCGGGATGAGCAATGATCTAGCGTAGCAATGATATCAAAACATCATGCTAGCTATCTTACAATCATGCAAAGCAATATGACAATAAATGCTCAAGTCATCTAAATGATGATGATGGAAGTTGCATGGCAATATATCTCGGAATGGCTATGGAAATGCCATGATAGGTAGGTATGGTGGCTGTTTTGAGGAAGAAATAATGAGGCTTATGTGTGATAGAGCGTATCGTATCACGGGGTTTGGATGCACCGGCGAAGTTTGCACCGACTCTCAAGGCGAGAAAGGGCAATGCACGATACCGAAGAGGCTAGCAATGATGGAAGGGTGAGAGTGCGTATAATCCATGGACTCACATTAGTCATAAGGAACTCATATACTTATTGCAAAAGTTTATTATCCCTCGAAGCAAAGTACTACTACGCATGCCCTTAGGGGGATAGATTGGTAGGAAAAGACCATCGCTCATCCCCGACCGCCACTCATAAGGAAGACAATCAATAAATACCTCATGCTCCAACTTCGTTACATAACGGTTCACCATGCGTGCATGCTACGGGAATCACAAACTTCAACACAAGTATTTCTACAATTCACAACTACCCACTAGCATGACTCTAATATCACCATCTTTATATCGCAAAACTATTGCAAGGAATCAAACATATCATATTCAGTGATCTACAAGTTTTATGTAGGATTTTATGACTAACCATGTGAATGACCAATTCCTGTCATCTCTCTAAATAGATATAAGTGAAGCAAGATAGTTTAATTCTTTCTACAAAAGATATGCCCATGCTCTAACAATTATAAGTGAAGCAAAAGAGCATTCTACAAATGGCGGTTTTCTATGTGAAGAGAAACATGCAATCCAAACTTCAAAAGATATAAGTGAAGCACATGAAGCATTCTATAAAGCCATACTCAAAAGATATAAATGAAGTGCAAAGTGCATTATATAAATCAACCAAGGACTATCTCATAACAGCATGGTGCATAAAATAAAAGTGAAAACTAAATGCAAAAGACGCTCCAAGATTCACACATATCGCATGAACGAAATGAATCCGAAAACATACCGATACTTGTTGAAGAAAGATGGGATGCCTTCCGGGGCATCTCCAATCTTAGACGCTTGAGTCTCCTTAAATATTTACTTGGGGTGCCTTGGGCATCCCCAAGCTTGAGCTCTTGTCTCTCCTTCTTCTCTTCATATCGAGACCTCCTCGATCTTCAAACACTTCATCCACACAAAACTCAACAGAAAGCTCGGTAAGATCCGTTAGTATAATAAAGCAAATCACTACTTTAAGTACTGTTGCAAACCAATTCATATTTTGTTTTTTCATTATAGCTACTGCAATATAACTTTTCCATGGCTTAATCCACTGATATAAATTGATAGTTTCATCAAAACAAGCAAACTATGCATCAAAAACAGAATCTGTCTTAAACAGGACAGTTTGTAGTAATATGAACATTCAGCATACTTCTGTTGCTCCAAAATTTTTGCCAAAATTAGAAAAAAAATAAACAATTTATATAGCAAGACAGTGCAAAAAGTTTCAGAACCGTTTGACATTCCAGTAAAAAAAAATGTAAAATCGCGCACTACAGCCAAAGTTTCTGTCCTGCACCGTACAAACCAACAAGCATTGTAAACATCCTAAAGGCAAGCCTTGGCACATTATTTTTATAATACAATGGAATTGTACAAGGGGATAATTATTTTTGTTGAAAAGTTTCTGTAATCAAGATTCACAAAGTTTCCGTGGGCATGAACAAAGTTCAAGGAGCTCCCCCACTTCAACCATGCTTGTCCCTCTCACTTTCACTTTCCTTTTTGAAAAAGTTTTGGGTTTAACTCTTTATTTTTTTGTTTTTAAACTATATGAAAGTACTCAACAGAAATAAATGACTCTCTAAAACTTCCGGGTTGTCTCCCTGGCAGCGCTTTCTTTACAGCCATTAAGCTAGGCATATAGTGGTCAAGTAATGAATCCACCCGGATCCCAAGGTATATCGAAGCCATTTTTTATTAACAATGATTTAGCATTTAGTAGTGAGCACAAAGTAACATATATCAAGCAATAACAAAGTCTAACTCTCTTCCTATGCATCGACATGTCATAAAAGAACAATTCATGCACACAAAGTAAAGGCCAATGCATAGTATAAACAGTTTCTTGCAATTTTATCGTGTTGGAAACATGGAGAGGCGGAGATGTAGTTCCTCTCTCATAATAATTGCAAGTAGGAGCAGAAATCACATGCATATTATATCTGTCAAAATCATCATGTGTAGCGGTAAAAGGCAACCCATCAATATAATCCTTAATAAGGGCAAACTTCTCCGATATAGTGTAGTTTGGAGAATTCAAAAAGATAATAGGACTATCATGCGTGGGTGCAATAGCAACAATTTCATGTTTAACATAAGGAACTATAGCAAGTTCATCTCCATAAGCTTAATTCATATTGGCATCACTACAAAAAAAAAGACACATCCGTGACATTTTGGGCCGAACGAATTTTTTTTCTGTCATACATATGGCACTTCTATGACGATAATTGTGACAAAACCCGGTATCATCATAGATGTGGTGGACTCCTACTTCTATGACAAAAAATCATGAGAGAAAATGGGCTTTTCGTCTTGGGCGGGCCGGAGACGCAGCAGCATGACATTCTTTGGGCCGTCCATGACGGAAAAACCGTGGTAGAAGCGAGGGGGAGGAAAATTTCGGGGAGTTCCCGGTTACGGTGGGAGGTCGGGGGCCGAGCGATGCGCGTTTCTCTTGTACACGTACACGCGTGTGTGTGAGGCGTTGGATCTAACTGAACCCGAGCGAGGCATTGGGCTCTAACTGAACCCGAGCGATTGCACTGCAGGCTACGCATTACTGAACCCGAGCGATCGATCGATGGCAGTTAACTGAACCCGATCGAGCGATTCCTTGGCTACTGCTGCTAAGTGAAGCCGATCGATGGGATGAACAGTGAGCGTTGCGGCGGCGGCGGGGGGGGGGGGGGGGGGTTGGATGAACAGTGAGCGGTGGCGTTGCCTCTGGATGAACAGGACCCCGTGGTGTGGTGGAGGGCTGGATGAACAGTAGACGGTGGAAGGGTGCCCGTGGAGGGGTGGATGAACAGGACCCCGTGGTGTGGAGGGCAGGATGAACAGTAGACGGTGGAGGGTTGCCCGTGGAGGGGTGGTTGAACAGGACCCCATGGTGTGGAGGGCTGGATGAACAGTAGACGGTGGAGGGGTGGTTGAACAGTAGCCGGCGGAGTAGCGCGCGGTGGAGGCTGGATGAACAGGAGCCCGTGAAGGCTGGAGGAGGTCGACGGTGGATGAACAGTAGCTCGTGGAGGCTGGAGAGGGTCGACGGTGGAGATGAACAGTATCCCGTGGAGTCCCGTTTTGCGGTACGCCACACCCCTTCTAATGAACAGGACCCCCGTTTCGACCGTAGCGCTCCAACACAAGTTCGTTTCCTCCGTTTTGCGGTAAGCCACACCCCTCCCGATCAACAGGACCCACGTTTCGACCGTAGGAGGTCCGTTTCCTCCGTTTTGCGGTACGCCACACCCCTCCCAATCAACAGGACCCCCGTTTCGACCGTAGGAGGTCCGTTTCCTCCGTTGTGCCGTACGCCACACCCCTCCCGATCAACAGGACCCCCGTTTCGATCGTGGCCGGTCGAACATAAGGTCGTTTCCTCCGTTCTGCGGTACGCCAGGCCTCGTTTCCATCGCCTGTTCCGCCCAAGCCCTCCCGATGAACACGATGCATTCCATTGCCTCCCCATGAACACGACGCATTCCGTTGCCTCCCCATGAACACGACGACGACGCTGTTTCTCCGTTCCGACCCAGCCATGTCAACGAGCCCTCACCGTACGTATGCGCGAGTAGGCGCTCGAGACCCCGCCCGTATGCACACATACGTGGCCGTATTTTCTTTCTTCCACCCTGGCCGTTGTACGTACGTGTACATGCTACGTGCGCGCCTCTACTATGACACGTGCGCGTCTCTACATCGACCAGTATATATGTACGTACATGTTCGCGACCAGAATGACAACGCTATGTACGCTTCGACCAGGTGGGTCCCGACTGTCAGGCACTTCCTTGCATGCGAAGATGTAGCTGGTGGGTCCCAGCAGTCAGGGGGGCGTATCGTTTTTTTTGCCCGGACACACTTCCTTGCGTGCGAAGGTGTAGCTAGTGGGTCCCAGCAGTCAGGGGGGAAACGTTTCGCGAAATACGGTGGCCCTTCCGGTGGGTCCCTACTGTCAGGTGGAGGAATCATTATTTTCTGCGTAATAAGGAGGCACTTCCTTGCTGCCGCCATGGACCCAGCTGTCAGCCTCTCCACGTACAGTCCACGTCCGATGAAAGTCGTTCCTTGACCACGTTGACCACGCCGCGCCGAGAGCACCAGGGCGGTGGACGACGGCGAGGCCTAGGAAGGGGACGACGCGGAGCCGGTGAAGACGCGGCAGTGGATGCCCACGCGGAGAGGAGTATGAGGGTTCACTTGTTCGGCTGCGGTGTGAGGCTGCCGTCGCCGCAGGGCCTGACCAGCGATGGGAATAGTAGGGGGCGGTGAGGCCTCCGCGGCAGCACAGCTGGCCACGGGAGGCACACTACTAGAAAAAGGCTGCTAGTGGCGCACCTATTTTCGCTACTAATGGCGCACTACTGGTGCGCCACTAGCATCACGCCATTAGAATTTTTTTCTAATGGCGCACCTGTGGTGCGCCATTAGAATCTGGTATTCTACGCGCACCGCAGGTGCGCCATTAGTATGGCCCACGGTGCGCCATTAGTATCTGGTATACTAATGGCGCACCACATAGAAGTGCGCCATTAGTAACAATTTTTTTTTCAATTTTTTTTCAGATTTTTTTTATTTTTTTTAAAAGTTTTCAAATTTTTTATTAGAATTTTTTTCTAATGGCGCACCTGTGGTGCGCCATTAGTATGGCCCACGGTGCGCCATTAGTATCTGGTATACTAATGGCGCATCACATAGAAGTGCGCCATTAGTAACAATTTTTTTCAAATTTTTTTTCTAAATTTTTTTCAAATTTTTTTTCTAAATTTTTTTAAATTTTTTTCAAAAATTTTCATTTTTTTGTTTTTTTCTTAATCTCAGGTAATTATGCTTAATCTCAGGTTAAATCGCACTCCATGGTCAAACTTCCCAAAAGGTCACCCATCGCCAAGCACACTTAACTTTAGAGTTCTATCCAACCCCAGCAACAGCTCACTTCACAGGCACTTGTTGATATATCTAGCATATCAATCCTATTATACCTTGTTGATGTCTAAGACTTTGTTCATGTTCATGACTATGATGAAATTTTGAAAAATATTTCAAACTTCCTGGTCATATTACGTATCATTTTTTGAAAAAAAATTTAAAAAAATTTCAAAACCTTTTATTTTTATTTTTTTGCCTCTAGATCTTGAAAGCCCCGTAACTTTTTTTGTGTTAGGTTTTTGGAGATTTTGAAAATGTTTAACGGGGTTTCCTCGGTTAAATTCGGATGTAACTTTTCGAGTAGATGATTTTTCATATATAAAACTTTATAATCCGAGTTCGAATGCAAAAGTTATGTCCATTTTACAAATTTCCAGACAGATTTTACAAATAAAGTCGAAATTTATATTTGTAAATTTTCCCAACAACTAGACCACATATCACATGGCAAACTTATTTTCTTTTATTTTTATCATTTTTTTATTTTTTTAAACTGAAAAGGCGGTCCAGGGGGGGTGCATTCGGTGGAAGCCGAGCAAACTAGTAATGGCGCACCGTGGGGTGGTACAACATTAGTAGTTAAACTAGTAATGGTATAAAAAAATTTGAATTTTTTTTGAAAAAAACTTAGTAATGGCGCACTGTCCACTGGTGCGCCATTACTAAGTTTTTTTCAAAAAAAATTCAAATTTTTTTATACCATTACTAGTTTACTAGTTAAAACTAGTAATGGCGCACTCTCCACAGGTGCGTCATTACTAACAATTTTTTTAATTTTTCTACTTTTTTTTCAAAACTTCTAATGGCGCACCGTGGGTGTGGTGCGCCATTACTATGTCAACTAGTAATGGCGCACCACACCCACGGTGCGCCATTAGTAACAAATTTTTTTTTTCAAAACTTTTAATGGCGCACCGCACACCAGGTGCGCCATTAGTAACAAATTTTGTTTTTATTTTTTTTCAAAACTTCTAATGGCACACCGCACACCAGGTGCACCATTAGTAATATATTACTAATGACGTACATGTATGTGGTGCGCCATTGCTATATTCTAATGGCGCACCACACACGTGGTGCGTCATTAGTTTCCATTTCATCTATAGCCATTTTCCTAGTAGTGGCAGGAGCAGGCGGCACGACCGGCGCTGCTTTGGGCGGCTGGAGCAAGAAGACCAGAGGTTGAAGAAGCACTACGGCCGTTGGATGGACATCGTATGGTCACTGCAGCTAGAATCGTTTATATTGACTAAGTTGACAAAGCCCTTGATACGTCAACTTAGTAGGCCCACAGGTCAGCTTCCGAAACGGTGCGCCCCAGATGTCAGGGGGAGGAATATTTTTTGGACAGGTGAAGCTAGAATATCCTAGATTGAAGAAGAAGCACGGCATCCGTTGGATGGACATCCAACGGCCACTGCTGCTAGAACCGTGTGTTGACTATAAGTTGACAAAGCCTTGCATACGCGTCAACTCTGTTTTTTAGGGGATGCGTCAACTTAGTAAGGCCAGAAGTGTGTGGCAGAAAACTTATAGCCCATTTGAGATTTGTAAGAATGTGTAGCCCATTTTTGAATTATAATGGAATTTACTACAGTTCATTTACAGTTTGTTAAAAGTACAGCCCATTTCAACCAACCATTCAAAACAGAATTCAATAAAATTTCCCACATTTTGATGGGATCCGAAATATTTTTATCCCGAAATTTCTAGTCAGATTAAATAAATTTATATTACGTAAAAATCCAACGAAACATTGCGCTCGCAACAATTAATGAAATTAAAATTTTCAATATACAAAAATAATATTTTATAAAGTAATCACGTGTTTGGTGCATTTTTTATAGTTACTGCCCAGTTTTTATAATTACATCCCATTTATTATTTGTTAAAGCCCATTTTCTTGTTAAGCCTAATGCATCCCTCCTAGGAAAGATTTGCAGCCCAGCGGGGCGGAGAATAACAACTTGACATTGCTTGGCTATTCCTAAAAAAAAGTATAGCTGGGCTAGCCATTTTCAGCTTGAAAAAAATTAATATCTGGGCTGGATACCTGGCCTGGGCTAGACGGGCCACAGCCCGCCGAGTTAATACCTGCAGCGATGTTTTTGTTGTTGTTCAGAGGAGAAAAATTAATATCTGGGTTAAACATCGAAAAAAATCTGCAGTGCTCACACCTAAAAAACACAAATACTGCTCGAGCTGCTTGGTCCCAGCTGTCGGCCGCTTCTTCTGCAATTCTCTCGTTTATTGACTACTACATAGGTTGATAATGGTGTGAGACCGTGATGTCAGGAAACCAGGAGGATGCAAAATAAATTACTCCAGCGAGCGCTTCCACCTCTGCCTCGTTGTCTCCCGTGGAAACCCCTTTCCTCCCTTTTTTTTGCTCGGGCAAGGACCAATGCATGCAGCACGTCCATGCGGTTATTAGGCAAAAAATAAAAGCACTTTGCATGCTATGAATTATGATGGCCTGCATGGGTAGCTAATAAGGCATCCTCTTAACTGCTGTGATTAAATGTTGTGTTTAGAAGAGAGAAATATTCTTCTTTTTCCCCCAATCTGCTTGCACCTAAGTCATGATGCACCTTCTAATACGACTTATTCACCTAGACGGAGGGAGTATAGTTATATATATATATATATATATATATATATATATATATATATATATATATATATATATATATATATATATATATATATAATAAGGAGGCACTTGCGTACGTGAGGCTATGGACCTGGTGGGTCCCCATTGTCATCCTCTCCAAATAAAGTCATCTCCTCGCCCGCGCGCGCTTTCTGCCCGAAACAGTCAGCGCCGCCCGCCCCGCTTCGCGGTGCAGGCGATTGCTCCGCCTTCAAACGACACAAGTGCCGTCCGCCCGTCCATCTGCCGCCCACATTAATGATACGCGGTTGCTGAGGCGGCTACTCCGGCGCCACACGTCCGTCCCTCTGCCCGCCCACCATTGCTATATAAACTGCTGCGCCGGCCATAGCCGCAGTCATCCGCATCCGTTCCCTTTCTCCTGTCCACACCACTATTCCCTACCATGGCTTCCTCGCGATCCAGCGCTCTTTGGGACGGGCGGACGCCGGACCACACGGAGATGGCAGCCATTGATGCCGACCGACTGGCCAACAGGCAACCGGAGGACGACGACGTCCCAATGGAGAACATGGTAGTCGACGATCCGGCGCCAACCCCCTCCTCCACGCCATCCTCGCCGGTGCATTGCACCATGACCATCGGCGAGGCCCGTGCCCAATATATGGACAGTGTGAGGCAGATGCGTCAAGAGCAGTTCTGGGAGGCGCAGGCCGACGCCGCCTACAACCACCATCTCCTCCAGGAGCACCTGCAGGCGGAGGAGCAGATCGCCGCGGAGCGGGCGAAGCAGGAGCCGCTGCTCGACTCGCACCACTCCGCCTGCAAGGGCCGCCTCGAGCGCTGGCGGTACCGCATGCGGGTGGCGAAGGCTGCGGCCGCCTACAAAGAGGCTAGTAAAGAGAGCGATGTAGCGGATGAGGTGCTGTTTGGCGAGACCGAGGACGAGGCAGAGGACAATGCCGGCTCCGACGAGTCCTCGCTCCACTGGCGTCGACGAGGCCCTGCTCCGCCGAGGCCCCGACCCGCCAACAATGAGGCAGAGGACATCACCGGCTCAGCCGAGGCCCCACCCTGTCGGCAACGCGGGGGAGGATTTCCACCGCTCCGCTAAAGCGCCGCCCGCCGACAACGAGACAACGGACATCGCCGGCTCCGCGGAGGCCTCGCCCCGCTGCCAACGAGGCCGCGCCACACAGAAAACGAGGAAGAGTAGAACACGGTAGGTCGCCGCGGCTCGGGTCCAAGTAAGGCCACCGCTGCTACCCTCCTGTTGAAACCAAGCTAGGCGGGTTGACCATTGACGGCCGGTTATCTTCTTGGCGGCGGTGACGTGGAGTCGGGGAGTTGTGCTGGAGAATAACGCTGCTGATCATTGGGCTCCTAGTTGCCCTAATCGCTATGACAAGCTAACATCCAGCGCACCCCTTTATAGTTGAAATGTAATGAAATCCAGCATGTTTATATGAAATCCGACCATGTATGAATGAATTTATTTCGATTAGTTCGAATTCCTGTATCACTGGCATTGGATGAACATGCAAAACAATACCTAATAGCATTATTCCCAGGGTGATCACCTCGTTTGCAACAGTTTCACATGTACTCCCTCCGGTCCTTTCTAGTCTGCATACAAGTTTTGTCTGCAGTCAAAGTATCTCTACTTTGACAAATCTTATACAAAAAAGTATGCACTTACACAATGTGCGAAGTAAAAAGGAACAGAAGGAGTACAAAGAGTTTGAGCAGCTTTTTAGCGTTTCTGTACATTGCAATCAAACACACATGCCTGGCAATCCATAGAGAACATTCAAAACAATCAATGATTATGCATCTCAGTAACTCACATGTCAGAGGCAATCTTTACTTCACAACTACAGAATAAAGAAAAAATTGATTGACGCTGCTGACAGCAAAGGGCGTCCCATTCAAAAATATCAAACGCATGTCTTGCTAAAATCAATGAGCAAAATTTGACAAGGTTGTCCCATTCCAAAATATCGAATGCCTGCGATTGTGGAATGGGCAGGGTTTGCCATCAGTTCGGACATTGACATGGCACATCGTGCTAAATAAACCAGCTGTTCTTTTTGTGCAGTTCCACCAAAATCAACCAAATTCGCGCGTAGCTTGTATGATTTCTCCCTTATATGTTGCAACGCCTTGAACTTATCGACACCTCCTTTCTTGTGGTGGAAATGAATGATTCGATGTATTCATGAACATTTTGTGCAGTTCCCATTGAAATCAAGCTGAGCACCCCTGTTTGCACAAATACAAAAAAGTGATTAGTATAGAGCAAACTGTACTATGAATTGATAGTTTCAGCAGGCACATACATGGTCCATGTAGAGCACACTTTTAGAAAAATGGAACTCACCAGAAAGAATCCTAGAACAACAGCAAAAAATGGAGATTTTGTCAGTCCTTCTGAGCTGAAGTTAGTTTGGTCTTGTGGGGAGTAATGTAACATCCTTCAATTGCTCCTTCTGATGATAAGATAGACAAGGCTTCTTCATCCTGGCATAATCGGAACTAGTCACTTCACGTAATCCATATTCTTCTTCAGAGGAAGATGATCCTGTTGTGCAACGACAAGAGGACTACTAAATGCTAGCATCACTGTTTGCTCGAAAAAAAGGAAAGGAAATATTTAAAACAACACAGATGAAGCACTTCTCTAGGACAATACCACTTTTTCATGACAGTATCTAAACAGTAGCACAACACCAATAGAGATGACAAAGCTCAATCATATGGATGAAATCAGTGGGCGAGTACTAACCTTTGTCAGGAGGCTTATTGTGTAGAGCATACAGATGAAGCATTTCTCCGGAACCATCTGTTGCTATCTACGGTGGTGGCCAAGCTTACTATATACTCCTCGATTAGTTTAATGTTCCCAACATCTTCTTGTGCAGTTCCACTAAAATATATGGTATCTTCAAAGAAGATCCTTGTTTGCACAAGTAGAGATAATTACATATTACATTAAGAGTGGCATCAAATCAGTGGCAAAACAATTGCTTGTTCCAGCCATAGCAATAAATTAAGATGCAAAACTATATCATTACTTGTGCCATCACAGTTCCAGTGCTTCGTTACAGCACCGGGAGTTGATTTTTGTTTTTCTTCCCCTTGTTCTTCCCCTTCATCACTTGGTTCAATAACAAACAAGCTTCGCCTTCAATGTAAGATTTGGCATGTCAATTAGGGAGCACAAGTATAGTACTAAACTTAATTTTCTGATGAAAGTGGCAAAATACTGGCCAGCAGTTGTGAAATATCCATATCTTACCTCAATGGGATATTACGGTGCATATACAGATTGGAAGTCTTGTCTCCATTTGTGCAGTTCACTAAAATCAAGCAACATTATCATACAAGTAGCACAACATATGAATGCACACTACAGAATCATGTGAAAGAAGGCTAGTACTGACCTCTCATGATGCGGAATTCAAACAACTCACAAGAAGAAGATCTGAACCAAATTCGCCTTAACAGATAGGAAGTAAGATCTCCTCTTGTGCAGTTCCACTAAGATCAAGCAATCAAGCAACATTGTCGGTGTGACATTTTGGTTGAATTGCACAAAACGCTCTTAAAACAAAAGTGTTTTGTGCAGTGCAACAAAAGGTCACAATGGCAACGAGGTGAAGCAGATAACCCTGTTTACACAGAGGTGCAAAGGAAACAATTAGTGGTCAATAACGGTGGATGACACAGAAGCCAACAAAAAGAAGCATCTACCTTATCTAAATGGGAAAGAAAGCAAGACAGTAGCATTTCTCAAACAGTGGCATTGATTAATATTAACATAGAGATTATATTAACAATAAAATTCGTTAAACATGTAATTTGCTTTTAACTGTGGCATTGCATCAATTCTACAGCGGCATTATTAGAGGGTGTTTGTTTAAAGGGACATTTTGGTGTAGGGACTAAAAAAACTCCGTGTCAGTCCGTGTTGGTCCCAGTTTTGTTATCAGACGCCTTTCCCTATGTGAGCGCAGCAAATCTAGTCCTGCTCAAACTCTATAGCCTTGTCCCTTCCTTTCCTTTTTGAACTAGTACTTTCGCCCCTTCCTTTCCTTTTTGAACCATGTCCTAGATTTATGTGATACAACTTTCCCCACAACTTTCCCCCATTCCTTTCCTCTTTGAACCACGTCCTAGAATAATGCTATACAACTTTCCCCCTTCATTTCCTCTTTGAACCACGTCCGAGATTCATGCTATATACAACTTTTCCCACCCCTTTCCTCTTTGAAACGCGTCCTAGATTCATGGTATACATGCAGCTAGAGCAATGCATGTGGAGTAAGTGAATTATACCTTAAGGTTCTTGGGGCATGGTTCGGCGGGCGACGGGACGAAGGCGAAGAAGAAGAGGTCGGAGGCCCTCCCGTGCCGCCGCTGGGTGGAAAGTGAACAGCTGCGCCAGTAGTCCCTCGCCGACGGCGACAGCGTTAAGCCTCCTTCCCTTCCCGGCGGACAGATCCTGCCGGCTCTTTGAGAAGCAGTGAGGGGAGAGAGAGGCCAACGAAGTCTTGTTTAGATCTGGAGAGGGCGAGAGAGTGTGAAGAGAGCAACTACAAGCGCTGAGGCTCCAGCGTGTATATATATATACTGGAGAGAGAGTGTGAAGCATGCAAACCCTAGAAAACATTTTGACCAGTCAAAGAATCCTCCTGGCACAAATTATGCTCAAGTGTAGTTATCGAACCCGAGACCTCAAGTTTGATGAGCGAATAAGCTAACCAGCTACACAACCCTCCCGTTATGTTCAACGAGAGAGAAATAACCTTTTATACATTCCTGAATCCTTATTATAACATGCACACAAGTTTTGGGCACTTGTATTCGACTTAAGTCAGTGTGCCACCGTAGCTCGTATACTTACTACTCCCTCCGTCTAGGTGTAATAAGTCACATTAGAAGGTGCAACGGGACCAAGGTGCATGCGTGCGTGCGTGTGTGTGTGTGTGTGTGTGTGTTTAACAGCATGTGTGTGTTAGAGAGAGTGACAGATCGACCTACTCCTACAGAGAGATGTTGTGTCCGGTAGGGACATACAGACAGCTGCCACGGCCGCTCTTGACTAGCCTGGCCCTCCCAAAGCCCCTCCATCGCCCCCGCGCGCTTCCCGCCCGAAACGGTCAGCGCCGCTCCAAAGAATCGGTGCCGCATTCATGCCCGGGCAGAGCGGACGCGACCTCTCATTGGCGCAAGAGTGATGGTTGCTTCGTCGGTCCAACTTACTGCTGGGTCTATGTGATTTGACGGCTCATTGTTCTTTATTACTGAGGTCGTAGGACTGCTGGATGTCCCACGCTTTCGGCGAAAGGAGGTATACCTACTAGATTACTATTTTCTCCATTCTTATAGCGAAGGCGTGCAAGAGCAGTGAAACCACGCAGGCTCAGTGATCCGCATGTGGTTCATGGTGAAATCTCTACAAAGACTTATATTTAGGAACGGAGGAAGTACTAGTATAGTACGTACTGTAATTTATCAGCGAGATAAATTTGTACAATGCTATGAAGCTTCCAGCTTCTGTTACATGTATCTTGCGTCCAAGGTTGCCCGTTGCAACATTTCATCAAATACAAAGGAGACTAACATGCATGCTATTGCATCTCAATGATTGACAGATCATAGCAAATATGTACTCCCTCCGTCCCAGAATAAGTTTCTCAACTTTGTGCAAACTTTGGTACAAAGTTGTACTACTACTAAAGTTGACACTTATTTTGGAACAGAGGCAGCTAAAGAAAAAAATGATCCATGCAGTCCCTAGCCCTTGAACTGTGAACCCTGACCAAGCTTCAATTTACTGGCAACGTGCGAGCTTTATGATAAATGAAGTTTGCAACCTTTTGACCATCAGATCATTTTGTGCAGTTTCACCAAAATCGAGATGAGCATCCCCGTGACAAAGAAATTGAACAAACGTGATTAGAATAAGATTACTGGGACTAGTTGATGAGACATAAACTCATCACAAATACAGTATGTAGAAGCCAGTAGAGGTATGTGCGGGGAAAAGAAGTAGAGAAATATCCACAGGGAGTGATGTGGGCAACTGGAGCAGTGGTGCAAGCCGACTGTAAAGGGAGTTGTACCTGAGGGACGTAGCTCAACCTTGAGGAGGGCGGCGGGAGGCGGCAACTGCCCACGTCGCGGCAGTGAGCAAGGGACGAAGGCAACCTCACCGACTTTGTGAGAGAGAACGGCGGGGACCCCTGATCGGGACGTGCCGACAGTGGTTTTTCGCCGTCGGCGACGGCCACCGCATCTACACTAAGCATCCACCCCTTCCCCAAGCGGACGTGATCCGCCGGGATGTTAGAGATGTGGCCACAATCGTTTTGTGCGAGAGAGTGTGAAGAGAGCAACCCCAGCAAGCAACCGTGTAGGCTGGCCCGTCCTGACTATGTATATAGTGGAGCGGTTTCCTTTGCTCTCCATATGAACCTATCATATTGCATACGTGCCACTGAAGAAAAAAAACTTTATTTATAAATGACGCGGCACCTACTACTCGTTCTCCTATAACCTTGCGCTTGGCATCTCCAAGATATTAACCTTGCGATTGGCTCTTTGCCTCTTCAGGAAGTCGAGCAATAATGGTAGTGCAGTATATATCGTTCTGGCTGTATGAGACCGAATGAATTGCTGCACGTCCACCACGTGGGTGAGGGTCGAGGGGCGAGGGAGAGTGCTACATATGGAGCAAAATGAGTGAATCTACACTCTAAAATACGTCTATATATAGCAGTGTTTGGAGTATGTACTAGTAGTTCACATTGAAATCTACTAAAGGACATATATATTCCAAACAATATGATAGTATAATCTCTATAACCAAGGTAGTAGGGACGAGGAGTAAACGGAGGGAGTAGTAAAATTTTCTCCTCGGGCTGCGAGCCACCACGCGCGTGGGCGAGGGAGCAGGCGTAAGGCGTGATAAGCAAGCTTCACCTCATCCTGCGAGCCACCGCGCCCGTGGGCGGGGGAGACGGTGTACTAAGCAAGCTTTGCTACGTCTCGAGCTAGCGTTGGTTTTCCCCGAAGAGGAGGGGGTGATGCAGCACAGTAGCGTAAGTATTTCCCTTAGTTTTTGAGAACCAAGGTATCAATCCAGTAGGAGGTCACGCGCAAGTCCCTTGTACCTGCACAAAACGGTAGCAACTCGCAACCAACGCTTAGGGGTTGTCAATCCCTTCACGGTCACTTACGAGAGTGAGATCTGATAGAGATAATATTTTTGGTATAAAGATGCAAAGTGAAAAGTAAAAGCAAAACAAGTAAAATAAAGTAATGGAGATTGATATGATGAGAATAGACCCGGGGGCCATAGGTTTCACTAGTGGCTTCTCTCAAGAGCATAGATATTCTACGGTGGGTGAACAAATTACTGTTGAGCAATTGATAGAATTGAGCATAGTTATGAGGTTATCTAGGTATGATCATGTATATAGGCATCACGTCCGTGACAAGTAGACCGACTCCTGCCTGCATCTACTACTATTACTCCACTCATCGACCACTATCCAACATGCATCTTGAGTATTAAGTTAAAAACAGAGTAACGCCTTAAGCAAGATGACATGATGTAGAGGAATAAATTCATGCAATATGATAAATACCCCATCTGGTTATCCTCGATGGCAACAATATAATACGTGCCTTGCAACTCTTTCTGTCACTGAGTAAGGACACCGCAAGATTGAACCCAAAGCTAAGCACTTCTCCCATTGCAAGAACTACCAATCTAGTTGGCCAAACCAAACGGATAATTCGAAGAGACTTGCAAAGATAACTCAATCATACATAAAAGAATTCAGAGAAGATTCAAATATTATTCATAGATAAGTTGGATCATAAACCCACAATTCATCGGTCTCAACAAACACACCGCAAAAAGAAGATTACATCGAATAGATCTCCACGAGAGAGGGGGAGAACATTGTATTGAGATCCAAAAAGAGAGAAGAAGCCATCTAGCTACTAGCTATGGACCCGAAGGTCTGAAGTAAACTACTCACACTTCATCGGAAGGGCTATGGTGTTGATGTAGAAGCCCTCCGTGATGGATGCCCTCTCCGGCGGAGCTTCGGAACAGGCCCCAAGATGGGATCTCGTGGATACAGGAAGTTGCGGCGGTGGAATTAGGTTTTTGGCTCCGTCTCTGGTCTAATGGGGGTACGTAGGTATATATAGGAGGAAGGAGCACGTCGGTGGAGCTCCGAGGGGCCCACGAGGCAGGGGGGCGCCCAGGGGGGGGGGGGGGCGCCCTCCACCCTCGTGACCTCCCCGGAAACTTCTTGGAGTAGGGTCCAAGTCTCCTGGATCACGTTTGGTGAGAAGATCACGTTCCCGAAGGTTTCATTCCGTTTGGACTCCATTTGATATTCTGTTTCCTCGAAATACTGAAATAGGCAAAAAAACAGCAATTCTGGGCTGGGCCTCCGGTTAATAGGTTAGTCCCAAAAATAATATAAAAGTGGAAAATAAAGCCCAATATAGTCCAAAACAGTAGATAAAGTAGCATGGAGCAATAAAAAATTATACATACATTGGAGACGTATCAGGCATCCCTAAGCTTAATTCCTGCTCGTCATCGAGTAGGTAAATGATAAAAAAAAGAATTTTTGATGCGGAGTGATACTTTGGCATAATTTCAATGTAAATCTTCTTAATCATGGTATGAATATTCAGATCCGAAAGGTTCAAGACAAAAGTTCATATTGACATAAAAATGATAATACTTCAAGCATACTAATGAAACAATTATGTCATCTCAAAATAACATGGCCAAAGGAAGTTCATCCCTACAAAATCATATAGTTAGGCTATGCTTCATTTTCGTCACACAAAGATGTTCCCAACTTCTATACCCCCAATGACAAGCCAAGCAATTGTTTCATACTCAAATAATCTCAAACTTTTTCAACCTTCACGCAATACATGAGCGCGAGCCATGGACATAGCACTATGGGTGGTATAGAATATGATGATGGGGATTGTGTGGAGAAGACAAAAAAGGAGAAAGTCTCACATCAACGAGGCTAATCAATGAGCTATGGAGATGCCCATCAATTGATTTTAATGCAAGGAGTAGGGATTGCCATGCAACGGATGCACTAGAGCTAAGAATGCTCAACAAAAGAAAACTAGTGGGTGTGCATCCAACTTGCTTGCTCATGAAGATCTAGGGCATTTTGAGGAAGCCCATCGTTGGAATATACAAGCCAAGTTCTATAATGAAAAAATCCCACTAGTATGAACAAGACAACTTATGAGACTCACTATATGAAAATCATGGTGCTACTTTGAAGCACAATATATGAGACTCACTACATGAAGAACAAGGTGCTACTTTGAAGCACAAGTGTGGAAAAAGAGATAGTAGCATTGCCCTTTTTATTTTCTCCTTTTTTTGGGCCTTTCTTTTTTTTTCTTTTTGGCCCTTTTCTTTTTTTTGATTGGGCAATGCTCTAATAATGATGATCATCACACTTCTATTGATTACAACATAATGATTACAACTCGATACTAGAACAAGATATGACTCTATTATGAATGCCTCCGGCGGTGTACCGGGATGGTGCAATGAATCAAGAGTGACATGTATGAAAAATAATGCATGGTGGCTTTGCCACAAATACGATGTCAACTACAAGATCATGCAATGGCAATATGACAAAAGTAAAGCATGTCATGATGATGATGATGATGATGGTGGTGGAAGTTGCATGGCAATATATCTCGGAATGGCTATGGAAATGCCATGATAGGTAGGTATGGTGGCCGTTTTGAGAAATATATAGGGAGGTTTATGTGTGAAAGAGCGTATCATATCACGGGGTTTGGATGCACCAGCGAAGTTTGCACCAACTCTCAATGTGAGAAAGGGCAATGCACGGTACCGAAGAGGCTAGCAAATGGCGGAAAGGTAAAAGTGCGTATAATCCATGGACTCAACATTAGTCAAAAGAACTCATATACTTATTGCAAAATTTAGAAGTCATAAAAAATCAAGTACTACGCACATGCTCCTAGGGGGATAGATTGGTAGTAAAAGACCATCGCTCGTCCCCGACCGCCACTCATAAGGATGCACAAGCCAGGTACACTTCATGCTTCAAATTTGTTACACAACTTTAACCATACGTGCATGCTACGGGACTTGCTAACTTCAACACAAGTATTTCTCAAATTCACAACTACTCAACTAGCACGACTATGATATTATCACCTCCATATCTCAAAACAATTATCAAGCATCAAACTTATCTTAGTATTCAACCCACTAAAAAGAAAGTTTCACATATCTTGAATACCAAGCATATTAACATTAAGCAAATTACCATGCTATTAACGACTCTCAAAATAATCTAAGTGAATCATAAGAGATCAAGTTTCTTTAAAACAATCCACCACCATGCTCTAAAAGATCTAAGTGAAGCACTAGAGCAAAAATTATCACGCGCAAAAAGATATAAGTGAAGCACATAGAATATTCTAACAAATTTCAATTCATGCATGGCTCTCTCAAAAGGTGTGTACAGCAAGGATGATTGTGGTAGACTAACAAGCAAAGACACAAGTAATAGAAGACGCTCCAAGCAAAACACATATCATGTGGTGAATAAAAATATAGCTCCAAGTAAATTACCGATGGAAGTGGACGAAAGAGGGGATGCCTTCCGGGGCATCCCCAAGCTTTGACTTTTTGGTGTCCTTGGATTATCTTGGGGGTGCCATGGGCATACCCAAGCTTAGGCTCTTGCCACTCCTTGTTTCATAATCCATCAAAAGAATTCACCCAAAACTTGAAAACTTCACAACACAAAACTCAATAGAAATCTCGTGAGCTCCGTTAGAGAAAGAAAACAAAAGACTACTTTAAGGTACTGTAGTGAACTTGTTATTTATTTGTATTGGTGTTAAACCTAGTGTATTCCAACTTCTCTATGGTTTATAAACTATTTTACTAGCCATAGATTCATCAAAATAAGCAAACAACACACGCAAAACAGAATCTGTCAAAAACAAAACAGTCTGTAGTAATCTGTTACTAACGCAAACTTCTGGAACCCGAAAAATTCTACCAAAATTAGAAGACCTGGGAAATTTGTTTATTGATCAGCATAAATTGTAATCACTATTTTATCACGTTCTGGTGATTTTTAACAATTCGGGCACTGAGCGCAAAGATTCTGGAAATTACAGCAAGATCAAATAACTATCTTCCAAGAAGATCTAATAGGTTTAACTTGGCACAAACACTAATTAAAAGATAAAACCACATCTAAACATAATCTAGATGGATTATTTATTCCTAAAAAGAACCAAAAACAAAAAACACAAAATAAAATTGGGTTGCCTCCCAACAAGCGCTATCGTTTAACGCCCCTAGCTAGGCATAAAAGCAAGGATAGATCTAGGTATTGCCATCTTTAGTAGGCAATCCATAAGTGGCTCTCATGATAGATTCATATGGTAATTTTATTTTCTTTCTAGGAAAGTGTTCCATGCCCTTCTTTAAGGGAAATTGGAATTTAATATTCCCTTCCTTCATATCAATAATTGCACCACTCGTTCTAAGGAAAGGTCTACCAAGAATAATAGGACATGAAGGATTGCAATCTATATCAAGAACGGTAAAATCTACGGGCACATAATTCCTATTTGCAACAATAAGAACATCATTAATTCTTCCCATAGGCTTTTTAATAGTGGAATCCGCAAGATGCAAGTTTAGAGAGCAATCATCAAAGTCACGGAAATCTAGCAAATCACACAAAGCTTTGGGGATAGTAGAGACACTAGCACCCAAATCACACAACGCATGGAACTCATAATTTTTAATTTTAATCTTAATTGTAGGTTCCCACTCATCATGGAGTTTTCTAGGGATAGAAACTTTCAACTCAAGCTTTTCTTCATAAGATTGCATTAAGGCGTCAACAATGTGTTCGGTAAAGGCCTTATTTCGACTATAAGCATGAGGAGAATTTAACACGGATTGCAACAAGGAAATACAATCAATTAAAGAGCAATTTTCATAGTTAAATTCCTTGAGATCCAAAATAGTGGGTTTAGCAATATCGAGATTTTTATTTCTTTCAATCCCTTTTTTATCAATTTCATCATCAGGATCTAAAAACTCAGAATTCTTAGAACGCCTTCTAGGTAAGGGAAAATCATAATCAGATTCATCAAGATTCATATTGCAAAACAAAGATTTAATAGGGGACACATCAATAACTTTTAGATCTTCATCTTGATCCTCATAGTTATTCGGTTTAGCGGCCATCTTATTGACTAAGGTGGCTTGCATATCCGAAATTTCAGCGGTCATTTTTTCAAGATGAGCAATTTGGGCTCTTACACCATCAAATTCTTTGGACATATCATCGAGCTCTTTATTCATATAACTCTTTTGTTCCTTAAGCTCATTTCTAAAGAAATTATTATGCTCAAATTGCAAGACCATAAACTTCCTGACATTGTTTTATATATCTTCTAGCCTTTTAAGGTGAAGATCACCAAAATTAGGTAAGGCCATCGTGACGAACAAGCAAGCAAACTAACACACGAGCAAACAAAAGGCAAAGCGAGTAAAACGGCAAGGGTGAAGTCGGGGAGAGGAAAACGAGAGGCAAATGGCAAATAATGTAATGCGAGAGATAGAGATTGTGATGGTACTTGGTATGTTGACTTTTGCGTAGGCCTCCCCGGCAACGGCGCCAGAAATCCTTCTTGCTACGTCTCGAGCTAGCGTTGGTTTTCCCCGAAGAGGAGGGGGTGATGCAGCACAGTAGCATAAGTATTTCCCTTAGTTTTTGAGAACCAAGGTATCAATCCAGTAGGAGGTCACGCGCAAGTCCCTTGTACCTGCACAAAACGGTAGCAACTCGCAACCAACGCTTAGGGGTTGTCAATCCCTTCACGGTCACTTACGAGAGTGAGATCTGATAGAGATAATATTTTTGGTATAAAGATGCAAAGTGAAAAGTAAAAGCAAAACAAGTAAAATAAAGTAATGGAGATTGATATGATGAGAATAGACCCGGGGGCCATAGGTTTCACTAGTGGCTTCTCTCAAGAGCATAGATATTCTACGGTGGGTGAACAAATTACTGTTGAGCAATTGATAGAATTGAGCATAGTTATGAGGTTATCTAGGTATGATCATGTATATAGGCATCACGTCCGTGACAAGTAGACCGACTCCTGCCTGCATCTACTACTATTACTCCACTCATCGACCACTATCCAACATGCATCTTGAGTATTAAGTTAAAAACAGAGTAACGCCTTAAGCAAGATGACATGATGTAGAGGAATAAATTCATGCAATATGATAAATACCCCATCTGGTTATCCTCGATGGCAACAATATAATACGTGCCTTGCAACTCTTTCTGTCACTGAGTAAGGACACCGCAAGATTGAACCCAAAGCTAAGCACTTCTCCCATTGCAAGAACTACCAATCTAGTTGGCCAAACCAAACGGATAATTCGAAGAGACTTGCAAAGATAACTCAATCATACATAAAAGAATTCAGAGAAGATTCAAATATTATTCATAGATAAGTTGGATCATAAACCCACAATTCATCGGTCTCAACAAACACACCGCAAAAAGAAGATTACATCGAATAGATCTCCACAAGAGAGGGGGAGAACAATGTATTGAGATCCAAAAAGAGAGAAGAAGCCATCTAGATACTAGCTATGGACCCGAAGGTCTGAAGTAAACTACTCACACTTCATCGGAAGGGCTATGGTGTTGATGTAGAAGCCCTCCGTGATGGATGCCCTCTCCGGCGGAGCTTCGGAACAGGCCCCAAGATGGGATCTCGTGGATACAGGAAGTTGCGGCGGTGGAATTAGGTTTTTGGCTCCGTCTCTGGTCTAATGGGGGTACGTAGGTATATATAGGAGGAAGGAGCACGTCGGTGGAGCTCCGAGGGGCCCACGAGGCAGGGGGGCGCCCAGGGGGGGGGGGGCGCCCTCCACCCTCGTGACCTCCCCGGAAACTTCTTGGAGTAGGGTCCAAGTCTCCTGGATCACGTTTGGTGAGAAGATCACGTTCCCGAAGGTTTCATTCCGTTTGGACTCCATTTGATATTCTGTTTCCTCGAAATACTGAAATAGGCAAAAAAACAGCAATTCTGGGCTGGGCCTCCGGTTAATAGGTTAGTCCCAAAAATAATATAAAAGTGGAAAATAAAGCCCAATATAGTCCAAAACAGTAGATAAAGTAGCATGGAGCAATAAAAAATTATACATACATTGGAGACGTATCAGGCATCCCTAAGCTTAATTCCTGCTCGTCATCGAGTAGGTAAATGATAAAAAAAAGAATTTTTGATGCGGAGTGATACTTTGGCATAATTTCAATGTAAATCTTCTTAATCATGGTATGAATATTCAGATCCGAAAGGTTCAAGACAAAAGTTCATATTGACATAAAAATGATAATACTTCAAGCATACTAATGAAACAATTATGTCATCTCAAAATAACATGGCCAAAGGAAGTTCATCCCTACAAAATCATATAGTTAGGCTATGCTTCATTTTTGTCACACAAAGATGTTCCCAACTTCTATACCCTCAATGACAAGCCAAGAAATTGTTTCATACTCAAATAATCTCAAACTTTTTCAACCTTCACGCAATACATGAGCGCGAGCCATGGACATAGCACTATGGGTGGTATAGAATATGATGATGGGGATTGTGTGGAGAAGACAAAAAAGGAGAAAGTCTCACATCAACGAGGCTAATCAATGAGCTATGGAGATGCCCATCAATTGATTTTAATGCAAGGAGTAGGGATTGCCATGCAACGGATGCACTAGAGCTAAGAATGCTCAACAAAAGAAAACTAGTGGGTGTGCATCCAACTTGCTTGCTCATGAAGATCTAGGGCATTTTGAGGAAGCCCATCGTTGGAATATACAAGCCAAGTTCTATAATGAAAAAATCCCACTAGTATGAACAAGACAACTTATGAGACTCACTATATGAAAATCATGGTGCTACTTTGAAGCACAATATATGAGACTCACTACATGAAGAACAAGGTGCTACTTTGAAGCACAAGTGTGGAAAAAGAGATAGTAGCATTGCCCTTTTTATTTTCTCCTTTTTTTGGGCCTTTCTTTTTTTTTCTTTTTGGCCCTTTTCTTTTTTTTGATTGGGCAATGCTCTAATAATGATGATCATCACACTTCTATTGATTACAACATAATGATTACAACTCGATACTAGAACAAGATATGACTCTATTATGAATGCCTCCGGCGGTGTACCGGGATGGTGCAATGAATCAAGAGTGACATGTATGAAAAATAATGCATGGTGGCTTTGCCACAAATACGATGTCAACTACAAGATCATGCAATGGCAATATGACAAAAGTAAAGCATGTCATGATGATGATGATGATGATGGTGGTGGAAGTTGCATGGCAATATATCTCGGAATGGCTATGGAAATGCCATGATAGGTAGGTATGGTGGCCGTTTTGAGAAAGATATAGGGAGGTTTATGTGTGAAAGAGCGTATCATATCACGGGGTTTGGATGCACCAGCGAAGTTTGCACCAACTCTCAATGTGAGAAAGGGCAATGCACGGTACCGAAGAGGCTAGCAAATGGCGGAAAGGTAAAAGTGCGTATAATCCATGGACTCAACATTAGTCAAAAGAACTCATATACTTATTGCAAAAATTTAGAAGTCATAAAAAATCAAGTACTACGCACATGCTCCTAGGGGGATAGATTGGTAGGAAAAGACCATCGCTCGTCCCCGACCGCCACTCATAAGGATGCACAAGCCAGGTACACTTCATGCTTCAAATTTGTTACACAACTTTAACCATACGTGCATGCTACGGGACTTGCTAACTTCAACACAAGTATTTCTCAAATTCACAACTACTCAACTAGCACGACTATGATATTATCACCTCCATATCTCAAAACAATTATCAAGCATCAAACTTATCTTAGTATTCAACCCACTAAAAAGAAAGTTTCACATATCTTGAATACCAAGCATATTAACATTAAGCAAATTACCATGCTATTAACGACTCTCAAAATAATCTAAGTGAAGCATAAGAGATCAAGTTTCTTTAAAACAATCCACCACCGTGCTCTAAAAGATCTAAGTGAAGCACTAGAGCAAAAATTATCACGCGCAAAAAGATATAAGTGAAGCACATAGAATATTCTAACAAATTTCAATTCATGCATGGCTCTCTCAAAAGGTGTGTACAGCAAGGATGATTGTGGTAGACTAACAAGCAAAGACACAAATAATACAAGACGCTCCAAGCAAAACACATATCATGTGGTGAATAAAAATATAGCTCCAAGTAAATTACCGATGGAAGTGGACGAAAGAGGGGATGCCTTCCGGGGCATCCCCAAGCTTTGACTTTTTGGTGTCCTTGAATTATCTTGGGGGTGCCATGGGCATACCCAAGCTTAGGCTCTTGCCACTCCTTGTTCCATAATCCATCAAAAGAATTCACCCAAAACTTGAAAACTTCACAACACAAAACTCAATAGAAATCTCGTGAGCTCCGTTAGAGAAAGAAAACAAAAGACTACTTTAAGGTACTGTAGTGAACTTGTTATTTATTTGTATTGGTGTTAAACCTAGTGTATTCCAACTTCTCTATGGTTTATAAACTATTTTACTAGCCATAGATTCATCAAAATAAGCAAACAACACACGCAAAACAGAATCTGTCAAAAACAGAACAGTCTGTAGTAATCTGTTACTAACGCAAACTTCTGGAACCCGAAAAATTCTACCAAAATTAGAAGACCTGGGAAATTTGTTTATTGATCAGAATAAATTGGAATCACTATTTTATCACGTTCTGGTGATTTTTAACAATTCGGTCACTGAGCGCAAAGATTCTGGAAATTACAGCAAGATCAAATAACTATCTTCCAAGAAGATCTAATAGGTTTAACTTGGCACAAACACTAATTAAAAGATAAAACCACATATAAACATAATCTAGATGGATTATTTATTCCTAAAAAGAACCAAAAACAAAAAACACAAAATAAAATTGGGTTGCCTCCCAACAAGCGCTATCGTTTAACGCCCCTAGCTAGGCATAAAAGCAAGGATAGATCTAGGTATTGCCATCTTTAGTAGGCAATCCATAAGTGGCTCTCATGATAGATTCATATGGTAATTTTATTTTCTTTCTAGGAAAGTGTTCCATGCCCTTCTTTAAGGGAAATTGGAATTTAATATTCCCTTCCTTCATATCAATAATTGCACCACTCGTTCTAAGGAAAGGTCTACCAAGAATAATAGGACATGAAGGATTGCAATCTATATCAAGAACGGTAAAATCTACGGGCACATAATTCCTATTTGCAACAATAAGAACATCATTAATTCTTCCCATAGGCTTTTTAATAGTGGAATCCGCAAGATGCAAGTTTAGAGAGCAATCATCAAAGTCACGGAAATCTAGCAAATCACACAAAGCTTTGGGGATAGTAGAGACACTAGCACCCAAATCACACAACGCATGGAACTCATAATTTTTAATTTTAATCTTAATTGTAGGTTCCCACTCATCATGGAGTTTTCTAGGGATAGAAACTTTCAACTCAAGCTTTTCTTCATAAGATTGCATTAAGGCGTCAACAATGTGTTCGGTAAAGGCCTTATTTCGACTATAAGCATGAGGAGAATTTAACACGGATTGCAACAAGGAAATACAATCAATTAAAGAGCAATTTTCATAGTTAAATTCCTTGAGATCCAAAATAGTGGGTTTAGCAATATCGAGATTTTTATTTCTTTCAATCCCTTTTTTATCAATTTCATCATCAGGATCTAAAAACTCAGAATTCTTAGAACGCCTTCTAGGTAAGGGAAAATCATAATCAGATTCATCAAGATTCATATTGCAAAACAAAGATTTAATAGGGGACACATCAATAACTTTTAGATCTTCATCTTGATCCTCATAGTTATTCGGTTTAGCGGCCATCTTATTGACTAAGGTGGCTTGCATATCCGAAATTTCAGCGGTCATTTTTTCAAGATGAGCAATTTGGGCTCTTACACCATCAAATTCTTTGGACATATCATCGAGCTCTTTATTCATATAACTCTTTTGTTCCTTAAGCTCATTTCTAAAGAAATTATTATGCTCAAATTGCAAGACCATAAACTTCCTGACATTGTTTTATATATCTTCTAGCCTTTTAAGGTGAAGATCACCAAAATTAGGTAAGGCCATCGTGACGAACAAGCAAGCAAACTAACACACGAGCAAACAAAAGGCAAAGCGAGTAAAACGGCAAGGGTGAAGTCGGGGAGAGGAAAACGAGAGGCAAATGGCAAATAATGTAATGCGAGAGATAGAGATTGTGATGGTACTTGGTATGTTGACTTTTGCGTAGGCCTCCCCGGCAACGGCGCCAGAAATCCTTCTTGCTACGTCTCGAGCTAGCGTTGGTTTTCCCCGAAGAGGAGGGGGTGATGCAGCACAGTAGCATAAGTATTTCCCTTAGTTTTTGAGAACCAAGGTATCAATCCAGTAGGAGGTCACGCGCAAGTCCCTTGTACCTGCACAAAACGGTAGCAACTCGCAACCAACGCTTAGGGGTTGTCAATCCCTTCACGGTCACTTACGAGAGTGAGATCTGATAGAGATAATATTTTTGGTATTTTTGGTATAAAGATGCAAAGTGAAAATTAAAAGCAAAACAAGTAAAATAAAGTAATGGAGATTGATATGATGAGAATAGACCCGGGGCCATAGGTTTCACTAGTGGCTTCTCTCAAGAGCATAGATATTCTACGGTGGGTGAACAAATTACTGTTGAGCAATTGATAGAATTGAGCATAGTTATGAGGTTATCTAGGTATGATCATGTATATAGGCATCACGTCCGTGACAAGTAGACCGACTCCTGCCTGCATCTACTACTATTACTCCACTCATCGACCGCTATCCAGCATGCATCTAGAGTATTAAGTTAAAAACAGAGTAACGCCTTAAGCAAGATGACATGATGTAGAGGAATAAATTCATGCAATATAATAAATACCCCATCTTGTTATCCTCGATGGCAACAATATAATACGTGCCTTGCAACTCTTTCTGTCACTGAGTAAGGACACCGCAAGATTGAACCCAAAGCTAAGCACTTCTCCCATTGCAAGAACTACCAATCTAGTTGGCCAAACCAAATGGATAATTTGAAGAGACTTGCAAAGATAACTCAATCATACATAAAAGAATTCAGAGAAGATTCAAATATTATTCATAGATAAGTTGGATCATAAACCCACAATTCATCGGTCTCAACAAACACACCGCAAAAAGAAGATTACATCGAATAGATCTCCACGAGAGATGGGGAGAACATTGTATTGAGATCCAAAAAGAGAGAAGAAGCCATCTAGCTACTAGCTATGGACCGGAAGGTCTGAAGTAAACTACTCACACTTCATCGGAAGGGCTATGGTGTTGATGTAGAAGCCCTCCATGATGGATGCCCTCTCCGGCGGAGCTCCGGAACAGGCCCCAAGATGGGATCTCGTGGATACAGGAAGTTGCGGCGGTGGAATTAGGTTTTTGGCTCCGTCTCTGGTCTAATGGGGTACGTAGGTATATATAGGAGGAAGGAGCACGTCGGTGGAGCTCCGAGGGGCCCACGAGGCAGGGCGCGCGCCCAGGGGGGTGCCCTCCACCCTCGTGACCTCCCTGGAAACTTCTTGGAGTAGGGTCCAAGTCTCCTGGATCACGTTTGGTGAGAAGATCACGTTCCCGAAGGTTTCATTCCGCTTGGACTCCGTTTGATATTCTATTTCCTCGAAATACTGAAATAGGCAAAAAAACAGCAATTATGGGCTGGGCCTTCGGTTAATAGGTTAGTCCCAAAAATAATATAAAAGTGGAAAATAAAGCCCAATATAGTCCAAAATAGTAGATAAAGTAGCATGGAGCAATCAAAAATTATAGATACGTTGGAGACGTATCAAGCTTCTCCTCGTTCTGCGAGATGACGGGACACATCAAAAGTACTCCAGTGTATAGAGCCTTGCCTCTAAGGTAGGCCCCACATGGTTTGCCTCTTTTTTTAATTTAACATAACGCGTCAAGTCACAATTTGTTTGTTCTCCCGTGGTAGACGATCCTCCCTCCACCAAGTGGACAACCAATACACGTGCCAAATTACCACGTGGGCTGCCTTTTTCGTATAGAAATGAGCTCCACCGTGTACCCGCGAGGGTGTGGTTGGGAAAGAGACGGGAGTACATGCGCTGTGCATGCACCTCTTCTCTTGGTGCACGCCCCCCACCTACGTGGGGTGTGTGTGAGAGATACAAACCGCGTTCACGAGTGTTTTTTGTTTTGGAGTGGGGGGTGGGGTGGGGGGTTGATTTCATGAATTATTTGTGGGAATATGTGTCGATGACATCTGAAACAAAATTTTGCATGCAATGTGTGTGAAATGGAGGCCTATCCATATCATACATAGAGGGTCGGGCAATCCACGAGAAGAGAGGGAGGGGTCATAGCTATCGATAGAGTCAAAGAGAGGATCAAGTGGGTGGGTGCGAGATCGATGAAGAGAGCCATCGAAATTGTTTGTGTGTACAAGTCAAAGATATAGGGCGACTAGCCTACTGGAACGTTAGAGGGCACACGTCAAGTTTGTGTGTGGCAGGGAGACAAATAAGGCCCAGCGAGACGGATAGACAGAGAGACTGGAGCTAGGAGGTGGCGCGAGAGGCCCAACTACTAGCTAGATAGGGGGAGGAGTGTGCGGTTGTGAGAGGGATGAAAAGAGGGGCGAGAGTTTACATGTGTGTCTGACCGTACGAGAGACACGAGGCAAGGACACATAAAGGAGGAGATTGAAGGTGTGTTTGTATGTTGTAGGCACCGCTAGAGAGGTTTATCGATCGGTGTGTGTCGGAAAGGAATTGTGGAGACTCTGGGAGAACGACCTAAAGAAAAAAATGAATGTGCTAGGTGGATAGAATGCCGAGGGAGGGGGAGGGCGAGGAGGGCATGTGCATGCACGAGAGAAAGTTAGTGGTAGCTACAAAGGTTAGAGGATTGTGTGGGTGTAAGAGACTAACAAAGATCATATTTGATATGAAAGTGGATTCATATATTTGAATAGGAGATCATAGTGTTTTAAACATTGCATGCATGAATATAGCGGTGATACACGTGTTGTGCACATGTTATACCATAATGTGATAATGCATGGCGTTTGCAACTCACAGCTAAATGCCGAACAATCTAAACCATACTATACATCAAACAATCTCACATTTTATTTGAATTTGTGATAATGTGTGGCGTTCGCATCTTACAACTAAATATCAAACAATCTAAACAATACTATATATCGAATGTTCTGACATTTTATTTGAATTTGTGGTAATGTGTGGTGTTTGCAACTCACATCTAAATACTTGTAGGCTTAGGGGGCGGGGCACCATACATAATGTGATAAACACATTATACATATGAGACATGGTTTAGATTATGAAGATCTAGCTAGAGCTAGAAATGTAATGTGATTTGAAATCAAAATAAAGTGGATTCAAAAAATCTAGTTGGAGTTCATATAGGAGTACACATAGTTCATATGTAACTCGAGACTAATCATGTGGTGTGTTGTGAAGATAATACACAAATGATGGTTTAACTTGACAATAATGATGATTGTAGATCTTATTAAAACAGAGAAACGATTTCAAATGCTTTGACTTCACAACAATCATTACAGTAGATCTTATTCAAATAGAGAAACAAATTCAAATTTAGTTCATATTGAAGCGGTCGTATATACATTTGGAATGCACTAAAACGTTCATTTGAGTAGTAGCTTGCATGCATTATACACGTAGCGTAATATTTTAATTGAACATGACATGAATTCAAAGTTTTGAATGACATTTGTAGGGCGCATTGATTTGGGACAGTACACGTTAGGCTTGTCCGGAAATTTCAACCTGCGCCTTGTTAGCCCGGAATATTTAAGATATATCTTTGTCTCGTTGTGCTCCGACAACTCCCTCCATGTCAACCCGCGCCTTGCTATTCCGAAATTACAACGAGCGCGAAAACTCCCACCTCCTGTGAAATCCAGACACGCGAAATGCCCGTGGTACCCCTGAACCGAAAGAACCGCCTCAAATCGGTGGGGGTACTTTCGTAACTTACCCCACATTTCGGACAAGCGCGTCTCTAAGCCATGGTTCCCCACTGCCATCCCATCCGCCCACCCATTCGTACACCGAGGCCGCGAAAACCCGTGACGAAACCCCACAACCTGCTCCGTTCGCCACCCAGCCGGAGCCTCTTCCCCGACGACGTCATCCACAACAACACCTCGACGTCCCTCATCCACCGTACCGAATGAGGATCCGTCGTCGATCTCATCGTCCCGCCGGTTCAGCCACCCCGTCCTCCACATCCAATGAGCTGCCCCGACGTTCCCCTCGTCTTTCGTGCCACCTCCATTCCCACACCGGCGTCTTCACCTGCACCACTGGAAGAGCATCATCATCACCGTTTCCTCGGATGAAGCTGCGGCCTAATCGGCGCCACCAAAGAGGTTGTACACTAATCGCCGCATTTTCTTCTTGATTCGATCTCACGGTGCTGCCGGCGCTCGGTCCCGAGGCGACACGGCGCGGCTCCATCCACGGCGCCGTCGCCGGTGACTTCCTCCACGGCGTCGCTCCCTTAGCAGCGACGTCCACATCAGTAGGACCTGCTACTGCTTTAGCTCTCGCTCGCGCTGCTGCTCCGCTCTTGCTCTCGGTCCCCTGCCTGGTCTGCTCTTGCTATTGCTCTTGCATGCGCTGCTGCTCTCGCTCTTGCTCTTGCTTGCGATGCTGCTTCGATCTGAATCGACTTTTGGGTCAGTCGATTTTCAGGTGGTGGGGGGCTCGCCGGGGTGAAGGAAGAACCAGCCGCAGCGGGGAGGGGGCTCGCCAGAGAGATACCCCACTATCTATCTTAGCGTTTAGGACGGGGGCGGTGTTCGCCGGCGTTGGCGGGGCATTGGCGTGGGGATCGTCGGAGAAAAAGCTCAGCACGGGGCGGCCTAGAGGGATGGCCGGGGCGGTGGCGGACCGGCGGTGGGGAGTGTTTTCGGGGCGGGTGTGGCGGCGCAGCGCCGGCCGCGGGCGGCGGGGTGCTGCTGTTTGGCCGGCTCAGCGGGCTGGAGGTTGAAGATGAACCACATGCCCTTGATTTCATATCCAACGGCTGCAAAATCGGTTGACCAGAGATGAAAAAGTCAGTCAACCGACGTGTAGCCTCACCTTGCTAGTGCATTCAGTTTCGACAGTTAAGTTCTGTTTCGACAGTTAAGTTCAGTTTTGACAGTTAAGTTCATAGATGACCGGCTGATGTATTTTACATCTAGCACTTTGTGGTTATGTATTTTATGTCATGTATTAGAGATGCTATTAGAATTGCACTCAGGTTAACGTTGTTCTTTGTCTCTCTTGTCCTGCTTCTGCCTCGACGTCGTACAACTCACCGGAGCTGCTCCAACGACAAAACCCTCCATCACAGCGGAGCAGTACCTCGGGCTCCATCTCCAGACGCCTAAGATCTTCTTCCCCTCCTCCGACAGCCAAGCCAGCCGGAGCATCCTCACCGGCCAACCCAATCACGCTGAGATCGACATGGCTTTGCCAAAGAGGTTCTACACTTGTTGCATCTCTTTTTTACTCCACATGTTATATATATTGTCCACTGAGCACACAGATTTGTTCCTTTAGTGTCTCCTTGAAAGAAAAAACGTAGGAATTTTAATTTTCACTTGTCCTCCTTTTCAAATTCCTATTCATGAAGCACAAGACTAAGAGATAGTAGCATAATAGCATTATAACCGTACATTTTCTTGTGGTTTGACTTAATGTCACCATGCTTCTTTGCATCCTGTGATCTTCCAATTGTTGTGAATCAAACACCCAGATTGGCAGAAATCCTGTGTTTTTAAATTCTCTGTTTTGCACGTGCATTCCTATCCTATTCCTGTCTATTTCCTATCCCTGCGTTGTTGGAATCCTCCAATTCAAACGAGCCCTTACAGAATTAATTCTCTTACAGATAGTTGTCAAAGAAAGCCTTGCGTGGTTTGTCCCGCTCCTGCTGCACCGTCGTCCACCCCATCTCAGCTGCTCCAACGACAGAAGGGTCCAGCACAGCAGGGATCCGGCCTCCAGACTGTCTTTCGCCGCCTCAGATCTTCTTCCCCGCCGCTGGCAGCCATGAAAACTGCACTACCATCATCAACCGAGCAGATGACCTCGAGGACTACACGGGTCCGCAAGAGAGGTCTCACTCTTTCGTGTCTGCTTATGTTATGCATCGTTTAATATTACATGCTACTTTATCGTCCTGTTCACCGATTAGACTCTTAGTCAGCTCCAAACTAATGGTCAAACTTGAGTTTTTAAATGGTTGTGGGGTACATATCGGGGCTGCTATCAATATTATCTATCTACTATCTGGTTAATCTCTGGTGTCTACTATGAGTTTCATATTGGGTGGGAAACAAACAGTAAAGAAGCCATTATCTGTATTTTTTAACTAAAGCCATTATCTGCCTGCTATTATTGGTTTTGGGTCTATCCACAGGTTGCTACCATCACTCTGGATTTCTGCATGCACTCCTTACATAATCTCACTATGTTTTATTCCTATGCATGATAGTTATTGTAAACAATGGAACTGAACATGTAGAGCAAAAGAGACGAGCGTTGCGTGGCAATAAAATTTCATGCAGACGTCGCTCCATGGTAGGCGCAAAGGCAGCCCCCCTCCATGCATTTCAGATTGTAATCGAGAGGAAGATATCTGTTCTGAGGGGGATTCAGAAGGAGAAGACAACTCCTATTTACCCCCTGAGGTCTTCGCTCTAACCTGGCATGCTGATGTTGGTTATATCATGCATATGGTGTCTTGCCTTTCTTACTTTATACATCAAATATGTCATCTGCTTAGTTTAGACATCCTTTGTGTGAATGCCATCTGTTTAGTTTATTCATCGTTTATGTGAATTATGCAACGCCATCTTGTTTAGCCAGGCATCATATATGTGAATTTTGCAATGTCATCCTGCTTAGCCAGTCATCTTATATGTAAATTATATCAGGCCATCCTTTTTTTGGTTACATATTACATTTGCCAAAAATGTTATTACATTCAACTGCTCTTCGTGTGCATCAGCCATTTGACATGGTGATGGCAAATTCTGGAGTGAAAACAAGGTCTTCATAGAAGACTATGCTATCTGACAAAGCGCATATCTCGCTGGTTACGGATAGCTCCTCATAGGAGGATTCAGAGACAGATGACCAGTCCTATTCCCCCGTGAGGTGTATGCTCTAACTTGGCAGGGTTATGTTGCTCATATCGTGCGTATGGTGTCTTGCATTGCTACGTCATTTGATTAGTTTAGACATGCTTTGTGTGAATGCCACCTGTTCAGTGTCTAATTACCATATATGTGAATTATGCATTGCCATCTTGTTGCAAGACATTATGTATGTGAATTATACAATGCTATCTTGTTGCAAAGGCATTATATATGTGAATTATGCAATGCCATGTTGTTTAGCCAATCATCATGTATGTGAATTATATCATGCTATCATTTTTTTGTATTACGTGTTCCATTTGTCGACAGCGTTTGTATATTCAACTACTCTTCCTGTGCATCAGCCATTTGAAGCGGTGATGGAAGTATCTGGAGTGAAAACAAGGTATTCAGAGCAGACAATGCTACCCGCTGAAGCACACATCTTGCTGGTTACAGAGAACTCCTCAGAGGAGGATTCAGAGACTGATGACCAGTCCTATTTCCCCCCTGAGGTCTATGCTCAAACTTGGCAGGGTTATATTACCCATGTCATGCATGTTGTCTTGCATTGCTTAGTTTTTACATCATATATGGATTGCCATCTGCTTATTTGCTTACTATATAAATCATACATTTGAATTATATCATGCCATCATGTTTACATAGTAACACATCATCTATCTGAATTATGTCATGGCAACCCATTTAATAAAGACATCATATAGTTATATCATCTCATCCTGTTTAGTGTTTACAGTCATCATATTTTGAATTATGGCATTCTATCCGTGAATGTATGTGAACTATGGCATGCCAACCTATTTAATAAACACATTATATAGTTCTGTCATGTCATCCTGTTTACATGGTCTCATATTTTGAACTATGTCTTTCCATCTTTTTTAGTTAGCCATCATAATGTGAAATTGTGTCATGCTATCCTGTTTAGTTAGCCATCATATATGTGAAATTGTGTCATGCTATCCTGTTTGGTTAGACAACATATATATGAATTATTTCATGCCCTCTTTTATTCCCCACTATCCATTGCACCTGTCTATCATACAATGTCTATACTTTCAATTACTTTTCTTGTTTATCAGCCATTTGAATTGGAGAGATGGCAGTATCTAAGGGAGTAACAACACAGTCTTCAGAAAAGATAGTGCTACCAGTTGATGCAATAGAACCACGGTTGTACTTGCCCGAGGACCAGATCCACCGCACATAACCCGGACTCTCGCAGATTGTACCCCTACCCAGTTGGACAGAGAACCAGCTACACCCCTTCTAACCCCAACCTCGGCAGATAGTAACCCAATTCCAGTTGACACAGCACCGTCTCCACCACAGAGCACCCAAACACGAGCATTTAGTAAGGGAACTGCAGTGCCCAAAGCACGAGGACCACCACTCCGAATCCCAACTCAACGCTTAAAGGATAAGAAGATTTGTTCTCAGGTCAGGTTCTGTAGCTATGGTTCATACTCCTTTGCTCTTGCATGACTGTATTTACTCATACCAACTATTTTCAAATTTGAAGGATGGAATTGGAACTCCAATGGCGCAACAGGTATGTTTTAAACCTGTTTCTTTAACTGGTTTGCTGTTGTAACCTGCTCTATGTTGATTTCAGTTTCAATTGAATAAACAGTTATGTTCTCATGTCATGCACATTACAAGTGTTGTTATTGCTCTATAGTTACCCACACTTATATTCTGTCTATTCTGCTTTGTCTTGAACAAATATTATTTGAACTGTGTCTCTATCTTGATTTGGCAACAAAAACTAGAATGATATAGACCCTAAAGTGACCATGGTACATAGATATATGTTTGTTTCATGTTCTTATCCTGTCCACTTTACTACTGAACTCATTTACCAAAATGAGTTTCATATACAACATGGTAAACATGTGATGTGTCTGCTTGTTTCTCTTTTAGAATGCGAACAAAATATTGGAGAACAGTACCGCGTTATCCAATGGTAAAGGAAGTAATGCAGATAAGGTTCAAGATAGTGAGACATCCCTGTTGGTCTCCAAGAAAGCTGATAAAAACTATCTTGACGATAGTGAGCGAACCCAAAAGTCCTGTCTTGATGTAGTGTTCGAGTTACTGGCCACTACTGCTGGCACAAGCTCTTCGAACTCGCTGCCTGAATCAGTTCATCTTCTTGAGTCTCAACTTCAAGTTGAAAGACATCGATCAGATGTGCTGTGACAGGAAGCTGAAGGACTTAGGAAGTCCCTGCAGAATTCAGATGCATATTTTCTGGTGCAACAACAAGCGCTGGAGGATTTAAGCGCCAAACAAGAGAAAGTTAATAAGCTTGCTAAGCATCTTGCCAGCAATATGGGTACCAAGGATATTGTTTCTTGAGATCTTCTGAAGTGGTTTCAGTTCTGGATTTGTTTTGCTGCGGCGTTTATTTGCGCTGGTCGCAAAGTTTGACAACATGTGTATATGATATGCTGCTTTGTTCCCTATATTTGCACTGGTGGTGAACTTTGATGCCCAGTGGATGTAATATGTGTAATAGCCGTGATAGCCTAGCGTTAGTTGCTTGCGTATTTATTTCCTTGTTGTCTTGTTTATTTGTTTGCTTGTAGTCATTGCAGTTCTTTTTCCGCGGTTAGATAGTGGATGCAATAACCTATTTTTTAAACTAGGCCACAATAACCATGGGATAATATTTACTGTAGTGACACTGGGCCTCCTACTGGCCGTAGACACAGTGGGCCTTCTACGGGCCGTAGAAACAATGGGCCTTCTATGGACCGTAGAAACAATGGGCCTTCTACGGGTCGTATTATCAATGGGCCTTATACGGGCCGTATAATCGATTGGCCAAACATGGGCCAAACATACCGCATTATGGTCGTAAACGGGCTAGAGCTGGAATCGTCCGTTCATGGGCCGACCATATCGGGCCATCGTTAATAGGCCGTATTTGATGACGCTATGAAATCGGCCCAACGTATTAACGGACCACAAACGGGCCGACTGTAACCACAGGCTGAATTTGGCCCACAAGCAGAAAATGACAGTAACGGGCCGTAAGTAAACGGATGCTGGAAATGAGCCCAAGAATAAATGGGCTCTGAGAAGGCCGAAAGATAACATGGGCTGGAAATGGCCCAACGGAATTACGGGCTGTTAATGGGTATAAAGTGATACACTGTTCATTACGGGCCAGTTTCACCACAGGCCGTTAATGGGCGTAAAGTGATACACTGTTCATTACGGGCCAGTTTCACCACGGGCCGTTAGTAGGCCAAGAGTTACATAGGGCCTCATATGGGCCGAAAGATGTCATGGACCATACATGGGCCAGAAGTGAAAACGGGCTGGAATCATATTGGATGGCCCAGATGACGCTACTGGGCCTAATTCGGATAGGGCGTAACAGGCCTTGGGTTAGCGGGCTGTAAATGGGCTATATTCGAACATGCCGTTAACAGGCTTTCCATGGGCCGGCCCGCCAGCTTTTGACCAAGTCAAACGGGCCGGCCATTACACAGGAATGGGCCTCTGTTGGGCCGTGCCACATTTCGACGTATCATATGCGCCTATCTGACCCACTGACGAGCTGACACGTGTTTCGTCCGGCCAATAAGAATTTTACGCGTGGAAATTTCCCATTGGTCGGGGCCGTTAACGGGTTATCGGATCCAAAACCCGACCTAATAGCTTAACGACGTTCCGTTACGCTGGATGCCACGTGTCGGTCACCCTTGACGAAAGCACTTCTGTGACGCGCGATTTATCATCATCGAAGTGGACACTTCCGTGATGATAATTTTTGGTAATGTCATGGAACACTTCTACGACAACACATGTATGACTATCTTGATTCTGTCATAAATTTGTCATGGATGTGCATGCATGACAAAAAAAGCGACCTACTGTGACAAACACGTATCATCACGGAAGTGTATTTTTTAACTAAAGCCATTATCTGCCTGCTATTATTGGTTTTGGGTCTATCCACAGGTTGCTACCATCACTCTGGATTTCTGCATGCACTCCTTACATAATCTCACTATGTTTTATTCCTATGCATGATAGTTATTGTAAACAATGGAACTGAACATGTAGAGCAAAAGAGAGGAGCGTTGCGTGGCAATAAAATTTCATGCAGACGTCGCTCCATGGTAGGCGCAAAGGCAGCCCCCCTCCATGCATTTCAGATTGTAATCGAGAGGAAGATATCTGTTCTGAGGGGGATTCAGAAGGAGAAGACAACTCCTATTTACCCCCTGAGGTCTTCGCTCTAACCTGGCATGCTGATGTTGGTTATATCATGCATATGGTGTCTTGCCTTTCTTACTTTATACATCAAATATGTCATCTGCTTAGTTTAGACATCCTTTGTGTGAATGCCATCTGTTTAGTTTATTCATCGTTTATGTGAATTATGCAACGCCATCTTGTTTAGCCAGGCATCATATATGTGAATTTTGCAATGTCATCCTGCTTAGCCAGTCATCTTATATGTAAATTATATCAGGCCATCCTTTTTTTGGTTACATATTACATTTGCCAAAAATGTTATTACATTCAACTGCTCTTCGTGTGCATCAGCCATTTGACATGGTGATGGCAAATTCTGGAGTGAAAACAAGGTCTTCATAGAAGACTATGCTATCTGACAAAGCGCATATCTCGCTGGTTACGGATAGCTCCTCATAGGAGGATTCAGAGACAGATGACCAGTCCTATTCCCCCGTGAGGTGTATGCTCTAACTTGGCAGGGTTATGTTGCTCATATCGTGCGTATGGTGTCTTGCATTGCTACGTCATTTGATTAGTTTAGACATGCTTTGTGTGAATGCCACCTGTTCAGTGTCTAATTACCATATATGTGAATTATGCATTGCCATCTTGTTGCAAGACATTATGTATGTGAATTATACAATGCTATCTTGTTGCAAAGGCATTATATATGTGAATTATGCAATGCCATGTTGTTTAGCCAATCATCATGTATGTGAATTATATCATGCTATCATTTTTTTGTATTACGTGTTCCATTTGTCGACAGCGTTTGTATATTCAACTACTCTTCCTGTGCATCAGCCATTTGAAGCGGTGATGGAAGTATCTGGAGTGAAAACAAGGTATTCAGAGCAGACAATGCTACCCGCTGAAGCACACATCTTGCTGGTTACAGAGAACTCCTCAGAGGAGGATTCAGAGACTGATGACCAGTCCTATTTCCCCCCTGAGGTCTATGCTCAAACTTGGCAGGGTTATATTACCCATGTCATGCATGTTGTCTTGCATTGCTTAGTTTTTACATCATATATGGATTGCCATCTGCTTATTTGCTTACTATATAAATCATACATTTGAATTATATCATGCCATCATGTTTACATAGTAACACATCATCTATCTGAATTATGTCATGGCAACCCATTTAATAAAGACATCATATAGTTATATCATCTCATCCTGTTTAGTGTTTACAGTCATCATATTTTGAATTATGGCATTCTATCCGTGAATGTATGTGAACTATGGCATGCCAACCTATTTAATAAACACATTATATAGTTCTGTCATGTCATCCTGTTTACATGGTCTCATATTTTGAACTATGTCTTTCCATCTTTTTTAGTTAGCCATCATAATGTGAAATTGTGTCATGCTATCCTGTTTAGTTAGCCATCATATATGTGAAATTGTGTCATGCTATCCTGTTTGGTTAGACAACATATATATGAATTATTTCATGCCCTCTTTTATTCCCCACTATCCATTGCACCTGTCTATCATACAATGTCTATACTTTCAATTACTTTTCTTGTTTATCAGCCATTTGAATTGGAGAGATGGCAGTATCTAAGGGAGTAACAACACAGTCTTCAGAAAAGATAGTGCTACCAGTTGATGCAATAGAACCACGGTTGTACTTGCCCGAGGACCAGATCCACCGCACATAACCCGGACTCTCGCAGATTGTACCCCTACCCAGTTGGACAGAGAACCAGCTACACCCCTTCTAACCCCAACCTCGGCAGATAGTAACCCAATTCCAGTTGACACAGCACCGTCTCCACCACAGAGCACCCAAACACGAGCATTTAGTAAGGGAACTGCAGTGCCCAAAGCACGAGGACCACCACTCCGAATCCCAACTCAACGCTTAAAGGATAAGAAGATTTGTTCTCAGGTCAGGTTCTGTAGCTATGGTTCATACTCCTTTGCTCTTGCATGACTGTATTTACTCATACCAACTATTTTCAAATTTGAAGGATGGAATTGGAACTCCAATGGCGCAACAGGTATGTTTTAAACCTGTTTCTTTAACTGGTTTGCTGTTGTAACCTGCTCTATGTTGATTTCAGTTTCAATTGAATAAACAGTTATGTTCTCATGTCATGCACATTACAAGTGTTGTTATTGCTCTATAGTTACCCACACTTATATTCTGTCTATTCTGCTTTGTCTTGAACAAATATTATTTGAACTGTGTCTCTATCTTGATTTGGCAACAAAAACTAGAATGATATAGACCCTAAAGTGACCATGGTACATAGATATATGTTTGTTTCATGTTCTTATCCTGTCCACTTTACTACTGAACTCATTTACCAAAATGAGTTTCATATACAACATGGTAAACATGTGATGTGTCTGCTTGTTTCTCTTTTAGAATGCGAACAAAATATTGGAGAACAGTACCGCGTTATCCAATGGTAAAGGAAGTAATGCAGATAAGGTTCAAGATAGTGAGACATCCCTGTTGGTCTCCAAGAAAGCTGATAAAAACTATCTTGACGATAGTGAGCGAACCCAAAAGTCCTGTCTTGATGTAGTGTTCGAGTTACTGGCCACTACTGCTGGCACAAGCTCTTCGAACTCGCTGCCTGAATCAGTTCATCTTCTTGAGTCTCAACTTCAAGTTGAAAGACATCGATCAGATGTGCTGTGACAGGAAGCTGAAGGACTTAGGAAGTCCCTGCAGAATTCAGATGCATATTTTCTGGTGCAACAACAAGCGCTGGAGGATTTAAGCGCCAAACAAGAGAAAGTTAATAAGCTTGCTAAGCATCTTGCCAGCAATATGGGTACCAAGGATATTGTTTCTTGAGATCTTCTGAAGTGGTTTCAGTTCTGGATTTGTTTTGCTGCGGCGTTTATTTGCGCTGGTCGCAAAGTTTGACAACATGTGTATATGATATGCTGCTTTGTTCCCTATATTTGCACTGGTGGTGAACTTTGATGCCCAGTGGATGTAATATGTGTAATAGCCGTGATAGCCTAGCGTTAGTTGCTTGCGTATTTATTTCCTTGTTGTCTTGTTTATTTGTTTGCTTGTAGTCATTGCAGTTCTTTTTCCGCGGTTAGATAGTGGATGCAATAACCTATTTTTTAAACTAGGCCACAATAACCATGGGATAATATTTACTGTAGTGACACTGGGCCTCCTACTGGCCGTAGACACAGTGGGCCTTCTACGGGCCGTAGAAACAATGGGCCTTCTATGGACCGTAGAAACAATGGGCCTTCTACGGGTCGTATTATCAATGGGCCTTATACGGGCCGTATAATCGATTGGCCAAACATGGGCCAAACATACCGCATTATGGTCGTAAACGGGCTAGAGCTGGAATCGTCCGTTCATGGGCCGACCATATCGGGCCATCGTTAATAGGCCGTATTTGATGACGCTATGAAATCGGCCCAACGTATTAACGGACCACAAACGGGCCGACTGTAACCACAGGCTGAATTTGGCCCACAAGCAGAAAATGACAGTAACGGGCCGTAAGTAAACGGATGCTGGAAATGAGCCCAAGAATAAATGGGCTCTGAGAAGGCCGAAAGATAACATGGGCTGGAAATGGCCCAACGGAATTACGGGCTGTTAATGGGTATAAAGTGATACACTGTTCATTACGGGCCAGTTTCACCACAGGCCGTTAATGGGCGTAAAGTGATACACTGTTCATTACGGGCCAGTTTCACCACGGGCCGTTAGTAGGCCAAGAGTTACATAGGGCCTCATATGGGCCGAAAGATGTCATGGACCATACATGGGCCAGAAGTGAAAACGGGCTGGAATCATATTGGATGGCCCAGATGACGCTACTGGGCCTAATTCGGATAGGGCGTAACAGGCCTTGGGTTAGCGGGCTGTAAATGGGCTATATTCGAACATGCCGTTAACAGGCTTTCCATGGGCCGGCCCGCCAGCTTTTGACCAAGTCAAACGGGCCGGCCATTACACAGGAATGGGCCTCTGTTGGGCCGTGCCACATTTCGACGTATCATATGCGCCTATCTGACCCACTGACGAGCTGACACGTGTTTCGTCCGGCCAATAAGAATTTTACGCGTGGAAATTTCCCATTGGTCGGGGCCGTTAACGGGTTATCGGATCCAAAACCCGACCTAATAGCTTAACGACATTCCGTTACGCTGGATGCCACGTGTCGGTCACCCTTGACGAAAGCACTTCTGTGACGCGCGATTTATCATCATCGAAGTGGACACTTCCGTGATGATAATTTTTGGTAATGTCATGGAACACTTCTACGACAACACAGGTATGACTATCTTGATTCTGTCATAAATTTGTCATGGATGTGCATGCATGACAAAAAAAGCGACCTACTGTGACAAACACGTATCATCACGGAAGTGTATTTTTTTGTAGTCATCTTGGCCACAAGCAAAGCAAGCGTCATCAAAAAGGGATATTTCAAAAGAATCAACGGGATCATAACAATCATCATAGCAATCATCCTTTGGTAAGCACGAAGGGAAATTAAACAATGTATGAGTTGAAGAGTTACTCTCATTAGAAGGTGGGCACAGGTGATCAATCCGCTCTTCCTCCTTTTGTTCTTCACTCTCCTCATCATCTTTTTCATCCAATGAGCTCACAGTTTCATCAATTTCTTCTTCCATAGACTCATGTAAAATATTAGTCTCTTCTTGGACAGCGGAGGAGTCCTCAATATATGGTTTAACATAGGCATTAGAAGCATAATTATCATAACAATATTTAAGTATGGCAAAATTTTCAGATTTGTAAAGAGTAGCATCATACTTCCCAATCAAAGAAGCAATTTCATAAGCACCCTTAGAAGCAACAAATTCTTCAATTTGTTGAACATCATAGTAATTATAAACACCCTTAGCATACAAAGATACGATCCCATTATCACTAAACTCACATTTGTAAGGAAGGTGTTTCTTAGGGTTTTCAGAACAACAAGTAACATCATATGTTTCACATAAATTCCAAGCATAGCATTGCAAACGATGAATTTGATCCAGTAAAAGTTTCCCTTTTTGAGATAAGCGGTGTCGCACATAACAAGCATGCTCATCTAAAGAGTTGTCCTCAACTAAGCTAGTTGGGGTTTCAGCACGAGCACGTAGGGATCGAAGATGATCCAAGTAAAAAGCTTCATGAGTGTGATAGATTTTGAGTGGTTCTTCAACCATTGGTGTAGCAGGTACAACTAATTTTTTTGGTATTTTGCGTTTCCTACCCATAACTAAAAATAGAAAACAAATTAGAACAGCAAACAAAAATTACTTAGCGATAAAGCAAACAAGCATACACAAGAATATTCACCCCACGCTATGACTCCCCGGCAACGGCGCCAGAAAAAGGTCTTGATAATCCACAAGTATAGGGGATCAATTGTAGCCTCTTTCGATAAGTAAGAGTGTTGAACCCAACGAGGAGCTAAAGGTAGAACAAATATTCCCTCAAGTTCTATCGGCCACCGATACAACTCTACGCACGCTTGACGTTCGCTTTACCTAGAACAAGTATGAAAATAGAAGTACTTTGTAGGTGTTGTGGGATAGGTTTGCAAGAGTATAAATAGCACGTAAATAAAAACTAGGGGCTGTTTAGATAAAGACACAATAAAGTTAGCATAGCGAGTGTGGACAAGTGGTGGTAGGAGTTGTGAAATTGGCCCTAAGCAATTGACTACTTTAGTAGACCGATAGCAAGTTTTATGTGGGAGAGGCCACTGCTAGCATGTGATCCCTGACTTGGAATTCTTCGCACTTATGATTGGAACTATTAGCAAGCGTCCGCAACTACTAACGTTCATTAAGGTAAAACCCAACCATAGCATTAAGATATATTGGTCCCCCTTCAATCCCGTATGCATCAATTTCTATGCTAGGTTGAAGCTTCTGTCACTCTTGCCCTCCAATACATAGTCCTATCAACATACAACTAACCCTATGGTGTGATCCAGGCGCGCGCTCATATGATGGGTGATGACCCACAAGTATAGGGGATCTATCGTAGTCCTTTCGATAAGTAAGAGTGTCGAACCCAACGAGGAGCAGAAGGAAATGATAAGCGGTTTTCGGCAAGGTATTCTCTGCAAGTACTGAAATAAGTGGTAACAGATAGTTTTGTGATAGGATAATTTGTAACGAGCAACAAGTAACAAAAGTAAATAAAGTGCAGCAAGGTGGCCCAATCCTTTTTGTAGCAAAGGACGAGCCTGGACAAACTCTTATATAAGGAAAAGCGCTCCCGAGGACACATTGGAATATCGTCAAGCTGGTTTTCATCATGTTCATATGATTCGCGTTCGGTACTTTGATAATTTGATATGTGGGTGGACCGGTGCTTGGGTGCTGTTCTTACTTCAACAAGCATCCCACTTATGATTAACATCTATTGCAAGCATCCGCAACTACAACAAAAGTATTTAGGTAAACCTAACCATAGCATGAAACATATGGATCCAAATCAGCCCCTTACGAAGCAATGCATAAACTAGCGTTTAAGCTTCTGTCACTCTAGCAACCCATCATATACTTATTACTACATGATCGTGCTAAGCAATATGACAATCATGAATGTGTCATGATGAACGGTATGGTGGAAAGTTGCATGGCAATATATCTCGGAATGGCTATGGAAATGCCATAATAGGTAGGTTTGGTGGCTGTTTTGAGGAAGATATGAGGAGGTTTATTTGTGAAAGGGCGTATCATATCATGGGGTTTGGATGCACCGGCAAAGTTTGCACCAACTCTCAATGTGACAAAGGGCAATGCACGGTACCGAAGAGGCTAGCAATGATGGAAGGGTGAGAGTGCGTATAATCCATGGACTCAACATTAGTCATAAAGAACTCATATACTTATTGGAAAAATCTACAAGCCATCAAAAACCGAAGTACTACGCGCATGCTCCTAGGGGGATAGATTGGTAGGAAAAGACCATCGCTCGTCCCCGACCGCCACTCATAATGAGGACAATCAAATAACACCTCATGTTTCAAATTTGTTACATAACATTTACCATATGTGCATGCTACGGGACTTGCAAACTTCAACACAAGCACTTCTCAACTTCAATATTACTTTACTAGCACGACTTTGATATTATCACCTCCATATCTCAAAACAATTATCAAGCATCAAACTTTTCTTAGTATCCAATGCACTCAAATGAAAGTTTTACAAATCTTGAATACCAAGCATATTATTATTATTAAGCAAGTTACCATGCTATTTAAGATTCTCAAAATAATCTAAGTGAAGCATGAGAGATCAATAGTTTCTATAAAACAAATTCACCACCGTGCTCTAAAAGATCTAAGTGAAGCACAAGAGCAAAACTATAAAGCTCAAAAAGATATAAGTGAAGCTCAAAAAGATATAAGTGAAGCACATAGAGCAAAACTATAAGGCTCAAGAGGTATAAGTGAAGCACATAGAGTATTCTATCAAATACCAATTCATGTATTGCTCTCTCAAAAGGTGTGTACAGCAAGGATGCACTAGTAGAGAAAGGGTCAAATGTGAGACACATTAGTCCCGGTTTGTAATAGAACCGGCACTAATATGTCCATTAGTGCCGGTTCCAACGGCTAGGCGGGAGGAACTCTTTAGTACCAGTTCGTGGCGAACTGAGGGAGTCCTGGATTAGGGGTTGTTCGGATAGCCGAACTATATCTTCAGCCGGACTCCAGGACTATGAAGATACAAGATTGAAGACTTCGTCCCGTGTCCGGAAGGTTCTTTCCTTGGCGTGGAAGGCAAGGTAGGCGTGCGGATATTCAAGATCTCCTACCAATGTAACCGACTCTGTGTAACCCTAATGCTATCCGGTGTCTATATAAACCGGAGGGTCGTAGTCCGTAGGACAACCATCACAACCACAATACCATCATCATACCCATAGGCTAGCTTCTAGGGTTTAGCCTCCTTGATCTCGTGGTAGATCTACTCTTGTACTACCCATATCATCAATATTAATCAAGCAGGAGTAGGGTTTTACCTCCATCGAGAGGGCCCGAACCTGGGTAAAATAAAGTGTCCCTTGTCTCCTGTTACCATCCGACCTTGACGCACAGTTCGGGACCCCCTACCCGAGATCCACCGGTTTTGACACCGACATTGGTGCTTTCATTGAGAGTTCCTCTGTGTCGTCGCCTTTAGGCCCGATGGCTCCTTCGATCATCAACAACGATGAGGTCCAGGGTGAGACTTTTCTCCCCGGACAGATCTTCGTCTTCGGCGGCTTCGCCCTGCGGGCCAACTCGCTTGGCCATCTGGAGTAGATCGAAAGCCACACCCCTGGCCATCAACTAGGTTTGGAAGCTTAAACTACACGGCAGATATCCTCGGAGACTTGATCTTCGACGGATCCGAGCCACAGCCAAGCGCGCCGCACTATCTCGAGGGGCATGATATAGCTCTGCCTCCGAACAGTGTCCTGGAGGCCGCATACGCTCCGGCCCCGATCCTCGGTTCGGAGCCCGTCGCGTTCTTTGAGGATGAACGGTTGGACGTCACCTCGGGGGCTGCGATCTTAAAAGCCATTGAGCCAAACGCAAGCCCCGCACTCCGCATGGCCCATGACTCCAAGGAGCCGGACTCTTCTCCGAACTCCAAACCTCCCGCGCCCCTGCCAATCGAATCAGATTGGGCGCCTGTAATGGAGTTCACCGCCGCGGACATCTTTCAGTATTCGCCTTTCGGTGATATTTTGAATTCTCTCAAGTCTCTCTCTTTTTCAGGAGAGCCCAGGCCGAACTGTGGCCTGCGAGGTTGGGATTCGGACGACGAAGAAATTCAAAGCCCACCCACCACCCACTTAATAGCCACTGTCGACGATTTAACTGACATGCTCGACTTCGGCTCCGAAGGTATGGACGATGAAGACGGAGACGAACTGGAACCAGCACCCATAGGGCACTGGACCTCCACCCCACTTAATGACATATTCATGGTGGATACACCTGAAAAAACTGACAATGAGGAAAAAGGGGGCGAAAAGAAGGGTAAACCCTCCGAAAAGCACTCAAAGCGGCGACGTAAACGCCGAGCGAAGCCCCGCCTCGATCAAGACCCAACCATAGAGCAGGACGAGCCAACAGATGACGAACGCGTCCCAGAACAGCTGTCCGAACAGGGTAACACGGGCAGAGAGGACGAACAGTCCTCCCCCGGTCATAACAGAACTCTGGACGGTACCACGCCGGATAAAATCATGGAGCAGAAGAATCTCCAAGAAAGGCTCGTCCCCACAGCACGAAGCCTGAAAAAGTAGAAGCAAAAGCTAAAGACGGCGGAAGATGCACTCAAAACAAGATGGAGCAAAGTAATCAAGACCGCAGACAAATACGGCGGCAGCCGCCGCACCAAAAGCTATCCGAAGAGAAAGCTACTGCCCGAATTCGACCAGGAGGCCCTAGAGCCCCCAAACTCGAAAAACAAAAAGGCTACACGGTCGGATAAACGACCTCTCGGCCACTACAAAACGGCAAATGGCGCCGCACTTAATGCGGCATGCGACCCAATCAAAGATTCGCATCATGGCCCAGCCAGGTCCATTTACGGGCCAAGAAAGCAAGCTCTCACAAGCAATGCAAAAAATCCACCATCAGAATCCGGCACACCCAAATATAGGGCTTTTTTCTTCTTCAAGGGTGTTGTTTCACACGCACCCACAAAGACCGAACACCTTAGGGAGTGTTCGGCGTTGCGAGTTTTGGCACTATATGCATCAGCTCCGAGTCATGATTTTGGTCACATGTTGGGTTGCCCAGCTCCTGAGTTCGGCCACCTTACGTTCCGTTCTGTTGGCTAAGGTAGCACCAGGAGAACTACTGCGATTGTGCCCCGGTTCGGCCGGGTGAGCACCTCAGTAGAGAAAGCCGAAAACCGACTGTCATGATGTAGCGCGAGACTGGTCGCCACTCGATGACTTATAGGAATTTATCGAATTCCTCAGTTTTGACGAAGGGCCGCTTCCCGGTCAGGCACATATGCGTCCCAAATTCGGGTAAACGCAGTCGCCACTAAAGGGCTACCTAAAGAGTCCCACTGTCAAGATCCTATGGCTAAGTGAAAGTGTTAAAGCATTATAGTCCGGTTGCCTAGCCCGCGGCGCTATCACCTCCTTTGTAGGACCAAGACGTTGGGTTAAGTGTGAAAATGCGTTTTCTGCGCGCTCCCCCGCACTATGTGCGTGGGGGCTGAAGCCAACGACTGCAATCTTTCAGAATTTATATATTAAAACGGCCGCACAGGAGGTGTTATTAATACTTGAAGGCACAAGTCTAAAATATGCCATTAAAATTTATAAAAATACTGATCTACGATTACATATGCTGTCATAAAACAGCATCTTTCGAACACTGCGTCTCTATTATACGAGCGCCCGCGAGGACTTCCTCAAAATAGTGCTCGGAAGGAATTCGGCTTTTATCCGAATCACGGGACGCAACAACGGTGGGCTCCATATCTGCCCAATATGTCTTGACACGGGCAAGAGCCAGCCGAGCGCCCTCTGTGCAAGCTGACCTCTTCAGAGCTTCAATCCGAGGCACCACGTCAAGAAATTGCTGCACCAAACTGAAATAGCTTTTCGGCTTTGATCTCCCCGGACACAGGCGATCCATGGCATACTTCATGGCGAGTCCGGTCAACCTATTCAGCTCGGCCCATTGGGCCAGGCGATCATCCACTGCTAGTGGACGCTCTGGATTGGTGAACTGCGACCAGAAGAGCTTTTCCACTTCATGATCTTTCTTATCTTGAAAGTACCTGGTCGCATCAGCGGCACTAGCCGCCAAATCCAGATAGGTGTCCTCCACGCTCCACGCTCGGTCCAACGGGGCGAACTTCGGATCACAGAATTTTCTCCGCAGCAGGAAGGGCTTTCCATCCGCAATTAGTCCGGCTTGACGTAGCTCTTCCCTTGTCGCTCTCATACCAGAGCGGGCGTCCTTGGCGTCAGCGACGGCCTTCTCCAAATCCGTCTGCCGGGCTCGACCTTCCTCTTCAATAAGTTTGCAACGGTCAGTAGCACTTTTCAACTTCACGGCAATATCAGCCATCTCCTCCTTGCTTCGGCAATGGGAAGCCTGTTCGGCTTTTAGCTCTTCACGGGCTCTTCCGGCAGCCGCATCGCTTTTTCGGGCTTGTTCCTTTGCTTTGGCGAGTTCGGCCCTAAGTCCTTCTACGGCCGCCGCACCATCTGCATCAAGCATACACACGATAAGATATTTACATAAAGCTCCTCTTACTAACAATCGCCAAATAAACTCAATACCTTGAGCATCATCAAGCTGCTTGTTAACAAGCACGATGTCGGCTTCTGCCTCATCGAGTTGCCGTTTCATTTCGGCAAAATCCCGAGTCCGGCTCGACTCCGGACAGTCTGCCACCTACATACAAAGGTGCCACTTAAAGGACCTGGGATTAAGATCCTCTGCGCGCCGCACATCTTTGCGGCACACAGAGTCTTAGGGGCTACTATCTACACAGGGCGCATGTTATTATGCGCAATTAACACTAATGTTCGTTATTCAAAACGTACCTCAAGGCCCGCCAGTAAACTCTTGACGGCCTCGTTCAGTCCGCTTTCCGCGGACGAAATCTTTTCAATCATCGTGTGCATCAACACACGATGCTCCTCTGAAACAGAGGCTCGGCCCAGCAGAACCTTCAGCTCCTCCGACCGAACACCAGATGGTGCCGGACTCGTCCCATGGCCTTCTTCGGAAGCCGGACACGGAGAACCCCGGGGGGCCGCATGATCACCTTCTGCCTCTGGCAGATTCGGAGAAATCCTCTGCGACGACACTTCGGCGTCGCCCGCCTTGCTAGGCGATGTAGAAGGAGGAGGTGTTCCGCTCTCCATCATCTCCGGAAGAAGATCCCCTGATGACGAGCTCTGCTGAGAAGGGTCGAGGTCCGAACTACAAGGTAAGGTTTCGGTTAAAACTTCTCAGATATAAATTAAGGATTTCTCTTAAAAGAATGACTCTCTTTCTACTTACGACTCGTTGGAGGGCTGCTCCTTTTGAGGATTTAGTTCGGCCGAGGGGCTCCCCGGCGTCGGGTCCTCTGACGCGGATTCTTTCCCCCGCTTTGGAGCTACGGCTTCCGGGTCGTCAGAGGCGGCCCTTTTCTTCCCCTTAGGAGAGGAGTTATCGATTCCCCCCTTTGGGATGGCCCCTTTCGAAGAGGCCACGGTTTCCTTGTCCGCCCCTTCATTTCCCTCCAGAGGCGCCACCTCCAACATCCTGACTAGCACAGGATCTAGCCTGGTCTCGGGAAGGGGAGCCGGACACCGGATCAGCTTCGCCTTCGCTATCCACTCCTGCGTAAAAAGGAGAAGTACTATTAAAAAAATAAGTCAATTGTACGGATAGAAGGTCCGGGCGCAAGGTCACCTACTTCTGTATCCGGGCGGTTGCGGCTTAAACCAGCATCCTCGGTCAAATCTGGACTCACTCCTTGTGGTCCGAAGAACAGTCTATACATCTCCGTAGGCGTCACGCCCATGAAATTTCGGAGAACTCGCGGCCCCTCTGGGTTGAACTCCCACAAGCGGAGGGGGCGACGTTGGCCGGGCAGTGTCCGGCGAATCAGCATAACTTGTGTCACCTTGACCAGGTTGAGGTCTCCTTTCAGGAGATCCTTTATGCGGCCCTGCAACAGAGGAACGTCTTTGGGCAAGCCCCGATCTAACCCGGTGTTGATCCATGATGTTAAATGTGGTGGGGGGCCCGAGCGAAAGGCGGGAGGCACCACCCAAGTGGTGCCCCGAGGAGAGGTGATGTAGAACCACTCCTGTTGCCATAAGCCGAGCTCCTCTTGAAAAGCGCCCTCGGGCCATGGAGCATCGGTATTCCTTTTTATAACAGCGCCTCCGCACTCTACGTGACGCCCCTCGATTATCTTCGGTTCTACCTTGAAGGTCTTGAGCCATAATCCGAAGTGAGGAGTGATATGGAGAAATGCTTCACACACAACAATGAAGGAGGAGATATGGAGGATGGACTCCGGAGCTAGGTCATGGAATTCCAGCCCATAATAAAACATCAGCCCCCTTACGAAAGGATCCATTGGGAAGCCTAATCCCCGAAGGAAGTGGGAGATGAATACTACGCTCTCACCAGGCTGAGGGCTTGGGATCGCTTGTCCTTGAGCAGGCAACCTGTGCGGAATCTCGCTGGTCAGGTACCTAGCCTCCCTCAACCTTGATATGTCCTCCTCCGTAACGGAGGAGGGCATCCATTGGCCTTGAAGGCCGGAGCCGGACATTGTCGATTGTCCGGTGCGCCTAGAATCTAAAAGCCTGGGGTGTTGGAACTTGAGGCGATGGGCGAGCTTGTTTTGAGAACACAAGAGGGGAGCAAGGTCTTGGTCTCTTTATAAGAGGCAGAATATCAAGAGCCCTCCCCGTAACCGTCTTGGACTAGCCTTTAATTAAGGAAGGACGTACTTAACGGGCACGGTTGGGTTACCCACATCCGTATGAGAATCCCGTTAAAAGGGGCACACGATCTCTGCTTCGACAAGACGTGCCAAGGAAACCGCCTCGTTGAACGTACCGCGGTGGAACAAACAAAAAATAATCCATACAGAAGGCTTGGTCGCAGTGTTATGACGCACTGCGGAATACGTCAGCATATTTGATTTGTGTTCGCATTATTCTCTATATGGCACTACGTGGAAACTTGTTTTGCAGAGCCGGACACTATTTTTTGGTGTTTATTATCTTCTTGAAGAATTTGGAGGAGGAACCCGCCTTGCAATGCCGAAGACAATTTGTGCGCCTGACTCGTCGTCATTGAAGCCTGGTTCAGGGGCTACTGAGGGAGTCCTGGATTAGGGGGTGTTCGGATAGCCGAACTATATCTTCAGCCGGACTCCAGGACTATGAAGATACAAGATTGAAGACTTCGTCCCGTGTCCGGAAGGTTCTTTCCTTGGCGTGGAAGGCAAGCTAGGCGTGCGGATATTCAAGATCTCCTACCAATGTAACCGACTCTGTGTAACCCTAACCCTATCCGGTGTCTATAAAACCGGAGGGTTGTAGTCCGTAGGACAACCATCACAACCACAATACCATCATCATACCCATAGGCTAGCTTCTAGGGTTTAGCCTCCTTGATCTCGTGGTAGATCTACTCTTGTACTACCCATATCATCAATATTAATCTAGTAGGAGTAGGGTTTTACCTCCATCGAGAGGGCCCGAACCTGGGTAAAATAAAGTGTCCCTTGTCTCCTGTTACCATCCGACCTTGACGCACAGTTCGGGACCCCCTACCCGAGATCCACCGGTTTTGACACCGACATTGGTGCTTTCATTGAGAGTTCCTCTGTGTCGTCGCCTTTAGGCCCGATGGCTCCTTCGATCATCAACAACGATGAGGTCCAGGGTGAGACTTTTCTCCCCGGACAGATCTTCGTCTTCGGCGGCTTCGCCCTGCGGGCCAACTCGCTTGGCCATCTGGAGTAGATCGAAAGCCACACCCCTGGCCATCAACTAGGTTTGGAAGCTTAAACTACACGGCAGATATCCTCGGAGACTTGATCTTCGACGGATCCGAGCCACAGCCAAGCGCGCCGCACTATCTCGAGGGGCATGATATAGCTCTGCCTCCGAACAGTGTCCTGGAGGCCGCATACGCTCCGGCCCCGATCCTCGGTTTGGAGCCCGCCGCGTTCTTTGAGGATGAACGGTTGGACGTCACCTCGGGGGCTGCGATCTTAAAAGCCATTGAGCCAAACGCAAGCCCCGCACTCCGCATGGCCCATGACTCCAAGGAGCCGGACTCTTCTCCGAACTCCGAACCTCCCGCGCCCCTGCCAATCGAATCAGATTGGGCGCCTGTAATGGAGTTCACCGCCGTGGACATCTTTCAGTATTCGCCTTTCGGTGATATTTTGAATTCTCTCAAGTCTCTCTCTTTTTCAGGAGAGCCCAGGCCGAACTGTGGCCTGCGAGGTTGGGATTCGGACGACGAAGAAATTCAAAGCCCACCCACCACCCACTTAATAGCCACTGTCGACGATTTAACCGACATGCTCGACTTCGGCTCCGAAGGTATGGACGATGAAGACGGAGACGAACTGGAACCAGCACCCATAGGGCACTGGACCTCCACCCCACTTAATGACATATTCATGGTGGATACACCTGAAAAAACTGACAATGAGGAAAAAGGGGGCGAAAAGAAGGGTAAACCCTCCGAAAAGCACTCAAAGCGGCGACGTAAACGCCGAGCGAAGCCCCGCCTCGATCAAGACCCAACCATAGAGCAGGACGAGCCGACAGATGACGAACGCGTCCCAGAACAGCTGTCCGAACAGGGTAACACGGGCAGAGAGGACGAACAGTCCTCCCCCGGTCATAACAGAACTCCGGACGGTACCACGCCGGATAAAATCATGGAGCAGAAGAATCTCCAAGAAAGGCTCGTCCCCACAGCACGAAGCCTGAAAAAGTAGAAGCAAAAGCTAAAGACGGCGGAAGATGCACTCAAAACAAGATGGAGCAAAGTAATCAAGACCGCAGACAAATACGGCGGCAGCCGCCGCACCAAAAGCTATCCGAAGAGAAAGCTACTGCCCGAATTCGACCAGGAGGCCCTAGAGCCCCCAAACTCGAAAAACAAAAAGGCTACACGGTCGGATAAACGACCTCTCGGCCACTACAAAACGGCAAACAGCGCCGCACTTAATGCGGCATGCGACCCAATCAAAGATTCGCATCATGGCCCAGCCAGGTCCATTTACGGGCCAAGAAAGCAAGCTCTCACAAGCAATGCAAAAAATCCACCATCAGAATCCGGCACACCCAAATATAGGGGTGCCGCACACCCTCTATGCTTCACCGATGAGGTCCCGGAATATGAATTCCCAGAGGGATTTAAACCCGTTAACATAGAGGCGTACGATGGAACAACAGACCCTGGAGTCTGGATCGAGGATTATATCCTCCACATACATATGGCTAGAGGAGATGATCTCCACGCCATAAAATATTTACCCCTTAAGCTTAAAGGGCCAGCCCGGCACTGGCTTAAAAGCCTTCCCGAAAACACAATTGGGAGCTGGGAAGAGCTCGAGGACGCTTTCCGAGCAAATTTTCAAGGGACCTACGTCCGTCCCCCGGATGCAGACGACCTCAGTCACATAACTCAGCAATCCGAAGAATCAGCTCGGCAGTTCTGGAACAGATTCCTCACTAAAAAGAATCAAATAGTGGATTGTCCGGACGCTGAAGCCCTAGCGGCTTTCTGGCACAATGTCCGAGACGAATGGCTCGCCAGACACCTCGGCCAGGAAAAGCCAAGAACAATGGCCGCACTCACAAGCCTCATGACCCGCTTTTGCGTAGGAGAGGACAGCTGGTTGGCACGATGCAGCCCCAGCGACCCAAGTACATCAGAAATCAGGGATGGAAAAGGGAAACCGCGGCGAAACAAGGACCATCGCCGAATCAAAAGAAAAAGTCCGAAGAGCACGGCAGTCAATGCCGGATTCAAAGGCTCACGGCAAAATCAGACAAAACCACCCCCTCAGGATAATAGGGAAGATCCGTCCAGCCTAAAGAGAATCACGGACATGATATGTCAGATACACAGTACTCCTGGAAAGCCTGCTAATCATACCCACAGAGACTGTTGGGTTTTCAAACAATCCGGAAGGCTTAACGCCGAACACAAGGGGCTCGACACACCAAGTGAGGAAGAGGACGAACCCCAAAAGCAGAACACCAGGAAGCAAAAGAACTTCCCGCAAGAAGTCAAAACAGTGAACTCACTTCACATAACAAGGCATGAGGCACCCATAAAAGTCCGCACATTCAAGCCTATCCCTCAGGAGTCCCGCCACTGGTCACTAAAGCCAATCATTTTTTATCAGCTAGATTATTCTTGCAATATCAAACACGCAGGCCGGACTACCCTGATACTTAATCCAATAATAGACGGATTCCAGTTTACCAATGTCCTTATGGACGGTGGCAGTGGACTAAATATGATATATCAGGATACAATTCACCGCATGGGCATAAACCCAGCACGAATCCGTCACAGTAAAACCTCCTTTCAAGGAGTAGCACCAGGCCCGGACACCCACTGTATGGGTTTTCTCCGGCTTGTAGTCATATTTGGCTCTGCCAATAACTTTCGTCGCGAAAAGCTTATCTTCCACATAGTCCCGTTTTCAAGTCGCTATCAAGCACTAATGGGACGCGGAGCTTTCGCTCGCTTTAACGCAATACCGCATTATGCATCCCTCACGCTAAAGATGCCCGGTCCTCGAGGCATCATCTCTTTAAAGGGAGCATACTAAAATACGTCTCCTCCAAACGAAGGATTGCGCGGCCGCTTAAACAGCCGCACAACAAAATGGCCTCGCCAGCCAAAGGACTTTTTCGATGTAAGTCACAAAAGGCCGCGGACCCGGACTCAATGAGTTCGGCACAAGCCCATTTTCATTATAGGCTTGGTACGCCTTACCAGGGGCTGTACGCAGAGACAATAAAGCTCGACCGTATCTATTTCTCACTTTACATTCTGTTTATTATTCTTTTTGATCCGCATGACCCATTTTCAATTTAGTTCTTCTCTTTTACAGATGAACGTCGTACGGCGCCCGTCCAGGACACGGCACATCGGAGACACAGGCGCAGACGTGCAGTAGGGACCCGCCCCAAAGGATTCTTTTTAGATTAAGACCCTGCGTAAACCTTTTTTACTGTCTCTTGCTGCTATACATCCCCTGGTTTACCTCACTATAACCAAGGAGGAGGCTGGCGTTTTGGCATGTGGCCACGCCAGAATTCTTGCTCGTACCTGGACACAAGGGGCTTTTTTCTTCTTCAAGGGTGTTGTTTCACACGCACCCACAAAGACCGAACACCTTAGGGAGTGTTCGGCGTTGCGAGTTTTGGCACTATATGCATCAGCTCCGAGTCATGATTTTGGTCACATGTTGGGTTGCCCAGCTCCTGAGTTCGGCCACCTTACGTTCCGTTCTGTTGGCTAAGGTAGCACCAGGAGAACTACTGCGATTGTGCCCCGGTTCGGCCGGGTGAGCACCTCAGTAGAGAAAGCCGAAAACCGACTGTCATGATGTAGCGCGAGACTGGTCGCCACTCGATGACTTATAGGAATTTATCGAATTCCTCAGTTTTGACGAAGGGCCGCTTCCCGGTCAGGCACATATGCGTCCCAAATTCGGGTAAACGCAGTCGCCACTAAAGGGCTACCTAAAGAGTCCCACTGTCAAGATCCTATGGCTAAGTGAAAGTGTTAAAGCATTATAGTCCGGTTGCCTAGCCCGCGGCGCTATCACCTTCTTTGTAGGACCAAGACATTGGGTTAAGTGTGAAAATGCGTTTTCTGCGCGCTCCCCCGCACTATGTGCGTGGGGGCTGAAGCCAACGACTGCAATCTTTCAGAATTTATATATTAAAACGGCCGCACAGGAGGTGTTATTAATACTTGAAGGCACAAGTCTAAAATATGCCATTAAAATTTATAAAAATACTGATCTACGATTACATATGCTGTCATAAAACAGCATCTTTCGAACACTGCGTCTCTATTATACGAGCGCCCGCGAGGACTTCCTCAAAATAGTGCTCGGAAGGAATTCGGCTTTTATCCGAATCACGGGACGCAACAACGGTGGGCTCCATATCTGCCCAATATGTCTTGACACGGGCAAGAGCCAGCCGAGCGCCCTCTGTGCAAGCTGACCTCTTCAGAGCTTCAATCCGAGGCACCACGTCAAGAAATTGCTGCACCAAACTGAAATAGCTTTTCGGCTTTGATCTCCCCGGACACAGGCGATCCATGGCATACTTCATGGCGAGTCCGGTCAACCTATTCAGCTCGGCCCATTGGGCCAGGCGATCATCCACTGCTAGTGGACGCTCTGGATTGGTGAACTGCGACCAGAAGAGCTTTTCCACTTCATGATCTTTCTTATCTTGAAAGTACCTGGTCGCATCAGCGGCACTAGCCGCCAAATCCAGATAGGTGTCCTCCACGCTCCACGCTCGGTCCAACGGGGCGAACTTCGGATCACAGAATTTTCTCCGCAGCAGGAAGGGCTTTCCATCCGCAATTAGTCCGGCTTGACGTAGCTCTTCCCTTGTCGCTCTCATACCAGAGCGGGCGTCCTTGGCGTCAGCGACGGCCTTCTCCAAATCCGTCTGCCGGGCTCGACCTTCCTCTTCAATAAGTTTGCAACGGTCAGTAGCACTTTTCAACTTCACGGCAATATCAGCCATCTCCTCCTTGCTTCGGCAATGGGAAGCCTGTTCGGCTTTTAGCTCTTCACGGGCTCTTCCGGCAGCCGCATCGCTTTTTCGGGCTTGTTCCTTTGCTTTGGCGAGTTCGGCCCTAAGTCCTTCTACGGCCGCCGCACCATCTGCATCAAGCATACACACGATAAGATATTTACATAAAGCTCCTCTTACTAACAATCGCCAAATAAACTCAATACCTTGAGCATCATCAAGCTGCTTGTTAACAAGCACGATGTCGGCTTCTGCCTCATCGAGTTGCCGTTTCATTTCGGCAAAATCCCGAGTCCGGCTCGACTCCGGACAGTCTGCCACCTACATACAAAGGTGCCACTTAAAGGACCTGGGATTAAGATCCTCTGCGCGCCGCACATCTTTGCGGCACACAGAGTCTTAGGGGCTACTATCTACACAGGGCGCATGTTATTATGCGCAATTAACACTAATGTTCGTTATTCAAAACGTACCTCAAGGCCCGCCAGTAAACTCTTGACGGCCTCGTTCAGTCCGCTTTCCGCGGACGAAATCTTTTCAATCATCGTGTGCATCAACACACGATGCTCCTCTGAAACAGAGGCTCGGCCCAGCAGAACCTTCAGCTCCTCCGACCGAACACCAGATGGTGCCGGACTCGTCCCATGGCCTTCTTCGGAAGCCGGACACGGAGAACCCCGGGGGGCCGCATGATCACCTTCTGCCTCTGGCAGATTCGGAGAAATCCTCTGCGACGACACTTCGGCGTCGCCCGCCTTGCTAGGCGATGTAGAAGGAGGAGGTGTTCCGCTCTCCATCATCTCCGGAAGAAGATCCCCTGATGACGAGCTCTGCTGAGAAGGGTCGAGGTCCGAACTACAAGGTAAGGTTTCGGTTAAAACTTCTCAGATATAAATTAAGGATTTCTCTTAAAAGAATGACTCTCTTTCTACTTACGACTCGTTGGAGGGCTGCTCCTTTTGAGGATTTAGTTCGGCCGAGGGGCTCCCCGGCGTCGGGTCCTCTGACGCGGATTCTTTCCCCCGCTTTGGAGCTACGGCTTCCGGGTCGTCAGAGGCGGCCCTTTTCTTCCCCTTAGGAGAGGAGTTATCGATTCCCCCCTTTGGGATGGCCCCTTTCGAAGAGGCCACGGTTTCCTTGTCCGCCCCTTCATTTCCCTCCAGAGGCGCCACCTCCAACATCCTGACTAGCACAGGATCTAGCCTGGTCTCGGGAAGGGGAGCCGGACACCGGATCAGCTTCGCCTTCGCTATCCACTCCTGCGTAAAAAGGAGAAGTACTATTAAAAAAATAAGTCAATTGTACGGATAGAAGGTCCGGGCGCAAGGTCACCTACTTCTGTATCCGGGCGGTTGCGGCTTAAACCAGCATCCTCGGTCAAATCTGGACTCACTCCTTGTGGTCCGAAGAACAGTCTATACATCTCCGTAGGCGTCACGCCCATGAAATTTCGGAGAACTCGCGGCCCCTCTGGGTTGAACTCCCACAAGCGGAGGGGGCGACGTTGGCCGGGCAGTGTCCGGCGAATCAGCATAACTTGTGTCACCTTGACCAGGTTGAGGTCTCCTTTCAGGAGATCCTTTATGCGGCCCTGCAACAGAGGAACGTCTTTGGGCAAGCCCCGATCTAACCCGGTGTTGATCCATGATGTTAAATGTGGTGGGGGGCCCGAGCGAAAGGCGGGAGGCACCACCCAAGTGGTGCCCCGAGGAGAGGTGATGTAGAACCACTCCTGTTGCCATAAGCCGAGCTCCTCTTGAAAAGCGCCCTCGGGCCATGGAGCATCGGTATTCCTTTTTATAACAGCGCCTCCGCACTCTACGTGACGCCCCTCGATTATCTTCGGTTCTACCTTGAAGGTCTTGAGCCATAATCCGAAGTGAGGAGTGATATGGAGAAATGCTTCACACACAACAATGAAGGAGGAGATATGGAGGATGGACTCCGGAGCTAGGTCATGGAATTCCAGCCCATAATAAAACATCAGCCCCCTTACGAAAGGATCCATTGGGAAGCCTAATCCCCGAAGGAAGTGGGAGATGAATACTACGCTCTCACCAGGCTGAGGGCTTGGGATCGCTTGTCCTTGAGCAGGCAACCTGTGCGGAATCTCGCTGGTCAGGTACCTAGCCTCCCTCAACCTTGATATGTCCTCCTCCGTAACGGAGGAGGGCATCCATTGGCCTTGAAGGCCGGAGCCGGACATTGTCGATTGTCCGGTGCGCCTAGAATCTAAAAGCCTGGGGTGTTGGAACTTGAGGCGATGGGCGAGCTTGTTTTGAGAACACAAGAGGGGAGCAAGGTCTTGGTCTCTTTATAAGAGGCAGAATATCAAGAGCCCTCCCCGTAACCGTCTTGGACTAGCCTTTAATTAAGGAAGGACGTACTTAACGGGCACGGTTGGGTTACCCACATCCGTATGAGAATCCCGTTAAAAGGGGCACACGATCTCTGCTTCGACAAGACGTGCCAAGGAAACCGCCTCGTTGAACGTACCGCGGTGGAACAAACAAAAAATAATCCATACAGAAGGCTTGGTCGCAGTGTTATGACGCACTGCGGAATACGTCAGCATATTTGATTTGTGTTCGCATTATTCTCTATATGGCACTACGTGGAAACTTGTTTTGCAGAGCCGGACACTATTTTTTGGTGTTTATTATCTTCTTGAAGAATTTGGAGGAGGAACCCGCCTTGCAATGCCGAAGACAATTTGTGCGCCTGACTCGTCGTCATTGAAGCCTGGTTCAGGGGCTACTGAGGGAGTCCTGGATTAGGGGGTGTTCGGATAGCCGAACTATATCTTCAGCCGGACTCCAGGACTATGAAGATACAAGATTGAAGACTTCGTCCCGTGTCCGGAAGGTTCTTTCCTTGGCGTGGAAGGCAAGCTAGGCGTGCGGATATTCAAGATCTCCTACCAATGTAACCGACTCTGTGTAACCCTAACCCTATCCGGTGTCTATAAAACCGGAGGGTTGTAGTCCGTAGGACAACCATCACAACCACAATACCATCATCATACCCATAGGCTAGCTTCTAGGGTTTAGCCTCCTTGATCTCGTGGTAGATCTACTCTTGTACTACCCATATCATCAATATTAATCTAGTAGGAGTAGGGTTTTACCTCCATCGAGAGGGCCCGAACCTGGGTAAAATAAAGTGTCCCTTGTCTCCTGTTAGCATCCGACCTTGACGCACAGTTCGGGACCCCCTACCCGAGATCCGCCAGTTTTGACACCGACACGAACCTTTAGCACCGGTTCGTGCCATGAACCGGTACTAATGGAAGTGGTGGCAGGATGTTGTCAGAGTGGGGCCCCTCCTACACCTTTAGTACCGGTTCGTGGCACGAACCGGTACTAAAGGTCGCCCTATATAAACCCTTCGTCCACCAGCACTCTGTTCTTCCCCCTTTCCCCTCTCCCTTTCCTCTGTTCTTTCCTTCTTCCTCTAGAGTTCATCACAAAATTTGCCCCAAATTTGTCAAGATTTGCAGGCCCCCATCCATTCAAATGATCACAAAGGTTAGCAACTTTGGCCTTTCATCTCTCCTTGCTAGATTAGCTCTTGCATTGGTTTATATAGTGATTAATTGTGGGTTTTAGTAATTTGGGAGGAATTATATGTGGTAGTATTTGATTTATATGCAAACTGAGGTCAAAATAACACTTAGTTTGCATATGTAGGTGTGGTTTACTTAGTGCCTTCTAAATCTCCGTGGTAACCACCGTCGATCGCCCGCACCGTCCCGTCGCCGGCACAACCTTGTGGTGAGCCTCTTGTTCATGAAATTTTATATAAAAAATTGATATTTGTGTGATTTGGATATATAGTTACTCGTATAATTATCTTACCTGTACGTTGTTTGTTATACATAGTGCCATGGTTTTGATATCCGTCCCCGTCGGCCCACGTCCTTGTTATGATTCGGATGTGGTATATTCTCTTTTAAAACTATTTGTTGCATTTCGTGTTTATGACAAATTATGCCCATCAAGTTGACATAGATATTTTTATCTAGGAGGTATGTGAACCGGAAATTCCAACCGACCCTATTGTCGAGAGGTTAAATTTAGTTGAAAGAGAAAACTAGTATTTGAAAGAAAAATTGAAAAGAATTGAGGGGGAGAAGATGGAATTGGAGTCGCATGTTGCTGACGTCGTCGATGATCACAAGATCAAGATGGAGAAAATGTGCTTGAAGATTAGAAAGATTAGAAAATATGCCATTGATAGTGAGGCTTGGTATCATTATGCTGTTGGATTAATTGTTACCTTAGTTGCGATCTTAATCACATTTGTTGTTGCATTTAAATGCTTTAGCTAGAGAGTTATTTGTTTGTTATATTTAAGTGTTGTATGAACTTTATGTATTGTATTAATTTGGTGTTTTCGGTGCTGTGTATTGAAGATGAACCGGCAATGGATGTACGATGACCGATGCTCTCCCGAGTTCATTAATGGCGTGCATACTTTTCTGCTTGCGGCTGAGGCAAACAAGCGGGTGGATGGTTTTATGCCTTGTCCATGTGCTGGCTGTAAGAATGGTCACAATTACTCTACGTCAAGAACCATTCACGTCCACCTATTTGAGTCCGGTTATGATGGAAGACAATGAAGAAGAAGAGGACGATGACAGCTATCCTGGCCATCGGTTCCCAGAATACGATGATACAACAATGGGGGAAGAAGCTGAGCCGGTAATGCGGGAAGAAGCTGAGCCGGCAATGCGGGAAGAAGTTGAAGAAGAGGCATCAGATGAGCCCGTTGATGATCTAGGTCGGGCCATTGCCGATGTAAAGAGAAACCGCGCAAGTGATTTGGAGAAGAAGAAGTTGCAGCGCATGTTAGAGGATCACAAAAAATTGTTGTACCCGAATTGCATAGGTGACAAGAAAAAGCTGGGCACCACACTGGAATTGCTGCAATGGAAGGCAGAGAATGGTGTATCTGACAAGGGATTTGGAAAGTTGCTGGTAATGATAAAGAATATGCTTCCAAAGGACAACGAATTTCCCGATAGTACGTACGAAGCAAAGAAGGCTATCTGCCCTCTAGGGTTAGAGGTGCAGAAGATACATGCATGCCCTAATGATTGCATCCTCTACCGCGGTGAGTATGAGGTTTTGAATGCTTGCCCTGTATGCGGTGCATTGCGCTATAAGATCAGCCGCGATGACCCTAGTGATGTCGAGGGCGAGCGCCCCAGGAAGAAGATTCCTGCCAAGGTGATGTGGTATGCTCCTATAATACCACGGTTGAAACGTTTGTTCCAAAACAAAGAGCATGCCAAGGCGATGCGATGGCACAGAGAAGACCGTAAGAAAGATGGAAAGTTGAGAGTACCCGCTGACGGGTCGCAGTGGAGAAAAATCGAAAGAAAGTACGGGAAGGAGTTTGCAGATGACGTAGGGAACGTATCGTTTGGTCTAAGCGTAGATGGCATTTATCCTTTTGGGGAGCAGAGAAGCAACCATAGCACCTGGCCTGTGACTCTATGTTTGTATAACCTTCCTCCTTGGTTGTGCAGGAAGCGGAAGTTCATTATGATGCCAGTGCTCATCCAAGGCCCTAAGCAACCCGACAACGACATTGATGTGTACCTAAGGCCATTAGTTAAAGAACTCTTACAACTGTGGAATGGAACAGGTGTACGTGCGTGGGATGAGCACATGGGGGAAGAATTTGACCTAAAGGCGTTGCTGTTCGTGACCATCAATGATTGGCCTGCTCTCAGTAACCTTTCAGGACAGACAAACAAGGGATACCGCGCATGCACGCACTATTTGGACGATACCGACAGTATATATTTGGCTAATTGTAAGAAGAATGTGTACCTAGGACATCGTCGATTTCTTCCGAGCAGGCATCCCGTAAGAAAGAAAGGCAAGCATTTCAAAGGTGAGGCGGATCACCGGACGAAGCCTCGCCACTGTACTAGTGCTGATGTACATGATATGGTCAAGGATTTGAAGGTGGTCTTTGGAAAGGGTCCTGGTGGACAACCTGTTCCGAATGACGCTGACGGACGCGCACCCATGTGGAAGAAGAAATCTATATTTTGGGACCTGCCCTATTGGAAAGACCTAGAGGTCCGCTCCGCAATCGACGTGATGCACGTGACAAAGAATCTTTGTGTGACCCTGCTTGGCTTCTTGGGCGTGTATGGGAAGACAAAAGATACACCTGAGGCACGGGAGGACCAGCAACGTATGCACGGAAAAGACGACATACATCAGGGTCATGCAAGCTAGGCTCTTACCAAAGAAGAGAAGGAAATCTTCTTTGAATGCCTGCTCAGTATTAAGGTACCGTCTGGCTTCTCGTCGAATATAAAGGGAATAATAAACATGGCAGAGAAAAAGTTCTAGAACCTAAAGTCTCATGACTGCCATGTGATTATGACACAACTGCTTCCGGTTGCATTGAGGGGGATTCTACCGAAAAACGTTCGATTAGCCATTGTGAAGCTATGTGCATTTCTCAATGCAATCTCTCAGAAGGTAATCGATCCAGAAATCATACCAAGGTTTGAGAATGATTTGGTGCAATGTCTTGTCAGTTTTGAGTTGGTGTTCCCATCATCCTTCTTCAACATCATGACACACGTCCTAGTTCACCTATGCGAAGAGATTAACAGTTTGGGTCCTGTATTTCTACACAATATGTTCCCCTTTGAGAAGTTCATGGGAGTCTTAAAGAAGTATGTTCATAAACGTGCTAGGCCAGAAGGAAGCATCTCCAAGGGCCATGAAAATGAGGAGGTCACTGAGTTTTGTATTGACTTTATTCCTGACCTTAAGCCGATTGGTGTTCCTGAATCGCGGCATAAGGGCAGACTGGATGGAAAAGGCACGCTAGAAGGGGAACAAATAATATGTATGGACGGACATTCTCTCACTGAAGCACACTACACAGTTCTACAGAATTCCGCCTTGGTGGCTCCGTATATGGATGAACACTAGAATTTGCTACACTCCAAACACCCGGAGCGGTCTGATGACTGGATTACACGTGAACAAACCAGGAGTTTCGCCAGCTGGTTGCAGACACGTACCATGCATGACGCCTCTATTGAATATGACCTGTACTTGCTGTCCCAGTTACCATCTTCGAATATAATGACTTTCAAAGGGTATGAGATAAATGGTAATACATTTTACACGATCGCGCAAGATAAGAAGCGAACCAACCAAAATAGTGGTGTCCGCTTTGATGCAGAAACCAAGACGGGAAAGGAAACATATTATGGTTATATACAGGACATATGGGAACTTGACTATCGACGTGGTTTGAAGGTCCCTTTGTTTCGGTTCAAATGGGTCAATATGACACGAGGCGGGGTAACGGAAGACCCGAAGTACGGAATGACAACAGTGGATCTCAACAATCTTGCGTATGCAGATGAACCATTCGTCCTAGCCAATGATGTGGCACAGGTTTTCTATGTGAAGGACATGTCTAACAAGCCGAGAAAAAGAAAAAGATAAGGAAGCGAATGCATCGAACGATGAGCCAAAGTGGCACATAGTTCTTTCTGGGAAGAGAAACATCGTGGGAGTGGATGACAAGACAGACATGTCAGAAGATTATGAAAAGTTTGATGAAATTGCTTCATTCACAGTAAATATTGACCCGAGCATCCCGTTAAATGATGAAGATTTTCCATGGTTACGGCGCAAAGGGACACACGCGGAGAAAAAGTTTCACACCCAAAGATCTGGGATGTGATCGGCTTCACTATCATCACTTTCTTCTGTGTTTTACACCCAGGAGGGAATCTCTGTAATAGTTTGGGTAGTTATGTGTTTTGGCATTTGAAACGCGAAGAAATTTTGTGTGCAAACAAATTCTTTCATGCCTTTACTGATTTTTAAACTTAAGTTATTCACAAACTAGTGATTCACATTAATTTCACATAATTCAAAATTTAAACTATTCAAATTTGAAAACTACGGGCACTAACAGAAAGTTTGTAATTTTTGTACCTAAAGCAAAAATATTCACAAAGAAACTCGAAATACAGAAAAAAACAACTCAAAAACAAATAAAACAAAAATAAATAAAGCAAAAAAATAAGAAAATAAAAAGCCCGCTTACTGGGCCAGAGCGGCCTGCATACGACTAGAAACCCAACGTGTTGTTGGGCCAGGATGCAGGCCCGCAAAGGCCCAGTAGGCCCACAGGGCAGCACAGAACATGTAGGCCCAGTAGGCCTGCTTTGGAGATGAGCTCGAGAGAGTTACCGCACGGGGGCTTATAAACCAGTGCGGACGCCCCTCGGCTAGCGAGGTGGGACTAAACTTGCTGCACCGCACCTGCGCCAGCGCACCCCTTTTAGTACCGGGTCATGGTACCAACCGGTACTAAAGGGGGGTCCTTTAGTACCGGTTGGAGCCACCACCCGGTACTAAAGGGGGCACGCTTCCCGCCACTTGGCCTGGCCAAAACAGGCCTTTAGTACCGGTTGGTGGCTCCAACCGGTACTAAAGGTCCATCCTATATAAAAAAAACACTTCAAAAAATTCAGTTTCTCTTCTGCTTCTCCTCCTCTGCCCCGTCGCCCGTCGTCCCCGTCTCCATATCCCTCGTCGCCGCCCCCGTCGCCGCCCCGTCCCCGTCCCCGTCGTCGCCGCCCCGGCTGTCCCCGTCCCCGTCGTCCCCGTCGTCACCGCCACCCTGTCCCGGCCTGTCCCGCGTCGTCCCCGTCCCCGTCGTCACCGCCCCGTCCCCGTCCCCGTCCCCGTCGTCGCCACCCCGTCCCTGTCCCCGTCGTCGCCGCCCGTCGCCGTCCCCGTCGCCGCCCCCGTCGCCTCTCGCCTCGCCGGTGAGCACACACACACATACACTTTATTTTTCTGTCTTTTAGTTATATATATTTTTTCTTCTGTTTTTTAGTTATAGAAATATTTATAGAAATATTAGAAATTTTCTTTTTTTAGTTATAGAAATAGTTATAAAAAAGTTAGAAATTTTTATTTTTTTAGTTATAGAAATATTAGAAATGTTATACAAATGTTAGTTATATAGAAATGTTATATTTTTTTCTGTTTTTTAGTTATAGAAATATTAGAAATGTTATAGAAATGTTACTTATATAGCATTGTTTGAAATGTTATAGAAATGTTAGTTATATAGAAATGTTAAAAATTTTAGTTATCAAAATCCAATCATTAAAAAAATGTTACGTTTTGCGGGCATATAGTATTTGTTCTCGACGATGCCCGGCCCGCATCCTTGCCGTCGACCCTTCCGCGACGACGTCCGGCTGACCCATGTCCGGGACTGGGCTCCGCCGAGCTGGCACTGGGAGGTGCTGCCTGGAGGGGCACGCCGCTTGATGAGGAACCCGGCCCCGGGTCCCGTCGTCGACCCTGAGCTCCTTTGGTGGCGTTCGCGTGGGCCACTTTCGGTGCGGAGGTAGCCGGCCCCGCCAGAGGTGGTACGTCGCCGTGTCAGGGAGGAGGACGAGCACGTCCATCGCTACATGGTTGCGTTAGAGGGCGGCAGGTTCTTCAGGGATCTCACTTGAGCTATGATCCTGTGAGGGTTCCTTCTCTTTGGGTGTCTACCGCCCGCGCCGCAGGAACCGCGTGTGGCCTAGATTCTTCTGTAGTATTCGATCTTTATTAGCTACCTAGCCAGTGATGTATTCGATATATAATATTCGAGACGATGTATTCGAGATTATATATTATTCGAGACGATGTATTCGAGATTATATCTATTATTCGAGACGATGTATTCGAGATTATATCTATTATTCGAGCCGATGTAATTTGAATACTAAATTGTTTTATATTTCTTTTGGATTAGTTAAATAAAAGCTATGGCGGACAATACCGGCAGAGAGGGAGAAGAGACCCTGTTCGATATCATACGCCATCCTCGCGGGCCAGATGATGATCAGAATGAAGAAGATTATGACGGCTCCGAATGTCTAAACAACACCGGGGAGGGTGATATGATATTCGATCGCGACGACCGAATTGATGAAGTCATGAAATATGATTATGATGATGACGAAGAAAATGTTGATCTTGAAACAACAAAGACCGGCGAGGTATATATATTTATATAAGCAGGCATCTGGTGATCATCACATGTTTTAAATGACTTGAAGGTATATTAGCGAATTGATGTTTCTTCATTCAGCCATCCGGATCGAGCAAATCTTCAGGCAACAAGAAATGAGGACCGAACAAAAAGTTGAAGGAGGGCGTAAAGTACAATATCGAGGCCATCAAACCTAATGGCGAACCATTAGCGCCTAAGAAGACTGCGAACATGTTCATTCGTCAGTGCATGGAGAGAGCCAGCAAAGCCACGTCTAGATGTTACTTTTGTCGATGACAGACAAAAAGGTCTGCTTTAGGAAACTCTCATGGAACATTTCACCCTACCAGATCATTTCACAGATGCAGATGTGGAGAAAGTCAAGGACGCTGCTCTTAGGAAGATGGCGGTTGCATTCAACAACCACAAGAATCATGTATGGCATACGTACGTCAAGGGAGGAAGGAAGACTCCAGTATTCGAGGGAACACTAGAGAAGCAAAGTGCTCATTGGGACGATTTCGTGAAATTCAAGGATTCGGAATTAGCTAAGGAACGGTCGAGAATAAACAAGAAGTTCCATAAGCTGGGGCCAGGTGGCTACGCGGTGGCAATGCCTAAGTGGGATAAGTCTGAGAAAGAGATGGAGGATGCAGGTGTCACTCCAGTTACTAGGAGCTAGCCCCCCAGGTGCAGGACTTGGTTCTATGCGCATGGGGGGGAGTTGGACCCGAAGATAGGCAAAGTTTCGACGAAGGCAAGTCTGAATGGAGCCGACGATAAGCTACTTGTTGCAATAGAAGAGGCTCGATCGGGGGGTGTTCTAGCCCAACAGAGAGAACGACGAGCTTACGCGTGCCCTGGGAATTCCTGAACACCCGGGAAGAACATGAGGCAATGGCGCTATTGCGTGGTATGAGGGGTTTTCGGACTGGAACGCCGACTACAAAACCAGTGCGAGAAAGAAGATTGCGGAGGAGAAGAAGAGGAAGATGGAGGAGGAGTAGAGGAAGCTGGACTATGAACGCCTTCAAGGCCTAGAATCAGCGCACGCAGACTTGGCAGTCAAATTCAAGCTGCAGCAGGAGCAGATTGACTCACTTAGCCAGCAAAGGGGGTCTCAGCAGCTGCAGCAGCTAGCGGATGATCCAGTATTGGATAGCACCGCCCCATCCATGCCGAGAAGCAGCGTGGGTTCCGCCCCGGGCGATGCAATGCTGGATAGATACCCCGTGGATGACATCATGGAGAACACTAACTGCGAGCTACACTTCAAAATGAAGAACATATCCATGAAGGTGGCGGACGCCGTTGCTTGCTTTTACAAATCCCCCCGAGGCAACCTTCCATTGCAACCCGATTCCAGCGGGCTATGCTCGTGTCTTGGTTGATGAGGTGGTGGACCCATATTCAGGGCTACTGCTTGACATTCCTGGAGGTGACGACGAGCACACATTGGGAGAGGCCATACATCGTATCATCCTATGGAGAAAGGATTGCATCGTCTTTCGAAGGCCACCGACACTGCGTCACCCGACTCCTCATCGGAGTCCGCCACCGAGTCAGCAGACTCCCGCTCCTCCAAGTCCACCAACGCGTGAGGCCACTCCGCCTCCTCCAAGTCCGGCAAAGTGTCAGGCCACTCCTCCTCCAAGTCCGACACAACGTCAGACGTCCACTCCTCCTCCAAGTCCGGCACAACTTCAGGCCACTCCTCCTCCAAGTCCGGCACAGCTTCAGGCCACTCCTCCTCGTCCAACTCAGCCACGTCAGCCTTCTCCGCCACCTCAGCAATCACAGAAGAGAGCCGCCGCAGCTATGGTGCGTAGCGGTACAAGTCGAGGTAGTACGGGAGGTACATTCGGAGGCAAGCGATTTGAATATGGTCCAAGCAGCCTCGCGCCTCTTCCGCAGAGGCCTTACAACAAGTCCGAGGAGGAAAACACAGCCATATCGAAGGCCGAGGTGGAAGCCCATTTTGCACCGAAACCGCCACCGCGGCCAAGGGAGTAAGTGCATGAGGAAAAGATTGACCACTTCATTCGTATGGCTGCACCACCAACTCCCAAGCCTGTTGACACAGACTATGAGCGCCACCTCAGGAAGTTAAATCGAGCACGTCTACAGAAAGAGGCGAGCTCGAGCTCGAGAAAATCAGCTGGCAAAAAATGCGGTAAAACCGTTCCCCAGCTGGTCGAACAGGCGGCGTAATCAATCCCCCCGCTTGTTGTGCCAACAACACATAAGAGTACACGCGCCCAATATTATTGTGGGCAAACCGTTAACGTTCCCCAGCTGGGCGATGTGGTAATAACCGAGGAGCATATAAGGCAGGCTGAAATCCTCAAGATCACTATTGGACAACTCCTCGAGATCGAGCCCATGCCTCTGCTTACAGAGGAGGAAATAACACGGAAATATGTCCGGGGCCAACCTTTGGTCGAGCCAGACGAGGTCAAGAAGCTCCCAACGAGAATGTATGAATTGCATCAATGGTACATGAACATTATCAAGATTTCCAATCGAGAGACCCTCATGGTGGATGTCAAGAAGGATCATTACTACCATGAGAAAGCTATGGCCATTGAGTATTCTGAACTGTTTCAGTTATACAATCAAGACGCACTCGACAAATCGATCGTCAGTTGCTATTGTCTGTAAGTGATTTCTTTCTGTAATTTAAGTCTCAAGCTAGCTGTAGTGATCCTTTTGATCAATCATTACCTATAATTATCCTCACTATATTCTTTTTTGTGGTATTATGCAGGATGAAGATGTATGAAATGAAAAAAGGTGGACGCTATGGCATTGGGTTCATTGACCCAAACACCGTTAATGAATACACATGCAAATTAGATGCATATCATGAAAAAAGTGTAGAGGACAACATGCTAGAGTTCTTGAAGCGACTCAATAGCAATGAAGATATACTACTTCCTTACAACTTCCAGTGAGTCACACTGTCTTGTACTACAAATTCTCTGTTTTTGCCTACTAGCTAGCTACATGTTTTTGCTTACATATGCCCGCTTAATTAAGACATGCAAACGTGTGTGCATGCAGATTTCATTGGATCTTGTGTATCATTAAAGTTGACGCCGGAACAGGTGAAATACTGGACTCACTACTAAAAAAAACTGACTACAACATCTTGTATGGGATAGTCAACAGGTAATTTCAATCATTGTTAACTATATATCTCGGCCTATTTAGTTCGTCATTTCCTGATATGAACTATTTAATAACCCCTTTATTCATTTTCTTTGTTGGCGGGTAGGGCTTGGGAAAGGTTCATCAGCGTCACTCCAGGCCAATGGAAACGAAAGCTGAAATGGTTTTGACCCAAGGTAAGTAATTAAGTAGTACTAGCTAGCTAGCTAGCTGCCATCTCTTTAATTATCATGCTTGATTAATTACTACCTGATCAAATTCCATTCTTGTAAAGGCCCTTGAGAAGGCGAAGGGGACTAATCTGTGTGCATACTGCGTTTGCGAGAACATTCGCATGATGGCGTCCAAAAGGAGAAGATCTCAAAGACAGGAATGGGTACGTTTGTCAGAAAACTATTCACAATTTTTACACCATTATCGATATCTAGTCACACAACTAATACACATGCATATTGATCTCCTTCTTAACAGTCCACAGAGGTGCGGGAGAAGCTCCTACAAACGGAGCGCGTACAAGCACTTCAAGAGGAAATAGCGGGATTTTTTTCTCGACCAGGTCATAGATCCGAACGGAGAATACCATTACCCGCTACCGCCCCCATGAACCACTTCCAATTGTCATCATGCTACGAAGGCACCAATTAGGCTAATGCCACTGGCTCCGAAGGCAACATGTTGGAGAAATTGTATATAGCTAGCTAATTTTATATATATATATATACATGTGTGTATGTGTGAATTAATATGGTGGTTTGTGAGACATTTGATGATATATATATGATCGGTTCTACTAGAAATTCTATTTATATATATGCATAATGTGTAAAATGTGTAGTATCGTAAAATACCAGCAAACGAAAAAGAATTAAATGGAAAACACAAAATTAAATGAAAAAGAAATCATAAACCCAAACCCCCCAACCTTTTAATACCGGTTGGTAAACCAACCGGTACAAAAGGTCTCCCTGCCCCCGGAGCTGGCTCGTGCCACGTGGTTGCCCTTTAGCACCTGTTCATGCTGAATCGGTACTAAAGGGGGGGGGCTTTAGTGCCCACAGTTTAGTGCCGGTTACCGAACCGGCACTAAAGGGCCTTACGAACTGGTGCTATTGCCCGGTTCTGCACTAGTGATGATTGTGGCACACTAACAAACAAAGACTCAAATAATACAAGACGCTCCAAGCAAAACACATATCATGTGGTGAATAAAAATATAGCTCCAAGTGAAATTACCGATGGAAGTGGAAGAAAGAGGGGATGCCTTCCGGGGCATCCCCAAGCTTTGACTTTTCGGTGTCCTTGGATTATATTGGGGGTGCCAACGTCAACCCCAAGCTTAGGCTCTTGCCACTCATTGTTCCATAATCCATCAAAAGATTTCACCCAAAACTTGAAAACTTCACAACACAAAACTCAACAGAAATCTTGTGAGCCCCGTTAGCGAAAGAAAACAAAAGACCACTTCGAGGTACTGTAATGAACTCATTATTTATTTATATTGGTTTTAAACCTACAGTATTACAACTTCTCTATGGATTATAAACTATTTTACTAGCCATATATTCATCAAAATAAGCAAACAACACCCGAAAAACAGAATCTGTTAAAAACAGAACAGTCTGTAGTAATCTGTAACTAATGCAAACTTCTGGAACTCCAAAAAATCTACAAACATAGGACGACCTATAAAATTTATTTATTGATCAGCAGCAATTGGAATCAGTATTTTATCGCGTTCTGGTGATTTTTAACAATTCGGGCACTGAGCGCAAAGTTTCTGGAAATTACAGCAAGATCAAATAACTATCATCCAAGAAGATCCTATAGGTCTAACTTGGCACAAACACTAATTAAAACATAAACCACATCTAAACAGAAGGTAGATGGATTATTTATTCCTAAACAGATGAAAAAACAAAAAAACTAAAAATAAAATTGGGTTGCCTCCCAACAAGTGCTAGCGTTTAACGCCCCTAGCTAGGCATAAAAGCGAGGATAGATCTAGGTATTGCCAACTTTGATTTTCATCTTCTTAGCGGGATCAAGCTCGAATCCGGGAGGTTATTTACGTTTCCCTTCATATTCTGAAATTTTTAGATCTAAGGAATCCAAACGCTTATTGCAAAGAGTAATCAACATATTCATGCGGTGGATATTCCCACTAACGTTTTTAAGTGGTTCAAGAGACTTTTGCAAGATCTTAGTAACTTCACAAATTTTTTCAAAAACATGTGTCTCTTCTTGGTTAGGATGAGGCCCCTTTTGTTGAGGTAGTGTTCCCACTATACCTTCTATAATTTCAAGCGCAATATGTGGATCAATTTCAATAAAGTTGCCTTTAGCAACGCAATCCAAAAGTTGTCTATCAGACATACTTAACCCAACATAAAAATTGTGAAGCAAAATTCTCAGATTTACTTCGAAGGTACAATTACAATAAGACTCCATTATTGTCAAGCAGGCATCTTTTAAGTTTTCTCCTTGTCTTTGTTTGAAGTGAAAGACTTCAAACTCAGGGGACAACAGAGTGGATAAGGGACTAGCCATGATGACAAGGCAAGTGAGAAAATAGGCAAACGGAAAAGAGAGGGCAAATAAAAAGGCAAGGGTGAACTGGGGGAGAGGAAAACGAGAGGCAAATGGCAACTAATGTAATGCGAGAGATAGGGATTGTGATGGGTACTTGGTATGTTGACTTTTGCGCAGACTCCTCGGCAACGGAGCCAGAAATGGCTCATTGTTGGGAGTCCAAATCTTCACTTGACTTCGTGTAAGCCTCCCCGGCAACAGCGCCAGAAATTCTTCTTGTTACTTCTTGAGCACGGCGTTGGATTTCCCCGAAGAGGAGAGGATGATGCAGCAAAGTAGCGTAAGTATTTCCCTTAGTTTTTGAGAACCAAGGTATCAATCCAGTAGGAGGCTACACGCAAGTCCCTCGTACCTACACAAAACAATAGCTCAACGCAACCAACGCAATCAGGGGTTGTCAATCGCTTCACGATCACTTACAGGAGTGAGATCTGATAGAGATGATAGATAATATTTTTGTATTTTTGGTATAGAGATGCAAAGTGAAAAGTAAAAAGAAAAGCAATAATAAAGTGATGGAGATTGATATGATGAGAATAGACCCGGGGTCCATAGGTTTCACTAGTGGCTTCTCTCAAGAGCATAAGTATTCTACGGTGGGTGAACAAATTACTGTTGAGCAATTGACAGAATTGAGCATAGCTATGAGAATATCTAGGTATGATCATGTATATAGGCATCACGTCCAAGACAAGTAGACCGACTCCTGACTGCATCTACTACTATTACTCCACTCATCGACCGCTATCCAGCATGCATCTAGAGTATTAAGTTAAAAACAGAGTAACGCCTTAAGCAAAATGACATGATGTAGAGGGATAGTTTCATGCAATATGATAAAATCCCCATCTTGTTATCCTCAATGGCAACAATACAATACGTGTCTTGCTGCCCCTTCTATCATTGTGAAAGGACACCGCAAGATTGAACCCAAAGCTAAGCACTTTTCCCATGGCAAGAAAAACCAATCTAGTAGGCCAAACCAAACTGATAATTCGAAGAGACTTGCAAAGATAACCGATCATACATAAAAGAATTCAGAGAAGATTCAAATATTGTTCATAGATAAACTTGATCATAAACCCACAATTCATCGGTCTCAACAAACGCACCGCAAAAAGAAGATTACATCAAATAGATCTCCATGAGAGAGGGGGAGAACTTTGTATTGAGATCCAAAAAGAGAGAAGAAGCCATCTAGCTACTAACTATGGACCCGAAGGTCTAAGGTAAACTACTCACACTTCATCGGAGAGGCTATGATGATGTAGAAGCCCTCCGTGATGACGACCCTCTCCGGTGGAGCTCCGGAACAGGCCCCAAGATGGGATCTCGTGGATACTGAAAGTTGTGGCGGTGGAATTAGGTTTTTGGCTCCGTATCTGATCGTTTGGGGGTATGTAGGTATATATAGGAGGAAGAAGTATGTCGGTGGAGCTTCGAGGGGCCCACGAGGCAGGGGCGCGCCCTAGGGGGGGCGCCCCCACCCTCGTGACCGCCTCTTTTGCTCCTTGGAGTCGGGTCCAAGTCTCCTGGATCACGTTTGGTGAGAAAATCACGTTCCCGAAGGTTTCATTCCGTTTGGACTCCGTTTGATATTCCGTTTCTTCGAAACACTGAAAAAGGCAAAAAACAGCAATTATGGGCTGGGCCTTCGGTTAATAGGTTAGTCCCAAAAATAATATAAAAGTGGAAAATAAAGCCCAATATAGTCCAAAACAGTAGATAATATAGCATGGCGCAATCAAAAATTATAGATACGTTGGAGACGTATCAGACTTCAACATCTCTAACAATTCCCATTGCTGATATAGTATCTCTATTGGCAAGTTTAATTGTGACATAAATATCTTCCATCTCAGCAGGTCAATATCATGCATAATTTCTTTGTATAAGTCATAAGGTATTGCACTAACACTAGCACCCATATCACACAAGCCATGATAACAATGATCTCCTATTTTAACAGAAACAACAGGCACGCCTACCACAGGTCTATGTTTATCTTTAGCACAGGGATTAGTAATTCTAGCAGTTTCACCGCAAAAATAAATAACATGCCCATCAATATTATCAGACAAGAGATCTTTAACAATAGCAATATTAGGTTCAACTTTGACTTGCTCAGGAGGTGTATAAGTTCTAATATTGCTTTTACGAACCACAGTTGAAGCTTTAGCATGATCCTTTATCCTAACAGGGAAAGGTGGTTTCTCAACATAAGAAGTAGGACCAATAGGATCATTATAAGTGACAATATTTTCTTCAACTTTAGTAGGTGCAACTACTTTTACTTCTATGGGAGGATGATATTTAAACCACTTCTCCTTTGTGAGATCAACATAAGTAGCAAAAGATTCATAGAATGAAGCTACTACCTCAGAGTCAAGTCCATATTTAGTGCTAAATTTACGGAAAACATCGGTATCCATAAAAGATTTGACACAATCAAACTTAGGTGTCATACCTGACTCCTTACCTTCATCGAGATCCCAATCTTCAGAGTTGCGTTTAATTCTATCCAATAAATTCCATTTGAATTCAATAGTCTTCATCATTAAAGAGCCAGCACAAGGAGTATCGAGCATGATGTGATTGTTTTCAGAAAGCCGAGCATAAATATTTTGAAGAATTATTTCTCTTGAGAGCTCATGATTGGGGCATGAATATAACATTGATTTAAGCCTCCCCCAAGCTTGAGCGATGCTTTCTCCTTCCCGAGGCCAAAAATTATATATATAATTGCGATCACAATGAACAAGATGCATAGGATAATACTTTTGATGAAATACCAACTTCATTCGTTTATAGTTCCACGATCCCGTATCATCACATAGCCTATAAAATGTCGATGCATCTCCCTTCAAAGATAAAGGGAAGACCTTCTTCTTAACAACATCATCGGGTATACCTGCAAGCTTAAATAATCCACAAACTTCATTCACATAGAGTAGATGTTCATCAGGATGCTTTGTTCCATCTCCTGTAAAAGGATTATCAAGCACTTTTTCTAACATACCCGAAGGAACTTCAAAGGGAATAATTTCATTTTCAGTAGGTTCAGTAGGTTGAGGAGCAATTCTTTGCTCTACTGGTCGGGGTGAGGATACCCCGAACAAGCCCCTCAGAGGATTACTTTCCATAGTAACAAGTGACAGTAAATTTCAGCACACTATATAATTTTTTCCTTACCAAATTCCACCTACCAAAGGCGCTTCCCTCCCCGGCAACGGCGCCAGAAAAGAGTCTTGATGACCCACAAGTATAGGGGATCTAGTGTAGTCCTTTCGATAAGTAAGAGTGTCGAACCCAACGAGGAGCAGAAGGAAATGATAAGCGGTTTTCAGCAAGATATTCTCTGCAAGTACTGAAATAAGTGGTAACAGATAGTTTTGTGATAGGATAATTTGTAACGAGCAAGAAGTAACAAAAGTAAATAAAGTGCAGCAAGGTGGCCCAATCCTTTTTGTAGCAAAGGACAAGCCTGCACAAACTCTTATATAAGGAAAAGCGCTCCATAGACACATGGGAATATCGTCAAGCTAGTTTTCATCACGTTCATATGATTTGCATTCGGTACTTTGATAATTTGATATGTGGGTGGACCGGTGCTTGGGTGATGTTCTTACTTGAACAAGCATCCCACTTATGATTAACCTCTATTGCAAGCATCCGCAACTACAACAAAAGTATTAAGGTAAACCTAACCATAGCATGAAACATATGGATTCAAATCAGCCCCTTACGAAGCAACGCATAAACTAGGGTTTAAGCTTCTGTCACTCTAGCAACCCATCATCTACTTATTACTTCCCAATGCCTTCCTCTAGGCCCAAATAATGGTGAAGTGTTATGTAGTCGACGATCACATAACACCACTAGAGGCTACACAACATACATCTCATCAAAATATCGAACGAATACCAAATTCACATGACTACTAATAGCGAGACTTCTCTCATGTCCTCAGGAACAAACGTAACTACTCACAAAGCATATTCATGTTCATAATAAGAGGGGTATTAATATGCATAAAGGATCTGAACATATGATATTCCACCAAATAAATCCACTAGCATCAACTACAAGGAGTAATCAACACTACTAGCAACCTACTAGTACCAATCCCGGACTTGGAGAGAAGAATTCGATACAAGAGATGAACTAGGGTTTTGAGATGAGATGGTGTTGCTGAAGATGTTGATGGAGATTGCCCTCTCCCGATGAGAGGAGCGTTGGTGATGATGATGGCGATGATGATGGCGATGATTTCCCCCTCCCGGAGGGAAGTGTCCCCGGCAAAACAGCTCTGCCGGAGCCCTAAATTGGTTCCACCAAGGTTCCGCCTCGTGGCGGCGGAGTTTCGTCCCGAAAGGTTGCTTATGATTTTTTCCTCGACGGAAGACCTCATATAGCAGAAGATGGCCATCGGAGAGCCAATAGAGGGTCCACAAGGCAGGGGGCGCGCCCAGGGGGTAGGGTGCGCCCCCACCCTTGTGGCCAGGTGGGTCCCCCTCTGGTGAACTTCTTCTGCTCAATATTTTTTATTATTTCCAAAAATGACTTCCGTGGAGTTTCAGGACTTTTGGAGTTGTGCAGAATAGGTCTCTAATATTTGCTCCTTTTCCAGCCCAGAATTCCCGTTGCCGGCATTCTCCCTCCTTATGTAAACCTTGTAAAATAAGAGAGAATAGGCATAAGTATTGTGACATAATGTGTAATAACAGCCCATAATGCAATAAATATCGATATAAAAGCATGATGCAAAATGGACGTTTTAATGGGCACCAAAGGACATCAAAATAACATGAAAAGTGACATTGCCTTTGTTGCAATCAATAACAGCCCCTGCAGTATTCAAAAAAGGTCTTCCAAGAATAATAGACATACTATCATCCTCAGGAATATTAAGAATAACAAAGTCCGTTAAAATAGTAACGTTTGCAACCACAACAGGCACATCCTCACAAATACCGACAGGTATAGCAGTTGATTTATCAGCTATTTGCAAAGATATTTCAGTAGGTGTCAACTTATTCAAGCCAAGTCTATGATATAAAGAGAGGGGCACAACACAAACACCGGCTCCAAGATCACATAAAGCAGTTTTAACATAATTTCTTTTAATGGAGCATGGTATAGTAGGTACTCCTGGATCTCCAAGTTTCTCTGGTATTCCACCCTTAAAAGTATAATTAGCAAGCATGGTGGAAATCTCAGCTTCCGGTATCTTTCTTTTATTAGTGACAATATCTTTCATATATTCAACATAAGGATTCATTTTGAGCATATCAGTCAATCGCATACGCAAAAAGATAGGTCTAATCATTTCAGCAAAGTGCTCAAAATCCTCATCATCCTTTTTCTTGGATGGTTTGGGAGGAAAAGGCATGGGTTTCTGAACCCATGGTTCCCTTTCTTTACCATGTTTCCTAGCGACAAAGTCTCTCTTATCATAATGTTGATTCTTTGATTGTGGGTTATCAAGATCAACAACAGGTTCAATTTCTACATCATTATCATTACTAGGTTGAGCATCATCATGAACATCATCATTAACATTTTCACTAGGTTCGTGTTCATTACCAGATTGTGTTTCAGCATCAGACAAGGAGACATCATTTGGATTCTCAGGTGGTTCAGCAATAGGTTCACTAGAAGTTTGAAAGGTCCTATCATTTTTCTTTTTCTTCCTTTTAGAAGAACTAGGTACATCAATATTATTTCTCTGAGAATCTTGGTCAACTCTCTTAGGGTGGCCTTCAGGATACAAAGGTTCCTGAGTCATTCTACCAGTTCTAGTAGCCACTCTATCAGCATAATCATTTTTCTTACTATTCATTTCATTGAGCAAATCATTATGAGCCTTAAGTACTTGTTCTACTTGAGTGGTAACCATAGAAGCATGTTTGCTAACGAGTTTAAGTTCACCTCTAACATTAGCCATATAATCACCCAAGTGTTTAATCATATCGGAATTGTATTTCAATTGTCTACCAAAATAAGCATTGAAGTTTTCTTGTTTGATAATAAAATTATCAAACTCATCCAAGCATTGGCTAGCAATTTTGGTGGGAGGGATTTCAGCTCTATCATATCTATAGAGAGAATTTACCTTTACTACCTGTGTCGGGTTATCAAGACCACGAGTTTCTTCAATATGTAATGGATTAAGATCATATGTTTCTTCAACAGGCGGTAGATTAAGACCATGTATTTCTTCAGTAGGAGGTAAATTCTTAACATCTTCAGCTTTAATACCTTTTTCTTTCATAGATTTCTTTACCTCTTGCATATCTTCAGGACTGAGAAATAGAATACCTCTCTTCTTCAGAGTTAGTTTAGGAATAGGATCAGTAATTGGCTCAGGGCTTGGCTCAGGAAGTGTCCAATTATTTTCATTTGTCAACATATTATTCAATAGAATTTCAGCTTCATCCGGTGTTCTTTCCCTGAAAACAGAACCAGCACAACTATCCACTTAATCTCTGGAAGCATCGGTTAGTCCATTATAAAAGATATCAAGTATTTCATTTTTCTTAAGAGGATGATCGGGAAAAGCATTAAGTAACTTGAGAATCCTCCCCCAAGCTTGTGGGAGACTCTCTTCTTCCATTTGCACAAAGTTGTATATTTCCCTCAAAGCAGCTTGTTTCTTCTGAGCAGGGAAGTATTTAGCAGAGAAGTAATAAATCATATCTTGGGGACTATGCACACAACCAGGACCAAGAGAATGAAACCATATCTTAGCATCACCCTTTAATGAGAACGAAAATATTTGAAGGATATAAAAGTAGCGAGATCTCTCATCATTAGTGAACAGGGTGGCTATATCATTTAATTTAGTAAGATGTGCCACAACAGTTTCAGATTCATAGCCATGAAAAGGATAAGATTCAACCAAAGTAATTATATCAGGATCAACAGAGAATTAATAATCCTTATCGGCAACACAAATAGGTGAAGTAGCAAAAGTAGGGTCAGGCCTCATTCTATCTTTAAGAGATTGCTTGTTCCATTTAGCTAATAACCTCTTGAGCTCATATCTATCTTTGCAAGCTAAAATAGCTGCAGAAGCTTCCATATGGAAAACATAACCCTCAGGGATAATAGGCATATCTTCATCATCACTTTCATCAATATAACCAGTTTCAATAATTTCTTTCTCTCTAGCCCTAGCAATTTGTTCATCAAGAAATTCACTAAGGGGCACAGTAGTATCAAGCATAGAAGTAGTTTCATCATAAGTATCATGCATAGCAGAAGTGGCATCATCAATAACATGCGACATATCAGAACGAATAGCAGAAGCATGTTTAGGTGTCGCAAAGCTTACTCAAAACAGAAGGTGAATTAAGTGCAGAGCTAGATGGCAGTTCCTTACCTCCCCTCGTAGTTGAGGGATAAATTATTGTCTTAGCGTCTTTCAAGTTCTTCATAGTGACCAGCAGATATAAATCCCAAGTGACTTAAAGAATAGAGCTATGCTCCCCGACAACGGCGCCAGAAAATAGTCTTGATAACCCACAAGTATAGGGGATCGCAGAAGTTTTCGAGGGTAGAGTATTCAACCCAAATTTATTGATTCGACACATGGGGAGCCAAAGAATATTCTCAAGTATTAGCAGTTGAGTTGTCAATTCAACCACACCTGGATAACTTAATATCTGCAGCAAAGTGTTTAGTAGCAAAGTAATATGATAGTAGTGGTAACGGTAACAAAAGTAACGGAAGCAAAAGTAATATTTTTGGTGTTTTGTAGTGATTGTAACAGTGGCAACGGGAAAGTAAATAAGCGAGAACCAATATAGGAAAAGCTCGTAGGCATTGGATCGGTGATGGATAATTATGCCGGATGTGGTTCATCATGTAACAATCATAACATAGGGTGACACAGAACTAGCTCCAATTCATCAATGTAATGTAGACATGTATTCCTAATATAGTCATACGTGCTTATGGAAAAGAACTTGCATGACATCTTTTGTCCTACCCTCCCGTGGCAGCGGGGTCCTAATGGAAACTAAGGGATATTAAGGCCTCCTTTTAATAGAGAACCGGAACAAAGCATTAGCACATAGTGAATACATGAACTCCTCAAACTATGGTCATCACCGGGAGTGGTCCCGATTATTGTTACTTCGGGGTTGCCTGATCATAACACATAGTAGGTGACTATAGACTTGCAAGATAGGATCAAGAACACACATATATTCATGAAAACATAATAGGTTCAGATCTGAAATCATGGCACTCGAGCCCTAGTGACAAGCATTAAGCATAGCAAAGTCATAGCAACATCAATCTCAGAACATAATGGATACTAGGGATCAAACCCTAACAAAACTAACTCGATTACAAGATAGATCTCATCCAACCCATCACCGTCCAGCAAGCCTACAATGGAATTACTCACGCACGGCGGTGAGCATCATGAAATTGGTGATGAAGGATGGTTGATGATGACGACGGCGACGAATCCCCCTCTCCGGAGCCCCGAACGGACTCCAGACCAGCCCTACCAAGAGGTTTTAGGGCATGGCGGCGGCTCCGTATCATAAACCGTGATGATTTCTTCTCCTTTATTTTTTTCTCTCCGAAAGCAAATATATAGAGTTGGAGTTGGCGTCGGAGGAGCTCCAGGGGGCCCATGAGGTAGGGGGCACGCCCTAGGGGGAGGGCGCACCCCCACCCTCGTGGACACGGTGTGGGCCCCCTGGTCTTCATCTTTGGCAAGGATTTTTTATTATTTCTGAAAAGACATTCCGTGGAGTTTCGGGTCATTCCGAGAACTTTTGTTTCTGCACATAAATAACACCATGGATAGTCTGCTGAAAACAGCGTCACTCCAGGTTAGTTCCATTCAAATCATGCAAGCTAGAGTCCAAAACAAGGGAAAAAGTGTTTGGAAAAGTAGATACGACAGAGACGTATCAAATGCTACCTAGCATAATCTTGATCATGTAATCTAATCATGGACTGAATATTAAGACATGAGTGATTCAAAGCAATAGTCTATCATTTGACAATAAGACAATAATACTTCAAGCATACTAATAAAGCAATCATGTCTTTTCAAAAATAACATGGCCAAAGAAAGTTATCCCTACAAAATCATATAGTCTGGCTATGCTCCATCTTCACCACACGAAATATACACATCATGCACAACCCCGATGACAAGCCGATCAATTGGTTCATACTTTTTAATGTGCTTCAGCCTTTTCAACCCTCACGCAATACATGAGCGCAAGCCATGGATATAGCACTATGGGTGGAATAGAATATGATGATGGAGGTTGTGTGGAGAAGACAAAAAAGGAGAAAGTCTCACATCAACGTGGCTAATCAACGTGCTATGGAGATGCCCATCAATTGATGTCAATGTGAGGAGTAGGGTTGCCATGCAACGGATGCACTAAGAGCTATAAGTGTATGAAAGCTCACACTGGAAACTAAGTGGGTGTGCATCCAACTTGCTTGCTCATGAATACCCTGGGCATTTGAGGAAACCCATCATCGGAATATACAAGCCAAGTTCTATAATAAAAATTCCCACTAGCATATAAAAGTGATAACTCAAGAGACTCTCTATATGAACAACATGGTGCTACTTTGAAGCACAAGTGTGGTAAAAGGATAGTAACGTTGCCCCTTTTTTCTCCCTTTTTTTGGATGGGCTTCTTTGGCCCCCTTTTTTATTTAGGCTTCTTTGGCCTCTTTTTTTTCTTGGGGCAATGCTCTAATAATGATGATCATCACACTTTTATTTACTTACAACTCGATACTAGAACAAATATATGACTCTATATGAATGTTGTCCGGTGGTGTATCAGGATGTGTAATGATCTAGTTTAGCAATGATATCAAAACATCATGCTAGCTATCTTACGATCATGCAAAGCAATATGACCTCAAGTCATGTATATGATTATGATGGAAGTTGCATGGAAATATATCTTTGAATGGCTATGGAAATGCCATGATAGGTAGGTATGGTGGCTGTTTTGAGGAAGATATAATGAGGCTTATGTGTGATAGAGAGTATCGTATCACGGGGTTTGGATACACCGGCGAAGTTTGCACCGACTCTCAAGGTGAGAAAGGGCAATGCATGATACCGAAGAGGCTAGCAATGATGGAAAGGTGAGAGTGCGTATAATCCATGGACTCACATTAGTCATAAAGAACTCATATACTTATTGCAAAAGTTTATTAGCCCTCGAAGCAAAGTACTACTACGCATGCCCCTAGGGGGATAGATTGGTAGGAAAAGACCATCGCTCGTCCCCAACCGCCACTCATAAGGAAGACAATCAATAAATACCTCATGCTCCAACTTCGTTACATAACGGTTCACCATACATGCATGGTACAGGAATCACAAACTTCAACACAATTATTTCTACAATCCACAACTACCCACTAGCATGACTCTAATATCACCATCTTTATATTGCAAAACTATTGTAAGGAATCAAACATATCATATTCAGTGATTTACAAGTTTTATGTAGGATTTTATGACTAACCATCACTACAAAAAAAGACACATCCGTGACATTTTGGGTCGAACCAATATTTTTCCTGTCATACATATGACACTTCTATGACGATAATTGTGACAAAACCCGGTATCATCATAGATGTGGTGGGATCCAACTTCTATGAAAAAAACTCATGACAGAAAATGGGCTTTTCGTCCTGGGCGGGCCGGAGACGCAGCTGCATGACATTCTTTGGGCCGTCCATGACGAAAAATCCCGTGGTAGAAGCAAGGGGGAGGAAAATTTTGGGGAGTGCCCGGTTACGGTGGGAGGTCGGGGGCCGAGCGATGCGCGTTTCTCTCGTACACGTACGTGCGTGTGTGCAAGGCGTTGGCTCTAACTGAACCCGAGTGAGGCATTGGGCTCTAACTGAACCCGAGCGATTGCACTGCAGGCTACGCGTTGCTGGACCCGTGCGATCGATCGATGGCTATTAACTGAACCCGATCGAGCGATTCCTTCGCTACTGCTGCTAACTGAAGCCGATCGGGGGGGGGGGGGGTTGGATGAATAGTGAGCGATGACATTGCCTGTGGATGAACAGGATCCCGTGGTGTGGTGGAGGGCTGGATGAACAGTAGACGGTGGAGGGGTGCCCGTGGAGGGGTGGTTGAACAGGACCCCGTGGTGTGGAGGGCTGGATGAACAGTAGACAGTGGAGGGGTGCCCGTGGAGGGGTGGTTGAACAGGACCCCGTGGTGTGGAGGGCTGGATGAATAGTAGACGGTGGAGGGGTGGTTGAACAGTAGCTAGTGGAGTAGCGCGCGGTGGAGGCTAGATGAACAGGACCCTATGGAGGCTGGAGGAGGTCGACGGTGGAGATGAACAGTATCCCGTGGAGTCCCATTTTGCGGTACGCCACACCCCTCCCGATGAACAGGACCCCCGTTTTGACCATAGGAGGTCCGTTTCCTCCGTTTTGTGGTACGCCACACCCCTCGCGATCAACAGGACCCTCGTTTCGACCGTAGGAGGTCCGTTTCCTCTGTTCTGCGGTACACCAGACCCCTCCCGATCAACAGGACCCCGTTACGAACGTAGGAGGTCCGTTTCCTCCGTTGTGCGGTACGCCAGGCCTCGTTTCCATCGCATGTTCCGTCCAAGCCCTCCCGATGAACACGACCACGCATTCTGTTCTGACCCAGCCGGTTGGCTCCCACGCGTTCCGTTGCCTCCCAATGAACACGACGCATTCCGTTGCCTCCCCATGAATACGACGCATTCTGTTGCCTCCCCATGAACACGACGCATTCCATTGCCTCCCCGTGAACACGACGACGACGCTGTTTCTCCGTTCCGACCCAGCCATGTCAACGAGCCCTCGCCGTACGTATGCGCGAGTAGGCGTTCGAGACCCCGCCCGTATATACACATACGTGGCCGTATTTTCTTTCTTGCACCCTGGCCGATGTACGTACGTGTACATGCTACGTGCGCGCCTCTACTACGACACGTGCACGCCTCTACATCCACCAGTATATATGTACGTACACGTTCGCGACTAGAATGACAAGCTACATACGCTTCGACAAGGTGGGTCCCGACTGTCAGGCACTTCCTTGCCTGCGAAGATGTAGCTGGTGGGCCCGAGCAGTCAGGGGGGCGAAACAATTTTTTGCCCGGACACACTTCCTTGCATGCGAAGATGTAGCTGGTGGGTCCGAGCAGTCAGGCGGGCGATGTAAGTGCATCTAGTGCCCCTTAGTGATTTTGGTGTATTGAAGACTTGTAGCTTAAGGATCTAATGTGTTTATGAGTGTACACAGGTCTATAAGTCTATGAGGAGTTTGATATTTACAGAGAAAGTCGACCCCTAAAAATGAAGTTCTTTGACTGAAGACTTTGATATTCTGAAGAATTTCTAAAGAATTTCTGAAGACTTTGAAAGTGAAGAAATTGGTGTGACCAATGAAGACTTGGTATTCATTTGAGGAACATGAAGCGTGAAGACTTTTGTTTTCATAGTCCATTTTTTCTTTCTTGAGTCATAGGAAACACCGTACTGTTAAAGGGCGTCGAGGAAATACTAAGGAGAAAATTTCCAAGTGATGCTCAACTCAAATCCTACACCTACTAATCCCTTCGAGTGAAGCCATTGGAAATCTCATACAGTTCAGTCAATTTCTTCAGTGACCGAGACGCAGTTCTTCTAGTCATTGAGGACTTTGCTCTGACTGAGGAGTTAGGAATTCGCCAGTGCGAATTGCCTACACTGTGAGGAACATGATAGCCCTGAGGAATTTGAATCTCAAATTTCCGACCGCTGCTGTGCTACGCGCTAGCTGTCCCAAAATATCTTATCCATCCAACGGTCATACCATTGAAGGGCATTTATGTCTTATCATGTCGGGCTGCTCCCTAGGCTATAAATAGCCGCCCCCCTACAACCACTAGCTGGTTGGCTGCTCCGCGAGAACTTGACACTTGTCATTTGAGAGCAACCCATCCTCCGAGGACTTTGAGTGAAAATCATCAAGTGAGGAAAATCCAAAACCCAAACCCAAAGTGATTGAGCATCACTGAAGAGATTGATCCTGCGTGGATCCAACGCTTGTTACCATTGAAGACTGTGCTTCTTCCAGACGGTTAGGCGTCATGCTCTAGAGCATCCAAGAGGAATTGTGGATCGCTGAGTGACTGAGTTTGTGAAGGTTTGAAAGTCACCTGAAGACTTACCACGAGTGATTGGGCGAGGACTATGTGTCCTTAGCTCAAGGAGAATACGGTGAGGACAGTGTGCCCGGGACTGGGTGTCCTCGAGTTTAAATACTCAGCCGCTCCAACCAGATGTACAACTGAGACAGCAGTTGGAACTGGTCTACCAAATCATTATCTTCACCAAGCCAACTGGTTCTATTTCCTCAACACTTTCATTTCCTCGTTACTGTGTTGTGTGTTTGTTCATATCTGTGTTTGAAGACTTTGACTGAAGACTTTCTCAATTTCCTCAGTTCAATTTCTTCAGTCTGTTTTTCTTCATCTTGTGCTATCCTGTGTTTACGCTTTCTGTACTCTGTGTTTGTCTTCATTTCATCATGATGACCATGCATGTATTCTGCTATGTTTACTTCTGAGTACTTATTCCGCTGCTAGTAGTTCTTCGCTAAGGAATTTCCTCACTGGCAAATTCCTCAGTGAAGAATTTCATAAAAATCGCCTATTCACCCCCCTCTAGTCGATATAACGCACTTTCAATTGGTATCAGAGCAAGGTACTCCCTTGTTCTGTGTGATTTTGGTTTAACCGCCTGGAGTTTTAGTTATGTCGACCGGAGATATGATCAAGGTCTCTATAGGGTGTCCTATCTTTGATGGGACGGACTACCCCTACTAGAAGAACAAGATGCGCATGCATCTTGAGGCAATTGATAACGATCTCTGGTACGTTGTGGAAAATGGTGTTCCCTCCGTCTCACCCTCACTGAACGCTACCGATGTGAAGAGATTCAAGCAACTCGATTCCCAAGCGAAGAATATCATATGTGGACATCTGAGTAAAGGACAGTATGGTAGAGTGATTGCTTTGGAAACTGCTAAGCTTATCTGGGATAGGCTGTCCAAGGTCAATGAAGGAGTTTCAACTCAGCGTGACTCTCGAGTTGATGTTCTTCGAATTCTCTTCAACCGCTTCAAAAGACTCGACAATGAGAATGTTCAGCAAACCTTCGATCGCCTCACTGACATCTCAAATGAGCTTCAAGCACTTGGGGCCACTGACATCACCGACCATGAGGTGGTGAAGAAATTGCTGAGATCGCTTGATTCCTCATTTGATACTCTGGCACTGATGATACAAGAGCGTGCTGATTACAAGTCACTTGACTCCGCCGATATCCTCGAGAGGCTAAACACTCATGGGCTCCAGCTTGCTGAAAAGAGAGATCTCTATGGTTCGAGCTATGGCAGATCACGTGCACTGAAGGACAAGGCAGTATCAGAATCCGAAGATGAAGACTCTGGTAGCAGCCTTGGTGACCCTGAAGAACTGAGTCATGATCTAACACTGCTTGTGAAGAAATTCCAGAAGTTCTCAAGACGTGGTCGCTTTGGAAAACCCTCAAGGAGCAATGATTCCTCATCCAGTGACTACAAGAAAAGGCTTTGTCACAAGTGCAAGAAACCAGGACATTACATTCAAGATTGTCCTTAGTGGGAAAAGGAATCAAAGAAGAAGAAATACAAGGATTACAGTTCTGATGATGCGAAGAAAAAGAAGAAGTCCTCAAAATCTTCATCATCAAAATCCTCAAAGTCTTCATCTCACAAGAAGAGCAGCTCCAAGAAGGCTCGGGCATTCATTGGCAAGGAAATGGACTCTGAAGCTGAATCTGAGGAACAAGAAGAAGAGGAGGCTTCTGAGGACTCTGAGTCTGGTGTGGCAAGCCTAGCCCTCGCTACTGCATTCATCAGCAAGTCTATCTTCAACTCTGAAGAAAATGACCTCACCAACAAGGCTGATTAAGGAAACGATGACTATGCTCCCACCTAATGCTTCATGGCAAAGGGTGCCAAGGTACCTAAATATACCTCCTCTGAGTCTAGTGAAAATGAATCTAATGAAATTCTTAAGCCCAACTACACAAAACTTGCTAAGATTGCTGTGAAACAACAAAAGGCTTTTTAAAAGGTCCAAAACATGCTAGACAAAAGTGATGATATGTTGGGTGAAGAAATGGATCGCACTAAAGCCTTGACTGAAAATCTTTAGAGACTTCAGACCAGGTTTGATAACCTTCAAGGTCATCATAACACTCTCTTATCTGATCATGAGAAGCTTTCTTATGAATTTGTTCAAAGAAAGCAAGATCTTGAGGAGCTAAGAGTGAGTTATGAAGATCTTCAGAAGGAGCACGATTCATTGCTTGCCCAACAAATCAGCGCTGCTCAGGAAGAATTTATTCCTCCATGTTTGAAATGCATTGAACGAGAATCTGCTAATTCTTCACCTGATGTTCAAATGCTTCTAATGTTACAAATTCTTCACCTGTCTCTGCTATCACTAATTCCTCATCTGAGGACATTGCTAGTATCACTGATGATGCAGGGCTGAAGGAATTGTACATGGCAGGCATGTACAAAAGCCTGAAAGGGCATCAGACCCTTTGTGATGTGCTTAAAAAGCAGATCCTCAATAGGAACCCTAGGAAAGAGGGTATTGCCTTTGAGAGGAAACTCAATGCTGATGGTACATATTGGAAGCCTGAGCAGTACCCCAAAACCTCATGGGTTGCTGCAAAGGGACCTCCAGTTGATCCATCTAATTTATCTGGTTATACGTGTGAATCTTCTCATTCTTCTCATGAGTCATTTGACTCCAACTATAAACTGTTCAAAAATCAGAATGGTGAAGTATTTGCTAGATATGTTGGCACTAACTGCAGGAATGGTTCCCCTATGAAGAAAATCTGGGTTCCCAAAAGGTGCCTTGAAAGTCTTTAGGTGAATGTCCTCATTACACCACCTGTGAAGAATAGGAACCCCAGATCAAATTCTTCATATGGACCAAATTCTTCACATGGATCAAAGTCCTCATGTGAACATCATCATGCTAATAACTCTGTTTCGCAGGGTAGAGCCAAGGGCTATGAATATGAGCATTATTCTTCTAATCATTATGTTCATAAGTCCTCGAAGAATTTCTCTGCTTATTCATATGCTTACTCTAACCCCTCATATGTGAAACGTAATGGTTTGGCCGCTATGCCACCATTCTCATATGGAGCTCGCAGAGTGATGAACTCTTTGCCACCCCTTCAGATGTGGGTGGTGAAGAAAAAGAACTAATCTCTTATGCAGGGTCAGGTCTCCAGACGTGCTCAAACGTCTGAAGAATTTGCTGGGGACCTGACAAAGTGCCTGAAAGGACGCAGGCTAACCATGATGAAATGAACTTTCATTTCACGCGTCCTCCCTCTATTTTATCTGTCTTACTGCTTGATGAAATTGATCTGATGAATTGTGATATCATATTCTTCATTGCTGAAGTATATGAGTTCGTAAGTTGCACTAATTCATCTGCAGGATGATCAACCCAAAGCCACTGAGTGGGGTTCTTGATAGTGGATGTACAAATCACATGACTGGTGACAGGAATCTGTTGACGGATGATCCTTTATCGTCATCACATCTGAAGCATATCATCTTCGCTGATAAAAGCAAAAGTCAGGTATTGGGTCTAGGTAAAGTTGCTATCACAAAGGATCGACACATGGACAAAGTCATGCTTGTTGAGTCCTTAGGATACAACCTTATGTCTGTCTCAATGCTTTGTGATCTTGATATGGTTGTTGTCTTTGGCAAGTATCATTGTGTTGTGATTATGGAAGCTGACAATTCCAAAGTCTTCGAAGGCTTTAGGAGAGGAGACTTGTATATTGTTGATTTCTCTGCAGATTCACAACCAGCCGTGTGCCTACTTGCAAAAGCTTTAGAAGGATGGCTATGGCATCGACGACTTGGTCATGCAGGCATGAGGAATTTGCACACGCTTGCGAAGAAGAAGCATGTTATTGGCATTGAGAATGTCAAATTCCCCAAGGATCACTTATGCGGTGCCTGTGAAGCTGGAAAGATGACCAAGGCCAAGCATCCAGCAAAGACCATCATGACCACTACTCGACCATTCGAATTTCTTCACATGGATCTCTTCGGTCCTAATCACTATTTCTTTGTTTCAAATGAAGCATCTCAATATGGCTTTGTTATTGTTGATGATTACTCTCGTTACACATGGGTACACCTTGTATCTTACAAACATGAAGTGCACGAAGTCTTCAAATGATTTTCCTCGAGGGCTTCAACCAACTTTGGTGTGAAGATCAAGCACATCAGAAGTGACAATGGCACTAAGTTCAAGAATTTGGGTCTCAATGAATATCTTGATGAACTTGGTATTACTCATGAGTTATCTGCTCCTTATACTCCTCAACAGAATGGCCTCGTGGAGCGCAAGAACAGGACTCTTGCTGAGATGGCTCGCACTATGCTCGATGAGTACAAAACCCCTCATCGTTTCTGGGTTGATGCAATTGATACTACGTGCCATATCATCAACAGAGTATATCTTCACAAATTCTTCAAGAAGACTGCCTATGAACTCCTCATTGACAAGAAACCCAATGTGAGCTATTTCAAAGTCTTCGGTGCTAAATGCTGGATTAGAGATCCTCATCACAACTCTAAATTTGCACCGAAAGCACATGAAGGTTTTATGCTTGGTTACGGAAAGGACTCGCACACCTACAGAGTCTTCAACAATGTTCTTCACAAGATTGTTGAAACTGTAGATGTGCGGTTCGATGAAACTAATGGCTTTCAAAGAGAGCACCTACCTTCTGTGTTAGATGAACCAGCACCCGAGGATTCTATCAAGCACAAGGCTACCGAAGATGTCATTCCTACTGAAGAATCTGCTGAAGAATTCATTCCAGAACATGAAGAACATCGAGCTGATGCACCTGAAGAAAATGCTGAGGAAATTGATGCTGAAGAAAATGCTGATCAAATTCCTCAACGACAACCAGTTCATCCTCGCATTGCAAAAGAAGTGCAAGTGGAGAAGATCATCGATGACATTAGAGCACCAGGTCCTCTCACACGCTCAAAAGCTTCACATCTATCTAACTTTTGTGGGCACTTTGCTTTTGTCTCTATCACAGAGCCCACTAAGGTAGATGAAGCATTTCTGGAGCCTGAGTGGATTCAAGCCATGCAAGAAGAATTACATCAGTTCAAGCTCAACAACATCTGGGAACTGGTCAATCGTCTCGATCCTCGCAAGGATAACATCATTGGCACAAAGTGGATCTACTGCAACAAGCAAGATGAAAATGGTGTTGTGGTGAGGAATAAGGCACGACTAGTAGCTCAAGGCTACACACAGGTTGAAGGAGTTGATTTCGATGAGACTTTTGCACCTGTTGCTAGACTTGAGGCTATTCGCATATTGATTGCTTATGGTAACCATCATGATATCATCTTATATCAAATGGATGTGAAAAGTGCATTCCTCAATGGTAAGCTTGAGGAAGAAGTATATGTAGCTCAACCCCCAGGTTTTGAAGATCCAAAGCATCCTGACAAAGTCTTCAGACTTAATAAGGCCCTCTATGGCCTCAAGCGGGCCCCACGGGCGTGGTATGATACATTGAAGGAATTCTTCATGAAGAATGGCTTCACACACCCGGTTCACTCGATCCCACTCTCTTTACTAAATCTTATGATGGTGAACTGTTTGTGTGCCAAATATATGTTGATGATATCATCTTTGGCTGTACTGACCAACGTTATAGTGATGAATTTTCCTATATGATGAGTGAAGAATATCAAATGTCTATGATGGGAGAGTTGAAATTCTTCTTAGGTCTTCAAATTCGTCAACAACGCAATGGCATATTTATATCTCAGGAGAAATACCTCAAGGATGTCCTGAAGAAATTCGGCATGCAAGATTGCAAAGGCATCAAAATTCCTATGCCCACAAATGGTCATCTATGCACTGATGAAAATGGTATTGACTTCGATCATAAGGTATACTGCTCCATGATTGGCTCTTTATTGTACTTATGTGCATCTAGGCCAGATATAATGCTTAGTGTTTGCATGTGTGCCCGATTTCAAGCTGCACCGAAGGAATCACACCATAAGGCTATGAAGCATATTCTTTGATATCTAGCTCACACACCAACACTAGGATTATGGTATCCCAAGGGCTCGGATTTTGATCTCATTGGATATTTTGACTCTGACTATGCTAGTGACCGTGTGGACCGCAAGTCAACATCTGGTACTTGTCATTTCCTCGGACGATCCTTGGTCTGTTGGCCCTCGAAGAAATAGAACTGCGTATCACTGTCTACTACTGAAGCTGAGTACATTGCTGCTGGTTCTTGCTGTGCTCAACTGCTATGGATGAAGCAAACACTCAAGGACTATGGCGTCAATGTGAAGAATGTGCCTCTCCTCTGTGACAATGAGAGTGCCATCAAGATTGCTCACAACCCAGTTCAGCACTCGAAGACAAAGCACATTCAGATTCGTCATCATTTTCTTCGTGATCATGTGTTGAAGGGCGACATATCTATTGAGCATGTGAAGACTGAATAACAGCTAGCCGATATCTTCACCAAGCCCTTGGATGAGAAGAGATTTAGCAAGTTGCGGTGTGAGCTAAATATCTTAGAGTCTTCGAATGTACTTTGAAAAAGGCACTCATCCTAACACTTAAGGAAAATTGATGACTTAGATGTGCAACACATGAAGAAACGTTTTTCTTCAATCAATGAAGAATAACACTCTAAGTGTGAAGAAATTAATGAAGAATTTGATTCTCAGAACCCTACGACAATTGTACGCGGTGTCTGAAATCATCATTCTTATACGGTGGGTCATGCCACCACAAAAGTTGAAAATCTTCGATTTGAGTTTTTCCTTAGTTTTGAAATTCCTCAGTTGTTCAAATTCTTCAACTTGCAAAATCTTCACTTGTGCCGTCATTTTTGTTCATTGGCTATATATATATGAGTTTATGTCCTCTACAGCATTCACTTATAGCTATTTCTTCAAGTTGGTTTTTCTGCTAAGTGAATGTGATCGGACCCTTCCCCCTCTATGCCATACTCAATCCAATCTGTTCACAAATTCTTCATGTGCGTTCTATTTGAAACTCGTTCAAAATCTTCATTGTGTCCTTGTCAGCTGAAGAAATTGCGAACGGAACGTTAAAACTAATCTTATCCAAATTTTCGGTTTTGCCGCTCAAACCGTTCTGCATCCCACGATGCATTATTCAATTCACCCACGATCTTACACGTTCTCCACTACACAATACGTGGGTGACACATGTCGTGAGAAGGAGAATGGTCAGGGGCACGTTCGTCCCAAATCTTCGGGGGAACAATTTTTCGCTGCCTCTATAAATACCCCTCGCCCCTTCCTCACTTCTTTTACTTCGCTCAATTTCTCTCTCCCGCTCGAGCTTCTCAAACCCTAGCGCCGCCGCTACTCCATCGTCGCCGGTGAGGAAGAGCTTCACTGCCTCGACCTCGTCGCCGTCGTACTCGCGCCGACCGCGGAAATCTTCACCTCCGCCGCCGCCGTAGACGTCTTCCTCCGCCAAGTTAGGGCGTGGAAGATCCACATCGACGAACTTCACTGTTTCACCTCTCTGTTCATCGTGTTCTTCATTCAGGGTAATTAAAAGTTACTTTTACCGCCCTCTTCGATTCAAAAGTTTTCTACAAAATCTTCAAAGGTGTTTTATTTCTCAAATCCTCACACACAAAACACCTCACAAATCTTCTGTTCTTGATTCATTTTTCTAAGCATCATTTTCTTCAAGATTCCTCAATTGTGTGGATCTTCGGTCTATACAACTCTAGAACCTAAGACAAAACGCTTAGTGAAATTCCTCAAGACCCATCTGGTTAAATTCCTCAAACTTGTTCTTTTTGAAAAACCTTCTGAGAACGCATATGACCTCTCCAAATTCCTTGCAACTATATTCTATTCACACGTACACATGTCCGCTGCTGAATCATTAGGTTCTCATCAACTTAACTCGTTTGCAGCGTTCCTTGAAGAAAAACTGCATACTTCTTCAGAGAATTTGATTGTTCAAATTCAGCAGCTGAAGAAAATGGCTGACGGTAAAAGGCCACAGAAAGGAGGAAAGAAGCTTGAGGTCATGACTGCGTTTGAAATCCCTGAGGACATCTATGCTGGGTACTGCACACCTCCTGAGGAAGATAAAAATCAGCGCAAGGTGTGCATTCATAAGATTGAACGGAGATGGGCACGCGAATGGAGGGAGTACATATATGTTACTCCAAAGTATATGAAGAAATTCGCACTAAATCCTCCATGCCCAAGAGCCCCATTGGCACCTGGCCAAGTTGCTGATCCCACTAGCGTCAAACGCGGTGAGGACTTTCCTGAAGAATGGTCCAAGCGCCAAGCCAAGTTGGCCAAGCAAGCCAGAGAAGCAGTGAGGAAATTCAATGAAGATTCTGCTGCTGCTGCCACTGAGGCCTCTGTCAAGCCGAGGAAATAAATGGCTAAGAAGCCCGCTCGAAAGCCAAGTGCTTCACCCTCAGCTGCGCCCTCACAGCCAGAAACTTCAAAATCTTCAAGGCAAATTCCTCAAGCTACCCCTGCTCCTCCGAAATCCTCAGCACCTCCTCCACAGTCCTTAGCTGTTTCGTCTACGTCCTCAGCACCTGGGCACCTGGCCTCGTGCCAAAGGACTGTAGGCATCTCTATTGCCTCTGGTATCTCAGCAAGTTCCTCAGCTGCGCCAAATTCTTCATCTGGCCCAACTCTGCTGAAGACTAAAGCAACTACTAGATGAGGTTCACGGCCAAGTCCTAAGAAGAAACAGGTCGGCTTCCAAGAGCCACCTGAAGATGATGAGGCTGATGATGATGAACTTGCAGAAATCATCAGAGACTGACAAGTTAGGGACGCTAGAGCCAAAGGCACACCTGTGCCACTGCTGCTGGATCCAAGGGCGATCCTCGATTATATTGATCTCTGGCATAAGGATCCAAACACACCTATGCCTGACTTCAAGTTGACACCTGGCCAAAGTCACATGCTGACTCACTTCATCCAAGAGGAGAAGTGGAAATATGATAGGGCCAGAGAGATCAAGAAATCACAGTACAAAAAAGAGAAACTGCTGAAGAAAAATGTTGTCAAGATGACAACTGAAGAACTTGTCAAGATGCAGGCTGAAATCAAAGCCCTCAGCGAAAAATTTGACTCATACTATGCTGATTGGAAGGGAGCCAAAGTCAGGTTTGTGAGACTGACTGAAAATTTCACCAATGTTGCAGCTCCAACGCAACAAGAAGTTCCTCAAGCTGAAGTTTCTGCTCAGCCAACTGAAGAACATGCCAGCACCGCTGATGATTTTCAAGCTGCTGAAGAAAATGCAATTCTAGGGCTGATGACTCCATTTCAGCCGCTGAAGAAATTGCCAGGGCATCCACTAGTGGTGCGCCTGAAGAAACTGAAGAAGTCAGGGCAACTGCATCAGTTGCGCCTGAGGAAATTCAACCAGACTCCTCAGCTCCACCTGCGCCTACACCAACTCCTTTCCTTCCATCTGCATCAGATGTGAAGAAGACCAAGGCTGCAGAGCGAGCTGTAGTGAAGAAAAGGAAAGCATCAAATGCTTCAGAATCTTCAGCTCCAAAGAAGATGAAGCCTATGACCAACTCATATAAAAATCCGATCGATGCTGTTCCGATTTCCACCATGCCATCAAAGGACCTTGTTCATTTTGATGAAGAATATGTGATCCCAAGCGGATGTGATGAAGAAACTCAATCTGCTGCTTCGTCAGAGCAGATTGATGAAGAAATTGAAGTGGATGCAATCCCTTCAACCCCAGTGGTATCATCACCAATGCCTCAGTTTACTGCTGAAGAGGCTGGTGTTAAAGAAATTGATGATGAAGATGTGGACATTGGAAGCACAACTCCAGTGATGAATGACGACTTTTGGGAAAGTCAGCATCCCAATTCTCCACTCTTCACCCCACTGCAGCAAATCCCTCACTCCCCTGCACCAACAGTTCAAATGGGCTCTGAAGAAACTCATCCCACTGCATCTGTGCATGAAGAAATTCCAGCCACTAGTGCTGAAGAAACTGCTGCTGCTGAAAATGTGACCGCACCTGAGGAGGAACCAGAAATTCCTCAGCCTGAAGAACCTGAGATCGCGATTCCTGAGGTAGTGATGCAACTCACTGACACTCCTCTGCCAAAGCCAAAGGATCCGTTCTCAAGGAAGCAAAAGTTCAAGGCTGAAGACTTCTTTGGTGAGCATGTATTCCTCACAGATTACAACCCCTATGACTCTGCTCGCATAAGGAAGAGGCGTTTCTGGACTGCTAGTCAAGCCAACTTCTATTCCTCAGTGCTATTCAACAAAGACAAAGTCTTCGACCATGCACATATTCCTCATGTAGACATGGAGTCTTTGCCGTGCTTCACACCAGTTCTCAATGTTCTTCACGACGCTGGGACTGAATTTCTGCACTGACATCTGCGATTGGAATGAAGAACTCATTCTTCAGTTCTACGCAACGCTGCACATCACCGACAACTCTGAAGATGTGAATTCATGGGTTCTGGACTGGATGACAGAGAACACTCATTACAAGGCACCAGCATCTGAATTGCTTCGTGTCCTTCCTCTAAGTCCTCCCCTTGATGATGCACGTTGTGTTTACAACGAACCTGAGCTTTCAAATCACTATATGCAAGTGCTGATGAAGCCTTTTAAGCCAGGGCAGGCCCCTCGAACCAAATTCCAATTCAAGGAATTTTTGTATGTGCCTCGGACCGTCTATCGCATTCTGTCGAAGACTATGAGTCCTATCAAAGGCCACGACTCAAATGATGAAGAAGTCGTTGGTATCATGAAGAATATGCTTTTCAACATCATTCATGGCGTTCCCGTCAACTTCCATGATTTTTTCATGAGGACTCTGGCAAATATTGCCATGTCACCATTTGAGCTGAAGCCTTATGCGCCATGGATTATGAAATTCATCAGGACAAGGTCTTCACTCAATTACAAAGCTGACACTCTGAACCACTTCAGCTACTTGCCTCCTATTGAAGTCCTCAAAAGGACATTTTCCTCAGCTGAAGAAAAGGGCAAGGCAACTGCTGTGATAGATGAAGGCATTCGTCCATTGGATGGTCAATTTCGCAAGGTTGCATCCTACTCCACCAATGATGACTCTGCCACACATGACTCTGCCGCCAACAAGGCCAAGCCAAATCCTCAAGCCACATCACCCAGGGTGATGACTGATCGTGAGTTACTCCTCAGTCTTCATCAGAAGGTTGATCGCAATCACAAATGGGTCAAGTGTTAGTTTGGTTCAATTCTTCACAACATGACTTCAACACACAATGCAGTGAAGAAAAACCACTACTACCTTCATGAAACCCTCAACCGCACCTGGGCTGTTCTGTCTCAAGTTTACAGCGCTGAAGATTTGAAGAAAATTGGTCTCAAAGAAGCATTTGACTGGTCTGCACCTCCTCCGAAGAAATTCAAGAAGGTCAAAGTTCCTTCTTTGGTGGCCAGCTCATATTCTTCATCGCGTGAGACTGATGAAAAGGAAGACTTGGACGACACTGCGGCAGGCCCTACTTCAATGACCGACCCCAACAACGCTGGCGCTCCTTCATCATCATGATTATCTTCAGGAGCGTTAGTCCTCAGTATCGATCCTTTTGGTCATTTGATTACAAAGGGGGCGAAATTTGAGTTAGTCTTCAAGCGGGTCTATTTTACCGCCCTTATAGATCGTTTTTTTTTGCTAAGTTACAACTCTCGTTCTTCTAAAACTTTATTGGATCGAGTTGTAATCTTAAACCCGATGGTGCTCTGATACTTTTGATGCACTGTGCTCTGATACTTTTGATGCACTATTCTGCATGCTTATTCCTCGTTAATATTATTGCACACATGCTGAATTACATCAGGCACCATATTTCATCATGCATTTCGAATTCTTCATATTATATATCAAATGCGTGTATGAATTACAAGATATAGGGGGAGATCTCCATGATTCAACTCTAGATATAGGGGGAGATCTCCATGATTCAACTCTTCAAGTGTGCATTGCTTCAAAAGCAAATTCCTCACTATGCACATCTTCAGGGGGAGTCACTACTAGGAAAAGGGCTATAGATAGGATTGGTACTAATGGCGCACCTGCTTGTGGTACACCATTAGTGTGGAAGACACTAATGGCGCACCGGAAATAGGGTGCGCCACTAGTATGATTTTTTTTTCCATTTTTCCATACATACTAATGGCGCATCTGGTCCATAATGCGCCATTAGTAGTTATAACTACTAATGGCGCACCAGGCAGAGAGTGCGCCATTACTGCAAACTTTTTTTTATTCTTTTTTTTTTGCAAAACTACTAATGGCGCATCCTCCCATAGTGCGCCATTACTAGTTTAAACTAGTAATGGCGCACTCTGAGAAGATGCGCCATTAGTATATATATTTCTTTATTTTTACTTTTTTGTAAAACTACTAATGGCGCACCGCCTGCAGGTGCGCCATTACTAATGGCGCATTTGCTGGTGGTGCACCATTAGTAACCTGGGACCCCAACAAGATATTTTGGACAACCCCACACCTACCCACTCACTTCCCCACTTCATTCAATCCACCTCCTTCTCCAAGCTTTCGGCCATCTCCTCCTCCTCACCTCATTTCCACCATAGATTCATCAAAATTAAGTGGTGAAATTACCTTTTTTTTGATAGGTAAGTAAGGGAAAGCTATCTTCATGATGTAGATCTACTTTTTTTCTCCCTAGCTCGCTCCAACAACGTGCACATGCACTTTTTGTGGCCTATAGCTAGATCTATGTATGTTTGTGGTGTTGCATATATGTTTGTGTTTGAAGGTACCGGTATTTGCAATGCGATAGTTGCCAATATTTTGCCGGAATGTTTTGATTCATTTCCGTTTCGGCGAGAATTTTTGCACTATGCATTCTTTTTGGTCCTATTTTTAGGGAAGGTCATGCCAGATTTTTTCTTGGTTCTAAAATATCATTTTGCTCTACCCCGCAGGCGACCATGGTCCGCACGATGACTGAAGGCATCGTGAATAGGTTTTTGAGCTCCGCGAAGGCCGAGATGCTTCAAAAGAACGAGACGGAGATAAGATGTCCGTGTCGAAGATGCAAGCTAAAGAGCCTTATTGCGGACCCGGATTCCGGGCAGGTACGTGACCACCTGCTCTTGCGTGGTTTCATGGATGGCTATCGGTGGCAAGGTGATGAAGATGACTATGAAGTCGTCCATGGCCGGCGCCGGGCAAGAAATGAGGAAGGGCAACAAGACAAGTACCACTGCGGCGAGGGCGGGCGAGAAGACGGAGAACCTCCAGGACATGATCACGACGGTGATGCTGTACATAGTCATCATGTAGAAGATGTCGTACATGATGATGAGGAAGATCAAGACGAAGGTCATGATCATGAAGATGAAGATGCCGGAGCAGACGACGATGGAGGCTGGGTGCAGGACCCTCATATTCAAGAGCTGCTTCTCAAGCAGACGGATAACGCAAGAGCTGCCGCCTGAGAGAAAGCCAAGCTGGATCAACTGGAGATAGACGTGGTTACTCCATTGTATGAAGGATGAAGGCCCGAGGATACCCGCCTGAAAGTAATGCTCATGGCTCTGGAGATGAAGGTAAAACACAAAATGACCGACGCATGCTTCGACGAGAACATGTCATTCTGGCACGAACGTCTTCCCAAGGGGAACAAGTGCCCGACCAGTTTCGAGGAGGCGAAGAAAATCGTGTGTCCTCTGGATTTACCGCACGTGAAATACCATGTGTGCATGAACAATTGTATCATTTGTCGGGACAAGCACGCGGAGTCTACCATATGTCCGGTGTGCGGCGTCACTCGATACAAGAAGAGGAAGAAAGCTCCTCGAAAATTGGTGTGGTACTTTCCGATCACTCCTCGTCTGCAGCGGTATTTCGCGGACCCTAAGGTAGCAAATCTCCTGCGTTGGCACGCGGATAGGGAGGAGAAGAAGCAGGAAGATGACGGAAATGATCCGGAGATAAATAAAAAAGAGAAGATGCTGAATCACCCTAAGGATGCGAGCCAGTGGCAAGCGTTGAACTTCGAATACCCAGAATTTGGGAAGGATCCAAGGAACATCGTGGTGGGCGCGAGCACCGATGGAGTCAATCCGTTTGGCAGCCAGAGAAGCACACATAGCACCTGGCCTGTGTTTGTGTGGATGTACAACCTTCCCCCCTGGTTGTGCATGAAGAGGAAGTACATTCACATGAGTATGCTAATTGAAGGGCCGAAACAACCAGGGAACGACATCACTCTTTATCTAGGGCTGCTGAAAGAGGAGCTAGACACGCTGTGAAAGACGCCAGCCAATACGCGGGACGCCGCAGAGAAAGAATATTTCCCTATGAGAGCCGCACTGCTCACGACGGTGCACGACTATCTCGGTTACGGATATCTCGCGGGGCAGGTAGTCCACGGATTTTCTGGATGCGTAAGGTGCATGGATGACACAACGTATCGCCAGCTAGATAGAGATCCCGGGTCTTTGAAAACCGTGTTCATGGGACATCGAAGGTGGCTTTGCGACGATGACCTGTGGAAGGAACGCAAGGATCTGTTCGATGGTGAAACCGAACCCCGAAAATGCCCGTGTACGAGGAGCGGCGAGGAAATAGACAGGCTGTTGAAAAATTGGAAAGACTGCCCACTGCCGGGAAAGAAGCAAAAGGCACCAGAGCCGGGAAAGAGGCGAAAGGCGCCAGAGCCGCTGCTGAAGGTATGGAAAACAAGGTCTGTTTTCTGGGACTTGCCGTACAGGAAGATCCACCGTGTGCCTCACAGCCTTGATGTCATGCATATCACGAAGAACGTGTGCGAGAGTCTGCTTGGTACCCTGCTCAACATGCCAGAGAGGACCAAAGATGGGCCGAAAGCAAGGGCAGACTTGAAATCAATGGGCATCAGGCAGGAGCTTCACGCTAATGATGATGATGATGATGATGATGATGATGATGAGGCGAAGCAGGACACAGAAAGTCGTCGCAAAGGCAAAAAGGCCAAGAAGACCGGAAATGACTACCCACCCGCGTGCTTCACTCTAAGTCAGGAGGAGATCGAGCAGTTTTTACCTGCCTCCTAGGAGTAAAACTTCCTTACGGTTACGCGGGGAAGATAAGAAGATACCTAGACCCAGCGAAGCAGAAGTTCAGCGGGATGAAGTCTCACGACTGTCACGTGCTGATGACGCAGATACTTCCAGTTGCAATCCGTGGGATCATGGACGCGCACATCCGTGAAACGCTATTTGGCCTATGCAACTTTTTCGACATCATCTCTTGGAAGCCAATTGGCGTGAGGCAACTCAGAAGGCTACAGGAAGAGATCGTGGTGATACTATGCGAGGTTGAGATGTACTTCCCGCCCGCATTCTTCGACGTTATGGTGCATCTGTTGGTCCATATCGTGGAGGATATCATCCAACTCGGGCCGACGTTCCTGCACAGCATGATGCCGTTCGAAAGGATGAATGGTGTCATCAAAGGATACGTTCGCAACATGTCATGTTCAGAGGGAAGTATAGCCATGGGCTTTCTGACCGAAGAGTGCATCTCCTACTGCACGAATTATCTAGGCATCGAGAACCCCATTGGTCTGCCCGTCAACAGGCACCTCGGCAGGCTTGCCGGATGGGGTCACCATGAGGGTCGCCGCGAAATGCATGTCGACTTCGAGGGTCGACTCGCCGACTTTGAAAGAGCAAACCTAGTCGCGCTACAACACATAGACGTGGTCGATCCTTGGGTGGTAGAGCACAAAACCTTTATTGAGAAGACGTACAATGACCGAGCCCTACAGAGGACGGACGGAGATATACTCAAAGAGCACAACTCATGTTTCACGCGTTGGTTTAAGCAGAAGCTTCTGTCGTACCCTTTACATGAGGATTCTTCCGCGGAAGAACAACTCATATTCGCGTTGTCACAGGGCGCCGAGCACAACCTAATGACCTATGAGGCGTACGATATCAACGGCTACACATTCTACACCGAGGACAAGGACATGAAGAGCGATGGCTATCAGAACTCCGGGGTAACGATGGAATCCTACACCGGCAACGACAAGGACAGATACTACGGAAGGATCGAGGAGATCTGGGAGCTGAGCTACGCTGGAGAGAAGGTCCCGATGTTCCGTGTCAGATGGGCCAAGAGCGTCCTAAAAGAAGACCGGTATTTCACCACCATGGTTATACCCGAAGCCAAATCCAAGATCGCGGGCGCAAACGTCACCGCGAAAAATGAGCCATGGGTACTGGCTTCCCAAGTGGACCAATGCTTCTTCATTACCGACCCGTCAAAGCCCAGTCGTGTTGTCGTGAGGAGAGGCAAAAGGAAGATCATCGGAATTGATGGAGTACCCAATGAGCAAGACTTTGACAAGTACGGCGACCCGAAGATCGAACATGACGACAACGATGAAGTAGCAGCACACACCACAAGAAGAAGCAGGACCACCCTACCTAAAGGACGTCCGTTCCACAGAAGAACTCCATTTGCGAAAAAGAAGGGCAAGAAGATTGTGAACAGATAGCTAGCTAAGATCGATTGTATTTAAATCGTAGTCTTCATTTCTCGGGCACTTTTTGATATCATGAATATTTTTTGATATTCATGGGCACTTTTTAAATTTCATGGGCACTTTTTGAATTTCATGGGCACTTTTTGATATCATGAATTCTTGAGCACCCCCCGCACCCTCCCCCTGCTCCACCGCCGCCGACGACCCCCCGCACCCTACCCCGCTCCACCGTCGCCGACGACCCACCGCACCCTCCCCGGCCCGCTCCACCGCCGCCGCTGATACTCCGCACCTTCCCCCGGCCCGCTCCACCGCCGCCGCCGACACCCGCACCCTCCCCCACTTTTTGAAGATATTTTTAAATAACAATTTTTTCAATTTTTTTTGATGATATCTGACGATATCTTCTATTGTAGGCCTCATGAAAATAACAAATTTAATTAAAAAACAAATTATTAGATGCAACAAGAAATAATGAAAAAAAATGTTACTAATGGCACACCAGAGGAAGGTGCGCCATTGCTGTCAGAAAAAAAACATTACTAATGGCGCACCAGAGGGTGGTGCACCATTGCTATAGTATCAGATACCCCTTCGCCCGATCTCCCCTTCCCTCTCCCTCGCCAGATCCCCCGCGCTGACCACGTACAACCGCCGTCCCAGTTCCCCCGTGCTCGCCGTCCCCGGCCGTGCTCGCTTCCCTCGCCGCACCCGACCACCTCCCTCACCGTACCCCCTCCGCCCGCGCCCGCGCCATCGCCGTCCCCCTCCCCCCGCGGCCCCGCCTGCGTCAACCGCCCTCCCGAGCGCGACAGCTAGGGTTCTTACCCGCCGCCACCGCTGCCGGCGCCCCCGCGCCCCCACGGCCCCCACCACCGGACCGGAGCCGAGCCGAGGAGCACCGCGAACCCGCCACCGAGCCCTTCTTCCACCTCGGATTCCGCCGCCTCTCCTTTAAGTCCGGCCGGCCTGCTGCTCCTAATCCACCGCCGAGCCTTCGTGTGCCTCCGCGGTGAGCTCCCCTCGCTTCCCCTCTTCTGTTTCCCCTCATCCCGAGCACTGTAGACCCCTCGCGCACCCGCTCGCCTGCGTGTACCGCCCGCGCTGGCCGCGTCCACCCTGCCACTCCCGAACTATTTGGAGGATGACAAGTTTTCCATGTTATAGAAACTTTTAGAAATTACCATGGCAATTGCTCCAGAAATTCGCCATGACAAGTACTCAGCAATTCTATCCATCGCAAACTACTCATAGAAAATACTGCCATGGCAACTACTACAGAATTTTGCCATAGCAATTACTCCAGGATTTGGCCATGTCAAAAACTCGTAGAGATTCTATCCATGGCAACTACTCATAGCAAAGTCTGCCATGCCAACTTTCATAAAAACATTCAGTTTGCCATGGTACTTGAAATAAGTTTGACATGTTGTGGAAATTTCAGAATTTGCCATGTTTTACATTTGCCGTGTTTCTAGCTAAGAGCAATCCTACATTTGCCATGTTACCATGGTCCCAAGATTTTCCATGGCAAAAGATTGTAGCGGTATAAAAAAAAGTGTGATAGCTCAAAAAAATGAGATCTGAACCTACTACACAAAAATTTAGTTACGTGTCAAGGTGGCAAAATGTTTGTTTGTTCTTAAAATAGCATGGAAATTTTTTATCTAAGAGTTTGTTCTATTTGTATTTATATAAAGATTAGCATGGCAAATTTCTACACTAGAATAGGATCCACCATAGAACAGACGAGACTCCATCTTGCATTGGCTGGTGAACTCCTCGATCTGTTGTTAGTCCTTATCTGCATTTTCCCACATTGTTCATGTATCTGATCCACCATTGCTTGTACTAGTTTGTCAAGAATACTGGTATGTATAGCACAGAGAGCACCACAAGTTAAACACCTCAATCTGTTAGTATTTGTCTGCATTTTCTCACATTCTTCTTGTATCTGATCCAGTATTGCTTGTAGTGGTTTGTCCAAAATGTTGAATGATACTGCCTGGAGATGCATATATTGTTTCACCTCTCCACATGCCAACGTATTTTCCATGTTGTGATGGAGGCCTTTCTTTTAACACTGGGCTTTGCCACCTGTTGTTTGTCTTGTAAATAGCATTGAACAGAGATTTATGCAAGTAGCACATTGCCTTGTCCACCTGGGATAATGATTTTGCAGGTACCCCAAGAGGCCCTTGAGTTTGCCGGAATGTCGATTAACTTCCGTTCCGGCAAATTCGGGTACTCCATATGTCCTATTTTCAGCAAAGGTCATGCTGAAATTTTCCGTGAATTTTAGCATGACTTTGCTAAAAATCGGACATATGGGGTACTTGCGACTAATGCATGGGCCGGGGTATCTTAGTACTTAATTAAGTAGGATCAACTGCCCCTTTATTCTTGCTGCATTAAACCATAGGTGCCAAGTGATTAGGCTCAACTTAGAATTCTCCTCAGCATCGATAAACCCTAAATGATGAAAACTTAACTTAGCATTTAGGGTGCCTCGGCATCGATAAACCCTAAATGATGAAAACTTAACTTGGCTGCCCCGGATGCCTCGGTGTCGATGAGAACCTAAATGATGTACGCTTAGGCTTTTAGGGTGCCTCGGCATCGACAAACCCTAAATGATGAAAGCTTAGGCTTTTAGGGTGCCTCGGTGTCGACAAACCCTAAATGATTAGACCATGATCTTGTTCCTTGACAATAACCAACTTTTTGACCAAACTTTTTTCCTATTTAGAGCGAAACATGGCCCACAACGATGACGCCGGTGGTTCGGGCGACAAGCCATTCTGGGAGCTGTCCCAGGAGATGGAGGAACAACCTCATCGCTATGAGGACGCCGCGAAAGACACCGATCCTGATTACATAACCCCTAGTGGCGTCGGGGATGACACCACTGATGGTGCCGCCGAGGATGCCACCACTGATGATGGCGGCGCACACACAGATGGGAGCCAATCGAAGAGGCAAAAGAAGGACCGGCGCCCGAATGCGCTCCGCGCCCTCAAGGAGGAATTCACTCAAGTGGACTCCGACGGGAATCCAACGGAGCCCAAACATATAGTCAAGGGGTACTCGCTTCAGCTCGGGTGCATTCTCCGGAGCACCGTCTCGATCAACACCGAGAACCTTAGGCATAAGGACCAAGGGAATTTGTGCAACCTCCTCTTCACGAAGCTGCACGAATGATACAAGTTCCCCGCCGAATTTGAAAACACACGCCTCTCAGGGAATAAAGTGAACAATGCCGCCCTCACGAAGATGAGCACGGCCGTGTCTACTTGGAGAAGTGCGGTGAAGAGAATGATTGATAAAGGTGATAGTTATGACAAGATCAAGGCGAAATGTCCTTTGATGAGCGAAGATGACTACAAGGAGTTCAAGATCAAGTGCGAGAGCCCCGCAACCTCCGAATCAAGTCAGTGGGGGAAAGAAATGCGGCAGTTGAACTTAGGGGAACACAAACTCGGTCCCAGCGGTTACAGAGTGGCGGAGCCTATATGGGACAAGGAGGACGCGGAGCGTGCCGAGCAAGGCCTACCGCCCCGCTTCGAGAAATACAGCGGTGACAAGCAGACCAGGAACTATGTCAGGGCCCGGTACAAGGAGGACCCGATAACAAAGGAGCTTACCACGGATCTGAAGACCAGGGTGCATGAGCTTCTTCTGGTAAGGAATACACCCCCGCGTAATTAGCTCCATATGGTTGCACTCTAATTAATCCCCAATATTTCTAAATGGTTCACGTTCCTTTCGCAGGACACTGAAAGCAGTAGCGCGGGGTCGTCTAAGAGCTCCCCTTTCGACACCCCTTTAACTAGGGCGTTGAACGTAATGAAAAACAAGGATAAGCTCAATAAGCCGATGTCAGCTGGTCGTGTGGCCGACAAAGGCTTGTCCACAAAATGGGGGTCATACTATACCGCTGGTGTGCAGAAGGAGAAAAAGACCAGCTCGGAAAGCCAGACGCGCGAGGTTGAAGAACTCAAGGCACAAGTGGCGCGGATTCCGGAGCTTGTCCAAGAGCAAGTGCAACAACAACTTGGAACGACGCTCAACGCCATGGTGCCTACGTTGATTCATGGGCTGACGATGTGGATTGCGGGCGGCCAAAAGGGGCCTCCCCCGGTTCCCAGCTTCACGGCCAGCAACTCGCACAGCGCACAGGCGACGCCATTGGTGTCTCCGGCGGCGGCGCCATTGGTGTCTCCGGCGGAGGCGTTATTCGTGTCTCCGGCGCCGGCACGGGCATTGGAGCTTAATGCACCCGGGTGTACGCCGGCCGGCACCTCGCCAGCAAGCGCCCCCTCTGTCAGCTGCACGCCCGCCGTTGGCGGTGCCTCGACATTAGCCGAGCTCGACGGCATCACGGTAACTAAGCCTCTCGGCCGATGACTTCATCTCCTTGCCTTTGACTGGGCATCCCTGACGCCCTGTACATGTTTTCGCAGGGCCCCGCCGACGTTCCTTGCACTCTTCTGCACTTCGTGGGCGCCGAGTTGGTCGATGTCGCCAAGGGCAGACTCGTTCAACCGGGCAACCCCATCTTCCACGGTAATCCGATGCCACCCACAATGTATAGGGTTGAAGTGGTTCGGGTGCTGCCAGGCTGCGACAAGCTGTTACCTCCGATTCGACCCGCTGGGGCCGACGAAGAAGATGAGATGACCCTCAGCACCTGCGTAAACTGGCCGTTGCTTTGGCCGAAGAGCCAGATTCATTTGGGGGCGGGGGACACCACCCCACAGACAAGACCGCCAGTCGTGCCCGCGCCAAGCCATGGCAAGAACGCCGGAACGCTACCGGACCTGCCGGACATCCCTATGGCACAGGATCCGGACATCCCTATGGCAGAGGATCCGGACGGCGACGACAATGACGACGGTACATTTACCAAAGTTGATAAGTACTTTGCCGAACATGGGTACGTTGACGAGTTCTGCGGGCCTCTTTCTCAAGAACCCAACCAAGGCGACCGCGATCTAGCTGGTACGGCGGAGAAATCCAATTGCAACAGGCATCGTCTGGCGTTCAGTTCTTAGGACACGCCTCCAGCTCCCGCCTTCACCGAGCCTCAGATAGCTGAGGTGCGAAATATTATCAGCCCCAACACGCTCAAGAAGGCGGTCTGTGAGCAGAACTCGGTCCCATTACAGGAGATCAAGAAGAAGGGACGGAAACGAAAGACTAACAAGGGCGCCGGTGCGAGCCAGACGGCACCGAGTTCGATCCGTGCTCAGGACGGGCCACCTTCACCTAAGGATATCTCGAGGAGGGTGCATGTGGAGGGTAGGGCGATGCTACCGCCAAATATGCTGAATGCTGCAACCGGTGCTATGCGGAGTCTGCACGACAGTGTTCTTTCTTTGGAGAAGCGGCATCTCAGAGAGAAGGATGTGGCATACCCGGTTTTCGTGGCCAAGGTGCCAGAGGGCAAGGGCTTTGTGGATGGCGACATCGGGGGTACGATCGTCCTGCGGTTTGATGACATCTTTGCTATGTTTAACCTTCATCCGCTGCACTACACCTTCGTTTAGCTATTTTCGCTGAGCATGCAGATGCGGATCATTAGAGACAACACCCCGGGCATCGTGATAGTCGACCCCTTGTACATGCGAGCACTTGAGCAGCGCTGGGGACCACCAAGTTGCGAGTTCACACCTCGAAGGCGTCATTCTGGCTAACGCAGATACGGATAACTTCCTTGTGCCTTACTTTCCCGAGTAAGTCATCCCTTAACCGCCCCGTAACATATGATTTCTTAGATTTTGATCGTTCTTTTTCTTCTAACATTCCGTGTTCTGTGCAGTGACACACATTGCACACTCATCCTCTTAAGCCCGAAATATTCCATGGCCATGTATTTAGACCCGAACCGTAACTCCAAGATAGACTACACAAATGTCAAGAAAGTTCTTGATGATGTTCTCCCCGGCTACGCCAAATCTGGAGGCACCTTCACCAGGTCAGTCCGTAAGTACGGCAAGCACATGTTCTCACACAATACGAAGTTCTGCTGCGTCAAGCAGCTGCCTGGCGGTCAGAAGGATGCCTACTACGCCCTCCATCACATGCGGGCGATCGTAAGGGACCATCATCAACTTCTGCTACCAGATAATCTCAAAGATTGGGTCGCGAGCTTGTCGGCAGTCCAGGACGCGGACCTCAGACAAGAATTCTTCCGCATCCAGTTAGAGTTTGCGGACATCATCCATAAAGATGTCCTTCATACCTCGGGGCAGTTCTTCCGCAGATATCAACCGTCCAACAGTGAGATAGATGGAACGCTACAAATGCAGGGTGACAACGACCGCGATTTCATGACCATCACGACAGACGGCGGCTTCATCCACGCTCCTGTCCGATGAGTCGAGTCGAAAGTAGTGATGTGTAGTTCTGAAACATTGATTGGCTCATGTTGTAATTATACTTTAATGAATTCGTATGTCTCTTTGGTTCGGACAGTCGTTCAACTTAGATGTAATCGATGCTATTTATTAGTAGGACCATGAATCGTGCTATTAATGTCTTGCTTTTCTCTTCCGATCCTTTTGTTGCATACTTACATATTGCTTAATTATGTATTGTCTGTTGTTTGGCTTGTGCGTAGACATGCTGTCGTATGTCGTGTACAAGGGTAAGGTTCCCAGAGTCTACGACGACTGGGAGGAGTGCCAAAGACAGGTTCACCGTTTCAGCGGTAACAGTTACAAAGGGTACACCACTAGGGCGGAGGCCGAATCTAGATACGCCCGCTATCTAGCGGGAGAGAGGAGGGAGCGTTGGAGGAACCGAATGAAGACCAGTTTGATTGCGATGATGCTCATCGTGATGACCACAACTCTCTTCTATGTGATGGTAGTTTAGATGATCGATATCGACTTGTAATGTGAAGACAAACTCGATACTCGCGGTCTTGAGACTTGTAATGTTTTATCTTTGTTCGGTCTTTTGAATTCGGAGACTAATATGATGAATTGTATTCGGAGACTAATCTTCTATTGTATTCGATGAATCTGATGTTGCTGTGTGCTGCTGACTATATTATGTCTAATAATATATTTTATATTCTGTCTAATAATATATTTTGTAACCTGCACAAAAATCAGAAAAGAAAAAAAATAAACCAAATATTCATACTAATAGCGCATCACCACCAGGTGCTCCATTAGTGTGCCAAAGGATACTAATGGCGCATCAGCGTAGAATGCGCCATTACTATGACAAAGCCATGCTTACGTATGTCCCCCCGGGAGGCACACTAATGGCGCATGTTGTTACGTACTAATGGCGCACTAGTGGGTGCGCCATTAGTATACCAGATACTGATGGCGCACCTGTGGTGCGCCATTAGTAAGATATACTAGTGGCGTGCTACTAATGGCGCACTGGTAATGCGCCATTAGTAGGCAAAACCAGTGCGCCATTAGTAGGCCTTTTCCTAGTAGTGAGTTGTTCTATATCTTGTAATCAAATTCCTCAATATCAATATTTACACTCATATATTTATCCCCGTTGAAAACTTAACCTATATTGTCATCAATCACCAAAAAGGGGGAGATTGTAAGTGCATCTAGTGCCCCTTAGTGATTTTGGTGTATTGAAGACTTGTAGGTTAAGGATCTAATGTGTTTATGAGTGTACACAGGTCTATAAGTCTATGAGGAGTTTGATATTTACAGAGAAAGTCGACCCCTAAAAATGAAGTTCTTCGACCGAAGACTTTGATATTCTGAAGAATTTCTAAAGACTTTGAAAGTGAAGAAATTGGTGTCATTTTCTCTTTCTTGGTATTCATTCGAGGAACATGAAGCGTGAAGACTTTTGTTTTCATAGTTTCATTTTCTCTTTCTTGAGTCATAGGAAACACCGTACTGTTAAAGGGGGTCTAGGAAATACTCAGGAGAAAATTTCCAAGTGATGCTCAACTCAAATCCTACACCTACCAATCCCTTCGAGTGAAGCCATTGGAAATCTCATATAGTTCAGTCAATTTCTTCAGTGACAAAGACGCAGTTCTTCTAGTCACTGAGGACTTTGTTCTGACTGAGGAGTTAGGAATTCGCCAGTGCGAATTGCCTACACTGTGAGGAACATGATAGCCTTGAGGAATTTGAATCTCAAATTTCTGACCGTTGTTGTGCTACGCGCCAACTATCCCAAAATATCTTATCCATCCAACGGTCATATCATTGAAGGGCATCTATGTCTTATCATGTCGGGCTGCTCCCTAGGCTATAAATAGCCGCCCCCTACAACCAATAGCTGGTTGGCTGCTCCGCGAGAACTTGACACTTGTCATTTGAGAGCAACCCATCCTCCGAGGACTTTGAGCAAAAATCATCAAGTGAGGAAAATCCAAAACCCAAACCCAAAACGCCTACAAACCCAAAGTGATTGAGCATCACTGAAGCGATTGATCCTGCGTGGATCTGACGCTTGTTACCTTTGTAGACTGTGCTTCTTCCAAACGGTTAGGCGTCATGGTCTAGAGCATCCAAGAGGAATTGTGGATCGCCGAGTGACCGAGTTTGTGAAGGTTTGGAAGTCACCTGAAGACTTACCACGAGTGATTGGGCGAGGACTGTGTGTCCTTAGCTCAAGGAGAATACGGTGAGGACTATGTGTCCGGGACTGGGTGTCCTCGAGTTTAAATACTCAGCCGCTCCAACCAGATGTACAACTGAGACAGCAGTTGGAACTGGTCTACCAAATCATTGTCTTCACCAAGCCAACTGGTTCTATTTCCTCAACACTTTCATTTCCTCATTACTGTGTTGTGTGTTTGTTCATATCTGTGTTTGAAGACTTTGACTGAAGACTTTCTCAATTTCCTCAGTTCAATTTCTTCAGTCTATTTGTCTTCATCTTGTGCTATCCTGTGTTTACGCTTTCTGTACTCTGTGTTTGTCTCCATTTCATCATGATGACCATGCATGTATTCTGCTATGTTTACTTCTGAGTACTTATTCCGCTGCTAGTAGTTCTTCGCTAAGGAATTTCCTCACTGGAAAATTCCTTAGTGAAGAATTTCATAAAAATCGCCTATTCACCCCCCTCTAGTCGATATAACGCACTTTCAGGCGAATCGTTTTGTCTTTTTTGCCCGGACGCACTTCCTTGCGTGCGAAGGTGTAGCTGGTGGGTCCCAGCAGTCAGGGGGGAAATGTTTTTTTCACGAAATACGGTGGCCCCTCCGGTGGGTCCCCGCTGTCAGGTGGAGGAATAATTATTTTACGCGTAATAAGGAGGCACTTCCTTGCTGTGGCCTTGGACTCAGCTGTCAGCCTCTCCACGTACAGTCCAAATCTGATGGAAGTTGTTCCTTGACCACGTTGACCACGCCGCGACGAGAGCACCAGGGCGGTGGACGACGGCAAGGCCAAGAAGAGGACGGCGCGGAGCCGGGGAAGACGCGGCAGTGGATGCACACACGGAGAGGAGTACGAGGGTTCACTGGTTCGGCTGCGCTGCCGTCGCTGCAGAATAACATGGGGTGTGGGTGAGTGGAGGGATGTCCTGGCCAGCGGTGGGAGTAGTAGGGCAGTGAGGCCTCCGCGGCAGGACAGCCGGCCACGGGAGGCATGAGCAGGCGGCACGACCGGCGCTGCTTTGGGCGGCTGGAGCAAGAAGACCAGAGGTTGAAGAAGCACGACGGCCGTTGGATGGACATCGTACGGTCACTTGAGCTAGAATCATTTATATTGACTAAGTTGACAAAGCCCTTGGTACGTCAACTTAGTAGGCCCACAGGCCAGCTTCCGAAACGGTGCGCCCCAGATGTCACGGGGAGGAATCATTTTTTGGGCGGATGAAGCTAGAATATCCGAGATTGAAGAAGAAGCACGGCATCGTTGGATGGACATCCAACGGCCACTGCTGTTAGCACCGTGTGTTGACTATAAGTTGACAAAGCCTTGCATACGCGTCAACTCTGTTTTTTAGGGGACGCGTCAACTTAGTAAGGCCAGAAGTGTGTGGCAGAGAATTATAGCCCATTTGAGATTTGTAAGAATGTGTAGCCCATTTTTGAATTCTAATGGAATTTACTACAACCCATTTACAGTTTGTTAAAAGTACAACCCATTTCAACCATGCGTTCAAAACAGAATTCAATAAAAATTCCCACATTTTGATGGGATCTGAAATATTTTTGTCCCGAAATTTCTAGTCAGATTAAATACAATTTCAATATAAATTTATATTACGTAAAAATCCAACGAAACATTGCGCTCGCAACAATTAATGAAATTAAAATTTTCAATATCCAAAAATAATATTTTCTAAAGTAATCACGTGTTTGGTGCATTTTTTTATAGTTACTGCCCAATTTTTTTAATTACATCCCATTTATTATTTGTTAAAGCCCATTTTCTTGTTAAGCCTAATGCATCCCTGCTAGGAAAGATTTGCAGCCCAGCGGGGCGGAGAATAACAAGTTGACCTTGCCTGGGTATTCCTAAAAAAAAGTATTGCTGGGCTAGCCATTTTCAGCTTGAAAAAATGGGTTAATTTGACAAATGCCACTCCAAATTTGGCGATTCCGAGAAATGCCACTGCAATTTCCAAACTTTGAAAAATGCCATTTCATACCATTTCTAGTGGCATTTTTCGAAGTCTACAGTGGGGTTTTTCAAAGTTTGCAAAAATTGCAGTGGCATTTTTCAAAGTCTGGAAATTGTAGTGGCATTTTTATGAATCACCATAATTGGAGTGGCATTTATCTAATTAACCCAAAAAAATAATATCTGGGCTAGATACCTGGCTTGGGCTAGACGGGCCACAGCCCACCCAGTTAATACCTGCAGCGATGTTTTCGTTGTTGTTCAGAGAAGAAAAATTAATATCTGGGCTAAACATCAAAAAACTCTGCAGTGCTCAAACCTCAAAAACACAAATACTGCTTGAGCTGCTTGGTCCCAGCTGTCGGCCGCTTCTTGTGCAATTCTCTCGTTTATTGACTACTACATAGGTTGACAATGGTGTGGGACCGTGATGTCAGGAAGTCAGGAGGAAGCAAAATAAATTGTATATATATATATATATATATATATATATATATATATATATATATATATATATATATATATAAGGAGGCACTTGTGTACGTGAGGCTATGGACCTGGTGGGTCCCCATTGTCATCCTCTCCAAGTAATGTCATCTCCTCGCCCGCGCGCTCTTTCCGCCCGAAACAGTCAGCGCCGCCCGCCCCACTTCCCGGTGCAGGCGATTGCTCTGCCTTCGAACGACACAAGTGCCGTCCGTCCGTCCATCTGCCGCCCACATTAATGATACGCGGTTGCCGAGGCAACTACTCCGGCGCCACACGTCCGTCCCTCCGCCATCCCACCATTGCTATATAAAATCCTGCGCCGGCCATAGCCGCAATCATCCGCATCCGTTCCCTTTCTCCTGTCCACACCACTACTGCCCACCATGGCTTCCTCGCCCTCCAGCGCTCTTCGGGACGGGCGGACGATGGACCACAAGGAGATGGCAGCCATTGCTGCCGACCGGCTGGCCGGCAGGCATCCGGAGGGCGACGACGTCCCAATGGAGAACATGGTAGTCGACGATCCGGCGCCAAACCCCTCCTCCGCGCCATCCTCGCCGGTGCATTGCACCATGACCATCGGCGAGGCCTGTGCCTAATATATGGACAGTGTGAGGCAGATGCGTCAGGAGAAGTTCCGGGAGGCGCAGGCCGACGCCGCCAACAACCACCATCTCCTCTAGGAGCACCTGCAGGCGGAGGAGCAGATCGCCGCGGAGCGGGCGGAGCAGGAGGCGCTGCTCGACTCATACCGCTCCGCCCGCAAGGGCCACCTCGAGCGCTGGCCGTACCGCATGCGGGTGGCGGAGGCTGCAGCCGCCTACAAAGAGGCTAGCTAAGAGGGCGATGAAGCGGGCGAGGCGCTGTTTGGCGAGACCGAGCACGAGGCAGAGGACAATGCCGGCTCCGATGAGTCCCCACTCTACTAGCGTCGACAAGGCCCTGCTCCGCCGAGGCCCCGCGGCGCCAACAATAAGGCAGAGGACACCGCCGGCTCCGCCGAGGCCCCGTGGCGCCAACAACGATGCAGAGGACACCGCCGGCTCCACCGAGGCCCCACCCCGCCAATAACGAGGCAGAGGACATCGCCGGCTCAGCCGAGGCCCCACCCTGCCGGCAACGCGGGGGAGTATTTCCACCGCTCCGCTGAGGCGCCGTCCATCAGCAACGAGACAGAGGACATCGCCGGCTCCGCCGAGGCCCCGCCCCGCTGCCAACGAGGCCGCGCCACATAGAAAACGAGGAAGAATAGAACACGGTAGGTCGCCGCCGCTCGGGTCCAAGTAAGGCCACCGCTGCTACACTCCGGTTGAAGCCAAGCGAGGCGGGTTGACCATTGACGACCGGTTAGCTTCTTGGCGGCGACGTGGAGTCAGAGAGCTGCGCTGGAGAAGAACGCTGATTCTACTTAACTGCTGGTGCAGTTGGATGACTGACACGTGGGCTCAACAGGCCACATGTCAGTTACGCAACTGCACCTGCAGTTAAGTCACTGAAGCTTATGTTCGGCTCAGCGGGACACATGTGGGTAGCTTCGGTTAATTAATTATACCTCCAGCACACCCTTTTTAGTTGAAGAATGTATGAAATGTAATGAAATCCGGCATGTTTATATGAAATCTGACCGTGTATGAATGAGTTTATTTCGATTAGTTCGAATTCCTATATCACTCGCATTGGATGAACATGCAAAACAATACATACTAGCATTATTCCCAGGGTGATCACCTCGTTTGCAGCAGTTTCACATGTACTCCCTCCGGTCGTTTCTAGTCTGCATACAAGTTTTGTCTGCAGTCACAGTATCTCTACTTTGACCAATCTTATACAAAAAAGTATGCACTTTCACAATGTGCGAAGTAAAAAGGAACAGAAGGAGTACAAAGAGTTTGAGCAGCTTTTTAGCGTTTCTGTACATTGCAATCAAACACACAGGCCTGGCAATTCATAGAGAACATTCAAAACAATCGATGATTATGCATCACAGCGACTCACATGTCAGAGGCAATATTTACTTCACAACTAAAGAATAAAGAAAAAATTGATCGACGCTACTGACAGCAAAGGGCGTCCCATTCGAAAATATCAAACACATGTTTTGCTAAAATCAATGAGCAAAATTTGACAAGGTTGTCCCATTCCAAAATATCAAATGCCTACGATTGTGGAATGGGCAGGGTTTGCCATCAGTTCGGACATTGACATGACACCTCGTGCTAAATAAACCAGCTATATTTTTTTGTGCAGTTCCACCAAAATCAACCAAATTCGCGCGTAGCTTGTATGATTTCGCCCTTATATGTTGCAACGCCCTAAACTTATCGGCACCTCCTTTCTTGTGGTGGAAATGAATGATTCGATGTATTCATGAATATTTTGTGCAGTTCCCATTAAAATGTAGCTGAGCACCCTGTTTGCACAAATACAAAAAAGTGATTAGTATAAAGCAAACTATACTATGAATTGACAGTTTCAACAGGCACATACATGGTCCATGTAGAGCACACTTTTAGAAAAATGGAACTCACCAGAAAGAATCCTAGAACAACATTGTACTCACGCATCACAGCAAAAAAATGGAGATTTGTCAGTCCTTCTGAGCTGAAGTTAGTTTGGTCTTGTGGGGAGTAATGTAACCATCCTTCAACTGCTCCTTCTGATGAGAAGATAGACAGGGCTTCTTCATCCTGGCATAATCGGAACTAGTCACTTCACGTACTCCATATTCTTCTTTAGAGGAAGATGATCCTGTTGTGTAAAGACAAGAGGACTATTAAATGCTAGCATCCCTGTTTGCTTGAAAAAAAGGAAAGGAAATATTTAAAACAGCACAAATGAAGCACTTCTCAAGGACAATACCACTTTTTCATGATAGTATCTAAACAGTAGCACAACACCAATAGGGATGACAAAGCTCAATCATATGGATGAAATCAGTGGGCGAGTACCAACCTTTGTCAGGAGGCTTATTATGTAGAGCATACAGATGAAGGACTTCTCCGGAACCATCTGTTGCTATCTACGATGGTGGCCATGCTTACTATATACTCCTCGATTAGTTTAATGTTTCCAACATCTTCTTGTGTAGTTCCACTAAAATATATGGTATCTTCAAAGAAGATCCATGTTTGCACAAGTAGAGATATTTACATATTACATTAAGAGTGGCATCAAATCAGTGCCAAAACAATTGCTCGTTCCAGCCATAGCAATAAATTAAGATGCAAAACTATATCATTACTTGTGTCATCACAGTTCCAGTGCTTCATTACAGCATCGGGAGTTGATTTTTGTTTTTCTGCCGCTTGTTCTCCCCCTTCGTCACTTGGTTCAATAACAGACAAGCTTCGCCTTCAATGTAAAATTCGGCATGTCAATTAGGGAGCACAAGTATAGTACTAAACTTAATTTTGTGATGAAAGTGGCAAAATACAGGCCAACACTTGTGAAATATCCTTATGTTACCTCAATGGGATATTACGGTGCACATACAGATTGGAAGCCTTGTCTCCATTTGTGCAGTTCACTAAAATCAAGCAACATTATCGTACAAGTAGCACAACATATGAAAGCACATTGCAGAATCATGTGAAAGAAGGCTAGTACTGACCTCTCATGATGCGGAATTCAAACAACTCACAAGAAGAAGATCTGAACCAAATTCGCCTTAACGGATAGGAAGTAAGATCTCCTCTTGTGCAGTTCCACTAAGATCAAGCAATCAAGCAACGTTGTCAGTGTGACATTTTGGTTGAACTGCACAAAACACTCTTAAAACAAAAGTGTTTTGTGCAGTGCAACAAAAGGTCACAATGGCAACGAGGTGAAGTAGATAACCCTGTTTACACAGAGCTGCAAAGGAAACAATTAGTGGTCAATAATGGTGGATGACACAGAAGCCAACAAAAAGAAGAATCTACCTCATCTAAATGGGAAAGAAAGCAAGACAGTAGCAGTTCTCAAACGATGGCGTTGATTAATATTAACATAGAGATTATATTAACAATAAAATTCATTAAACATGTAATTTGCTTTTAACTGTGGCATTGCATCAATTTTGCAGTGGCATTATTAGAGGGTGTTTGTTTACAGGGACATTTTGGTGTAGGGACTAAGAAACTCCGTGTCAGTCCCATCTAAACCAAACAGGAGGGACTTTTAGGGACTAAAAGTGGGCATTTGGGACTAGAGAAAGAAGACCCCGAGGGAGTCTTTTTGGGACTTTTTCCAACAGTTGCCCCTGCCATGCATCGCACCTTGTCTCTATTGGTTCATTACTAGGGGTAACATGCATGGTCTTTTAGCATGTCATTTAATAACCTCTAGTCCATGTTTAGTCCCTGGAACCAAGCAGGTAGGGACTAGGGAGTTTTTAACCAAACAGGGCCTTAGATTAACAACAGCTAATGAGTTGCACGGGATAGTGGACGCACCAGCACCATGTGCATCTACCGATGTACTGTGGTCATGCACAGTCGGTTGCAACAAAGAACGAACAACCAAGGAGCCTATTTGTGTTGGTCCCAGTTTTGTTATCTTTAGACACCTTTCCCTATGTGAGCGCAGCAAATCTAGTCCTACTCAAACTCTACAGCCTTGTCCCTTCCTTTCCTTTTTGAACTAGTACTTTCGCCCCTTCCTTTCCTCTTTGAACCACGTCCTAGATTTATGCGATGCAACTTTCCCCACTACTTTCCCCCATTCCTTTCCTCTTTGAACCACGTCCTAGATTTATGCTATACAACTTTCCCCCTTCATTTCTTCTTTGAACCACGTCTGAGATTCATGCTATATACAACTTTTCCCACCTATTTCCCCCACTCCTTTCCTCATTGAACCACATCCTAGATTCATGGTATACATGCAACTAGAGCAATGCATGTGGAGTAAGTAAATTATACCTTAAGGTTCTTGGGGCGTGGTTCGGGTGACGGGACGATGGCGAAGAAGAAGGGGTCAGAGACCCTCCCGCGCCGCTGCTGGGTGGAAAGTGAACAGCTGCTCCGGTAGTCCCTCGCCGACGGCGACAACGTTAAGCCTCCTTCCCTTCCCGGCGGACGGATCCTGCCGGCTCTTTGACCCTCTTTGAGCAGCAGTGAGGGGAGAGAGAGGCTAACGAAGTCTTGTTTAGATCTGGAGAGGGCGAGAGAGTGTGAAGAGAGCAACTACAAGCGCTGAGGCTCCAGCGGGAGAGGGCGAGAGAGTGTGAAGAGAGCAACTACAAGCGCTGAGGCTCCAGCGTGTATATATATACTGGAGAGAGAGTGTGAAGCTTGCAAACCCTAGAAAACATTTTGACAAGTCAAAGAATCCTCCTGGCACAAATTATGCTCAAGTGTAGTTATCAAACCCGAGACCTCAAGTTTGATGAGCGAACAGGCTAACCAGCTACACAACCCTCCTGTTATGTTCAACGAGAGGGAAATAACCTTTTATGCATTCCTGCATTCGTGTGACAAGCATGCCGTCTTTTTTTGTGTGTGTGGGAGTCATTGGCATTTCAATCATAATCGTGTCATGTGGCTTTGGTGGTAAGACTATCCAGAGTGGTGCAGAAATAATGCAGCCTTAGTCACCTTACCTCTCTCCACATAGTACGTTGGGTCCCACTAGTCAGAGGGTGAAACAAACAAATTAATAAGAAAAATTAAAAGCGCCAGCGGTGTATCTTACCTCACACATCTCGCTACTGCTCGAGAACACTGTCCAATTGATCCCTCTGTTCGCTCACATACTATTTTAAGTGAATCCTTATTATAACATGGACACAAATTTTGGGCACTTGTATTCGACTTAAGTGAGTGTGCCACCGTATCTCGTATACTTACTACTCCCTTCGTCTAGGTGTAATAAGTCTCGTTAGAAGGTGCAACGGGATCAAGGTGCGTGTGTGTGTGTGTGTTTAACAGCATGTGTGTGTTAGAGAGAGCGACAGATCGACCTACTCCTACAGAGAGATGTTGTGTAGTTTACAATTATAGCCGCGAGAGTCGGTGCATCCTCTCGTTTCTGGGCGTGTTCGGTAGGGTCATGCGGATAGCTGCCACGCCCGCTCCTGACCAGCCTGGCCCACCCAAAGCCCCTCCATCGCCCGCGCGCGCTTCCCTCCTGAAACGGCCAGCACCGCTCCAAAGAATCGGTGCCGCATTCATGCCCGGGCAGAGCGGACGCGACCTCTCACTGGCGCAAGAGTGATGGTTGCTTTGTTCGTCTAACTTACTGCTGGGTCTATGTGATTTGACGGCTCATTGGTCTTTATTACTAAGGTGGTAGGACTGCTGGATGTCCCACACTTTTGGCGAAAGGAGGTACTACTACTAGATTACAATTCTTTCCATTCTTACAGCAGAGGCGTGCAAGAGTAGTGAAAACACGCAGGCTCAGTGATTACATGGCCCACCTCACGCTATCACCGTGCGACACCTAACTCTTTACATAGTACTCCCTCCGTTCCTAAATATTACTAGATGAGTCCCCGCGCGTTGCCGCGGAACAGCGGTATATCTCTCTGCGCAAAATAATCGATTTCATAGAACTAAAAAAACTCTATAACCGCATGACAAATGTGGTAGCCAAACTAAATAAACTCCCATCATCATTTAGATCATCCCACATAAGGAAAATAGATCAGCCAACTCCTACTGCATAATGGGATTATATTTTTCTTTTTGACATGTTAATGGGACTTAAAAGCTCACTTACATGCATGCTACCGGTGCATGCTTGCATGCAGACATGTTGATGTGATTTAAAACCCACTCACATGCATGTGCCACGGTATTTCTGCATGCTTGCATGTGGCTTAGTGCAGAGCCTCTCAACGTCTAGATCAGACGGCTATTATGGACTGATATACTTCATCTAACGGCTACATCAATTTTGATGATGTGGCTCAAGGAGAGGATAGAGAATTCCTAGTAGTGGGGGCTAGCTATTACTAGTAGATAAGTCTTTGTAGAGATTCCACTACATACAGAACAAAATGAATGAATCTACATTCAAAATGCATCTATATACATCCGCATGTGGTTCATGGTGAAATCTCTACAAAGACTTATATTTAGGAACGGAGGAAGTACTAGTATAGTACGTACTGTAATTTATCAGCGAGATAACTTTGTACAATGCTATGAAGCTTCCATCTTCTGTTACATGTATCTTGCGTCCAAGGTTGCCCGTTGCAACATTTCATCAAATACAAAGGAGACTAACATGCATGCTATTGCATCTCAATGGTTGACAGATCATAGCAAATATGTACTCCCTCCGTTCCAAAATAAGTGTCTCAACTTTGTGCAAACTTTAGTACAAAGTTGTACTACTACTAAAGTTGACACTTATTTTGGAACAGAGACAGTTAAAGAAAAAATGATCCATGCAATCCCTAGCCCTTGAACCGCAAACCCTAACTAGGCTTTAATTTGCTGGCAACGTGGTGCTTCCTAAGAAATGAAGTTTGCAACCTTTTGACCATCGGATCATTTTGTTCAGTTTCACCAAAATCGAGATGAGCATCCTTGTGGCAAAGAAATTGAAGAAGCGTGATTAGAATAAGATTACTTGGACTAGTTGATGAGACATAAACTCATCACAAATACACTACGTAGAAGCCAGTAGAGGTATGTGTGGGGCAAAGAAGTAGAGAAATATCCACATGGAGTGATGTGGGCAGCTAGAGCAGTGGTGCAAGCCGGTTGTAAAGGGAGTTGTACCTGAGGGACGTAGCTCAAACTTGAGGAGGGCGGCGGGAGGCGGCAACTGCCCACGTCGCAGCAGTGAGCAAGGGATGAAGGCAACCTCACCGTCTTTGTGAGAGAGAACAGCGGGGAACCCTGATCGGGACGTGCCGACAGTGGGTTTTCGCCGTTGGCAACGGCCACAACACCTACACTAAGCATCCACCCCTTCCCCAAGCGGACGTGATCCGCCGGGATGTTAGAGATGTGGCCACAGTCGTTTTGTGCGAGAGAGTGTGAAGAGAGCAACCCCAGCAAGCAACCGTGTAGGCTGGCCTGTCCTGACTATGTATATAGTGGAGCGGTTTCCTTTTCTCTCCATATGAACCTATCATATTGCGTACGTGCCACTGAAGAAAAAGACTTTATTTATAAATGACGCGGCACCTACTACTCGTTCTCCTATAACCTTGCGCTTGGCATCTCCAAAATACTATTAACCTTGCGATTGGCTCTTCGCCTCTTCGGGAAATCGAGCAATATTGTAGTGCAGTATATATCGTTCTGGCTATATGAGACCGAATGACTTGCTGTACGTCCACCATGTGGGCGAGGGTCGAGGGGCGAGGGAGAGTGCTACATACGGAGCAAAATGAGTGAATCTACACTCTAAAATACGTCTATATACATCAGTGTTTGGAGTATGTACTAGTAGTTCATATTGAAATCTACTAAAGTACATATATATTCCAAACAATATGATATAATCTCTATAACCAAGGGAGTAGGGACGAGGAGTAAACAGAGGGAGTAGTAAATTTTTTTCTCCTCGTCCTGCGAGCCACCGCGCGCATGGGTGAGGGAGCGGGCATAAGGCGGAGCAAGCTTCACCTCATCCTGCGAGCCACCGCGCCCGTGGGCGGGGGAGACGACGTACTAAGCAAACTTCTCCTTGTTCAACGAGTTGACGGGACACATCAAAAGTACTCCAGTGTATAGAGCCTTGCCTCTAAGGTAGGCCCCACATGGTTTTCCTCTTTTTTTAACATAACACGTCAAGTCGCAATTACCATGTGGGCTGCCTTTTTCGTACAGAAATGAGCTCCACCGTGTACCCACGCGGGTGTGGTTGGGAAAGAGACGGGAGTACGTGCGCCATGCATGCACCTCTTCTCTTGGTGCACGTCCCCCACCTACGTGGGTGTGTGTGAGAGATGCAAACCGCGTTCGTGAGTGTTTTTTGTTTTGGGGTGGGGTGGGGTGGGGGTTGATTTCATGAATTATTTGTGGGAATATGTGTCGATGACATCTCAAACAAATTTTTGCATGCAATGTGTGTGAAATGGAGGCCTATCCATATCATACATAAAGGGTCGGGCAATCCACGAGAAGAGAGTGAGGGGTCATAGCTATCGATAGAGTCGAAGAGAGGATCAAGTGGGTGGGTGCGAGATCGATGAAGAGACGCATCGAAATTGTGTGTGTGTGTGTGTGTGCAAGTCAAAGATATAGGGTGACTGGCCTACCGGAATGTTAGAGGGCACATGTCAAGTTTGTGTGTGGCAGGGAGACATGACTAGAGCGCTCGATGTATCGGTGTGTGTGGGGGGGAGGGGGTGGGGGGAGGGGTAGGCAGAGGCCTAACTATAGAGGTAGAACGACTCATATATGTGTTGAGAAGGAGAGACCCAGCTATGTCTTGAGGGAGATCGGTCGACATCCATACATAACTAAAGGACGGGAAATATGATGGGATAGAGAGAGAGAGAGGAGAGAGAGGGAGGGAGAGGGAGGGAGAGGGGTAGAGTGCTGGATGTGTTTCTGTGTGTGCCTATGCGTGAGGCGTACTAGACAAACTAAGGGTGGGACGGCAATGTTATCAATAAGAGTGGGGATGTGTTTCTGTGTGTTCCTATGCGTGATAGATCTGTCGGGACGCATCCATGGATGATGAAGGGGAACCATGTGTTTGGTAAGCAAACCTAACTAGATCGGTAGATCAATTGTTGTTTGTCGGAGGAAGGGAGAGACAAAACTAATGAGGTAGATCGATTGACGTGTCGGTAAAAACGAGTTATAAGGACCTACCTAGCTATATCTATAGCGAGAGATCGGTCGGTGTACGTCCATTTGTTAGAGGCAAATAAGGCCCAGCGAGACGGATAGACAGAGAGAATGGAGCTAGGAGGTGGTGCGAGAGGCCCAACAACTAGCTAGATAGGGGGAGGAGTGTGCGGTTGTGAGATCGATGAAAAGAGGGGTGAGAGTTTACATGTGTGTCTGACCGTATGAGAGACACGAGGCAAAGACACATAAAGGAGGAGATTGAAGGTGTGTGTGTATGTTGTAGGGAGGCATCGCTGGAGAGGTTTATCGATTTGTGTGTGTCGGAAAGGAGTTTTGGAGACTCTGGGAGAACGACCTAAAGATAAAAATGAATGTGCCCGGTGGATAGAATGCCGAGGGAGGGGTAGGGCAAGGAGGGCGTGTGCATGCATGAGAGAAAGTTAGTGGTAGCTACAAAGGTTAGAGGATTGTGTGTGTGTAAGAGACTACAAAGATCACAATTTGATATGAAAGCGGATTCATATATTTGAATAGGAGATCATAGTGTTTTAACATTGCATGCATGAATATAGCGGTGATACACGTGTTGTGCACATGTTATACCATAATGTGATAATGCATGGCGTTTGCAACTCACAGCTAAATGCCAAACAATCTAAACCATACTATACATCAAACAATCTCACATTTTATTTGAATTTGTGATAATGTGTGGCGTTCGCAGCTTACAACTAAATATCAAACAATCTAAACAATACTATATATCGAACATTCTGACATTTTATTTGAATTTGTGGTAATGTGTGGTGTTTGCAACTCACATCTAAATACTTGTAGGCTTAGCGGGCGGGGCACCATACATAATGTCATAAACACATTATACATATGAGACATGGTTTAGATTATGAAGATCTAGCTAGAGCTAGAAATGTAATGTGATTTGAAATCAAAATAAAGTGGATTCAAAAAATCTAGTTGGAGTTCATATAGGAGTACACATAGTTCATATGTAACTCGAGACTAATCATGTGGTGTGCTATGAAGATATTACACAAATGATGGTTTAACTTGACAATAATGATGATTGTAGATCTTATTAAACAGAGAAACGAATTTAAATGCTTTGACTTCACAATAATCATTACTGTAGATCTTATTCAAGTAGAGAAACGAATTCAAATTTAGTTCATATTGAAGCGGTAGTATATACTTTTGGAATGCACGAAAACGTTCATTTGAGTAGTAGGTTGCCTGCATTATACACGTAGCGAAATATTTTAATTGAACATAACATGAATTCTAAGTTTTGAATGACATTTGTAGTGCACATTGATTTGGTACAGTACACGTTAGGCTTGTCCGGAAATTTCAACCCGCGCCTTGTTAGCCCGAAATATTTAAGATATATCTTTGTCTCGTTGTGCTCCGACAACTCCCTCCATCTCAACCCGCGCCTTGCTATTCTGAAATTACAACGCGCGCAAAAACTCCCACCTCCTATGAAATCCCAACACGCGAAATGCCCGTGGTACCACTGAACCGAAAGAACCGCCTCAAATCGGTGGGGGTACTTTCGTAACTTACCCAACGTTTTGGACAAGCGCGTCTCTAAGCCATGGTTCCCCACTGCCATCCCATCCGCCCACCCATTCGTACACCGAGGCTGCGAAAACCCGCGACGAAACCCCACACCCTCCTCCGTCCGCCACCCAGCTGGAGCCTCTTCCTCGACGACTTCGTTCACAGCAACACCTCGACGTCACTCATCCACCGTACCGGATGAGGATCCGTCGTTGATCTCATCTTCCCGCCGGTTCAGCCACCACGTCCTCCACCTCCATGGAGCTGCCCCGACGTTCCCCTCGTCTTTCGCGCCACCTCCATTCCCACACCACCGTCTTCACCTGCAACACCGGAAGAGCATCATCATCACCGTTTCCTCGGATGAAGCTGCGGCCTAATCGGCGCCACCAAAGAGGTTGTACACTAATCGCCCCATTTTCTTCTTGATTCGATCTCACGGTGCTGCCGACGCTCGGTCCCGAGCCGACACGGCGCGGCTCCATCCATGGCGTCGTCGTCGGCCACTTCCTCCACAGCGTCGCTCCCTCGGCTGTTGGAGAACGTAGTAATTTCAAAAAAAATCCTACGCACACGCAAGATCATGGTGATGCATAGCAACGAGAGGGGAGAGTGTTGTCCACGTACCCTCGTAGACCGAAAGCAGAAGCGTTATGACAACGCGGTTGATGTAGTCGTACGTCTTCGCGACCCGACCGATCAAGCATAGAAACTACGGCACCTCCGAGTTCTAGCACACGTTCAGCTCGATGACGATCCCCGGACTCCGATCCAGCAGTGTTGGGGAAGAGTTCTGTCAGCACGACGGTGTGGTGACGATCTTGATGTTCTACCGTCGCAGGGCTTCGCCTAAGCACCGCTACAATAATATCGAGGATTATGGTGGACGGGGGTACCGCACACGGCTAAGAAAACGATCACGAAGATCAACTTGTGTGTCTATGGGGTGCCCCCTGCCCCCGTATATAAAGGAGCAAGGGGGAGGTGGCCGGCCTAGGAGGGGCGCGCCAAGGGAGTAGGATTCCTACTCCTAGTTGGAGTAGGTTTCCTTCTTTCCTAGTCCAACTAGGAGAAGGGGGGAAAGGGCGGAAGAGGGAAAGGAAGAGGGAAAGGAAGAGAGAGAGGGGCCGCGCCCCAAACCCCTTGTTCAATTTGGACTGGGCTTGGGAGGGGCGCGCGCCACCTCCTGGCTGCTGCCTCTCCTTCCCACTAAGGCCCATTAAGGCCTATTGCTTCTTCCTCGTATTCCCGTAACTCCCCGGTGTCCGAATATAGTCGTCCAATATATCAATCTTTACGTCTCAACCATTTCGAGACTCCTCGTCATGTCCCCAATCTCATCCCGGACTCCGAACTCCTTTGGTACATCAAAACTCATAAACTCATAATATTATTGTCATTGAAACCTTAAGCATGCGGACCCTACGGGTTCGAGAACAATGTAGACATGACCGAGACACGTCTCCAGTCAATAACCAATAGCGGAACCTGGATGCTCATATTGGCTCCCACATATTCTAGGAAGATCTTTATCGGTCAGACCGCATAACAACATGCGTTGTTCCCTTTGTCATCGGTATGTTACTTGCCCGAGATTCGATCGTCGGTATCTCAATACCTAGTTCAATCTTGTTACCGGCAAGTCTCTTTACTCGTTCCATAATACATCATCTCACAACTAAATCATTAGTTGCAATGCTTGCAAGGCTTATGTGATGTGCATTACCGAGAGGGCCCAGAGATACCTCTCTGACAATCGGAGTGCCAAATCCTAATCTCGAAATACGCCAACCCAACATGTACATTCGGAGACACCTGTAGAGCTCCTTTATAATCACCCAGTTACGTTGTGACGTTTGGTAGCACACAAAGTGTTCCTCTGGCAAATGGGAGTTGCATAATCTCATAGTCATAGGAACATGTATAAGTCATGAAGAAAGCAATAGCAACATACTAAACGATCGGGTGCTAAGCTAATGGAATGGGTCATGTCAATCACATCATTCTCCTAATGATGTGATCCCGTTAATCAAATAACAAATCTTTTGTTCATGGTCAGGAAACATAACCATCTTCATTAACGAGCTAGTCAAGTAGAGGCATACTAGTGACACTCTGTTTGTCTATGTAATCACACATGTATTATGTTTCCGGTTAATACAATTCTAGCATGAATAATAAAAATTTATCATGATATAAGGAAATAAATAATAACTTTATTATTGCCTCTAGGGCATATTTCCTTCATCGTCGGCGACGCCCACATCAGTAGGAGCTGCTGCTGCTTTAGCTGTCGCTCGCACTGCTGCTCTGCTCTTGCTCTCGGTCCCCTGCCTGGTCTGCTCTTGCTATTGCTCTTGCTCGCGCTGCTGCTCTCGCTCTTGCTCTTGCTTGCGATGCTGCTCTGATTTAGCTACACTTCAGTCGACTGAATCAACTTTTGGGTCAGTCGATTTTCAGGGGGTGGGGGCTCGCCAGGGTGAAGGAAGAACCAGCTGCAGTAGGGAGGGGGGCTCGCAGAAGAGGTACCCCACTGTCTATCTCAGGGTTCATGATGGGGGTGATGGTCGCTGGCGGTGGCGGGGCGGGGGTGGCGGGGCGTTTGCGGGGCGGTGGCGTGGGGATCGCCGGAGAAAAAGCTCGGCACGGGGGGGGGGGGGCTAGAGGGATGGCCGGGGTGGCGGCGGATCGGCGGTGGGGAGTGTTTTCGGGGCAGGCGGGGCGGCGCACCACCGGCCGCAGGCGGCGGGGGGCTACTGTTTGGCCGGTGGTGGCTGGCGGCTCAGGGGGGGAGGTTGAAGATGAACCGCATGCCCTTGATTTCGTATCCAACGGCTGCAAAATCGACTGACCAGAGATGAAAAAGTCAGTCGACCGACGTGTAGGCTCACCTTGCTAGTGCTTCAGTTTCGACAGCAAAATTCATTTTCGACAGCAAAATTCAGTTTCGACGGTTAAGTTCAATTTCGACAGTTATTTTCACTTTCGACAGTTAAGTTCAGAGATGAGCGGCTAATGTATTTTACATCTAGCACTTTGTGGTTATGTAGTTTACATCATGTATTGGAGATGCTATTAGAATTCCACTCAGGTTAACGTTGTTCGTTGTCTCTCTTGTCCCGCTTCAGCCTCGGCGTCGTACAACTCACTGGATCTGCTCCAACAACGAAACCCTCCATCACAGCGGAGCAGTACCTCGGGCTCCATCTCCAGGCGCCTAAGATCTTCTTCCCCTCCTCCGACAGCAAAGTCAGCCGGAGCATCCTCACCGGCCAACCCAATCATGCTGAGATCGACATGGCTTCGCCAAAGAGGTTGTACACTTGTTGCATCTCTTTTTTACTCTACATGTTATATATAGTGTCCACTGAGCACACGGATTTGTTCCTTTAGTGTCTCCTTGAAAGAAAAAAACGTAGGAATTTTAATTTTCACTTGTCCTCCTTTTCAAATTCCTATTCATGAAGCACAAGACTAAGAGATAGTAGCATAATAGCATTATAACCGTACATTTTCTTGTGGTTTGACTTAATCTCACCATGCTTCTTTGCATCCTGTGATCTTTCAATTGTTGTGAATCAAACACTCAGATGGGCAGAAATCCTGTGTTTTTAAATTCTCTGTTTTGCACGTACATTTCTATCCTATTCCTGTCTATTTCCTATCCCTGCATTGTTGGAATCCTCCAATTCAAACGAGCCCTTACAGAATTACTTCTCTTACAGATAGTTGTCAAAGGAAACCTTGCGTGGTTTGTCCCACTCCTGTTGCGCCGTCGTCCACCCCAGCTCAGCTGCTCCAACGACAGAAGGGTCCAGCACAGCAGGGATCCGGCCTCCAGACTATCTTTCGCCGCCTCGGATCTTCTTCCCCGCCGCTGGCAGCCGTGAAAACTGCATTACCATCATCAACCGAGCAGATGACCTCGAGGACTACATGGGTCAGCAAGAGAGGTCGCACTCTTTCGTGTCTGCTTACGTTATGCATCGCTTAATATTACATGCTACTTTGTCGTCCTGTTCACTGATTAGACTCTGAGTGAGCTCCAAACTAATGGTCAAACTTGAGTTTTTAAATGGTTGTGGGGTACATATCGGGGCCGCTATCAATAGTATCTATCTACTATCTGGTTAATCTCCAGTGTCTACTATGAACTTCATGTTGGGTGGGAAACAAACAGTAAAGAAGCCATTATCTGTATTTTTAACTGAAGCCATTATCTGCCTGCTATTATTGGTTTTGGGTCTATCCAAAGGTTGCTACCATCACTCTGGATTTCAGCATGCACTCCTTACATAATCTCACTATGTTTTATTCCTATGCATGACAGTTATTGTAAACAATGGAACTGAACATGTAGAGCAAAAGAGACGAGCCTTGCATGGCAATAAAATTTCATGCAGACGTCGCTCCATGGTAGGCGCAAAGGCAGCCCCCCCTCCACGCATTTCGGATTGTAATCGAGAGGAAGATATCTGTTCTGAGGGGGATTCAGAAGGAGAAGACAATTCCTATTTACCCCCTGAGGTCTTCGCTCTAACTTGGCATGCTGATGTTGGTTATATCATGCATATGGTGTCTTGCATTGCTTACTTTATACATGAAATATGTCATTTGCTTAGTTTAGACATCCTTTGTGCGAATGCCATCTGTTTAGTCTATTCATCGTTTATGTGAATTATGCAACGCCATCTTGTTTAGCCAGGCATCATATATGTGAATTTTGTAATGCCATCCTGCTTAGCCAGTCATCTTATATGTAAATTATATCAGGCCATCCTTTTTTGGTTACATATTACATTTGTCAACAATGTTAGTACATTCAACTGCTCTTCGTGTGCATCAGCCATTTGACACAGTGATGGCAAATTCTGGAGTGAAAACAAGGTCTTCAGAGCAGACTATGCTATCTGACGAAGCGCATATCTCGCTGGTTACGGATAGCTCCTCGGAGGAGGATTCAGAGACAGATGACCAGTCCTATCCCCCCCCCCCCGAGGTGTATGCTCTAAATTGGCAGGGTTATGTTGCTCATATCGTGCGTATGGTGTCTCGCATTGCTATGTCATTTGATTAGTTTAGACATGCTTTGTGTGAATGTCACATGTTCAGTGTCTAATAACCATATATGTGAATTATGCATTGCCATCTTGTTGCAAGACATTATATATGTGAATTATACAATGCTATCTTGCTACAAAGGCATTATATATGTGAATTATGCAATGCCATGTTGTTTAGCCAATAATCATGTATGTGAATTATATCATGCTATCATTTTTTGTATTACGTGTTCCATTTGTTCACAAAGTTTGTATATTCAACTACTCTTCATGTGCATCAGCCATTTGAAGCGGTGATGGAAGTATCTGGAGTGAAAACAAGGTATTCAGAGCAGACAATGCTACCTGCTAAAGCAGACATCTTGCTGGTTACAGAGAGCTCCTCAGAGGAGGATTCAGAGACTGATGACCAGTCCTATTTCCCCCCTGAGGCCTATGCTCAAACTTGGCAGGGTTATATTACCCATGTCATGCATGTTGTCTTGCATTGCTTAGTTTTTACATCATATATGGATTGCCATCTGCCTACTTGCTTACTATATAAATCATATATTTGAATTATGTCATGCCATCATGTTTACATAGTACATACACATCATCTATCTGAACTATGGCATGGCAACCCATTTAATGAAGACATCATATAGTTATATCATCTCATCCTGTTTAGTGTTTACAGTCATCATATTTTGAATTATGGCATTCTATCCGTGAATGTATGTGAATTATGGCATGCCAACCTATTTAATAAACACATTATATAGTTATGTCATGTCATCATGTTTACATAGTCTCATATTTTGAACTATGTCTTTCCATCTTTTTTAGTTAGCCATCATAATGTGAAATTGTGTCATGCTATCCTATTTAGTTAGCCATCATATATGTGAAATTGTGTCATGCTATCCTGTTTGGTTAGACAACATAAATATGAATTATTTCATGCCCTCTTTTATTCCCCACTATCCATTGCACCTGTCTATCATACAATGTCTATACTTTTAATTACTTTTCTTGTTTATCAGCCAATTGAATTGGAGAGCGTGATGGCAGTATCTAAGGGAGTAACAACACGGTCTTCAGAAAAGATAGTGCTACCAGTTGATGAAGATAGAACCACGGTTGTACTTGCCCAAGGACCAGATCCACCACACATAACACAGACTCTCGCAGATTGTACCCCTACCCAGTTGGACAGAGAACCAGCTACACCCCTTGTAACCCCAACCCCGGCAGATAGTAACCCAGTTCCAGTTGACACATCACCGTCTCCACCATAGAGCACCCAAACACGAGCAGTTAGTAAGGGAACTGCAGTGCCCAAAGCACAAGGACCATCACTCCGAATCCCAACTCAACGCTTAAAGGATAAGAAGATTTGTTCTCAGGTCAGGTTCTGTAGCTATGGTTCATACTTCTTTCCTCTTGCCTTACTGTATTTACTCATACCAACTATTTTTAAATTTGAAGGATGGAATTGGAACTCCAATGGCGCAACAGGTAGGTTTTAAACCTGTTTCTTTAACTGGTTTGCTATTGTAAACTGCTCTATGTTGATTTCAGTTTCAATTGAATAAACAGTTATGTTCTCATGTCATGCACATTACAAGTGTTGTTATTGCTCTATAGTTACCCACACTTATACTCTGTCTATTCTGCTTTGCCTTGAACAAATATTATTTGAACTGTGTCTCTATCTTGATTTGGCGACAAAAACTAGAATGATATAGACCATAAAGTGACCATGGTACATAGATATATGTTTTTTTCATGCTGTTATCCTATCCACTTTACTACTGAACTCATTTACAAAAATGAGTTTCATATACAACATGGTAAACATGTGATATGTCTACTTGTTTCTCTTTTAGAATGCGGGCAAAATATTGGAGAACAGTACCGCGTTATCCAATGGTAAAGGAAGTAATGCAGATAAGGTTCAAGGTAGTGAGACATCCCTGTTGGTCTCCAAGAAAGCTGATAAAAACTATCTTGACGACAGTGAGGGAACCCAAAAGTCCTGTCTTGATGTAGTGTTCGAGTTACTGGCCACTACTGCTGGCACAAGCTCTTCGAACTCGCTGCCTGAATCGGTTCATCTTCTTGAGTCTCAACTTCAAGTTGAAAGACATCGATCAGATGTGCTGCGACGGGAAGATGAAGGACTGAGGAAGTCCCTGCAGAATTCAGATGCATATTTTCTGGTGCAACAGCAAGCGCTGGAGGATTTAAGCGGCAAACAAGAGAAAGTTAATAAGCTTGCTAAGCATCTTGCCAGCATTATGGGTACCCAAGATATTGTTTCTCGAGATCTTCTGAAGTGGTTTCAGTTCTGGATTTGTTTTGCTGCGGCGTTTATTTGCGCTGGTCGCCAACTTTGACAACCAGTGTATATGATATGCGGCTTTGTTCCCTATATTTGCACTGGTGGCGAACTTTGATGCCCAGTGGATGTAATATGTGTAATAGCCGTGATAGCCTAGCGTTAGTTGCTTGCTTATTTATTTCCTTGTTGTCTTCTTTATTTGTTTGCTTGTAGTCATTGCAGTTCTTTTTCCGCGGTTAGCTAGTGGCTGCAATAACCTATTTTTTAAAACTAGGCCACAATAACCATGGGCTAATATTTACTGTAGTGACATTGGGCCTCCTACTGGCCGTAGAAAAAATGGGCCTTCTACGGGCCGTAGAAACATTGGGCCTTCTACGGGCCGTAGAAACGATGGGCCTTCTGTGGGCCGTATCATCAATGGGCCTTATACGGGCCGTATGATCGATTGGCCAAACATGGGCCAAACAGACCGCATTATGGCCGTAAACGGGCTAGAGTTGCAATCGTCCGTTCATGGGCCGACCATAACGGGCCATCGTTAATAGGCCGTATTTGATGACGCTATGAAAATGGTCCAACATATTAACGGACCACAAACGGGCCGACTGTAACCACGAGCTGAATTTGGCCCACAAGCAGAAAATGACAGTAATGGGCCATAAGTAAACGAATGCTGGAAATGAGCCCAAGATTAAATGGGCTCTGAAAAGGCAAAAAGATAACATGGGCTGGAAACGGCCCAACGGAATAACGGGCCGTTAATGTGTATAAAGTAATACACTGTTCATTACGGGCGAGTTTCACCACGGGCCGTTAATGGGTGTAAAGTGATACACTGTTCATTACAGGCCAGTTTCACCACGGGCCGTTAATAGGCCAAGAGTTACGTAGGGCCTCATATAGGCCGAAAGACGTCATGGGCCATACATGGGCCAGAAGTGAAAATGGGCTGGAATCATATTGGATGGCCCAGATGACGCTACTGGGCCTAATTCGGATAGGGCGTAACGGGCCTTGGGTTAGCGGGCTGTAAATGGGCTATATGCGAACAGGCCGTTAACAGGCTTTCCGTGGGCCGGCCTGCCAACCAAGTCAAACGGGCCGGCCTTTTCACAGGAATGGGCCTCTGTTGGGCCATGTCATGTGTCGACGTATCATAGGCGCCTTCCGTCTAATGAGTGGATGACATCTGTCCCAACGATGAGCCGACACGTGTTTCCTCCAGCTAATGATGATTTTACGCGTGAAAAATCCCCATTGGTCGGGGCTGTTAACGGGTTATCGGATCCAAAACCCGACCCGATAGCTTAACAGCGTTCCGTTACGGTGGATGCTACATGTCGGTCACCCTTGATGAAAGAACTTCTATGACGCGCGATTTATCATCATGGAAGTGGACACTTCCATGATGATAATTTTGGTAATTTCATGAAACACTTCTACGATAGCACAGGTTTGACTATCTTGATTCTGTCATAAATTTGTCATGGATGTACATGCATGACAAAAAACGCGACCTACTGTGACAAACACGTATCATCACGGAAGTGTATTTTTTTGTAGTGCATGTGAATGATCAATTCATGTCATCTCTCTAAATAGATATAAGTGAAGCAAGAGGAAGGATATGTGTCGGTGTCAAAACCGGCGGATCTCGGGTAGGGGGTCCCGAACTGTGCGTCTAGGCGGATGGTAAGAGGAGACAAGGGACACAATGTTTTACCCAGGTTTGGGCCCTCTTGATGGAGGTAAAACCCTATGTCCTGCTTGATTAATATTGATGATATGGGTAGTACAAGAGTAGATCTACCACGAGATCAAGGAGGCTAAACCCTAGAAGCTAGCCTATGGTATGATTGTTGTATGTTGGGGTTGTCCTATGGACTAAAACCCTCCGATTTATATAGACACCGGAGAGGGTTAGGGTTACACAAAGTCGGTTACGATGGTAGGAGATCTGAATATCTGCATCGCCAAGCTTGCCTTCCACACCAAGGAAAGTCCCATCCGGACACGGGACGAAGTCTTCAATCTTGTATCTTCATAGTCCAGAAGTCCGGCCGAAGGTATAGTACGGCTACCCGGACACCCCCTAATCCAGGACTCCCTCTGTAGCCCCTGAACCAGGCTTCAATGATGATGAGTCCGGCACGCAGATTGTCTTCGGCATTGCAAGGCGGGTTCCTCCTCCAAGTTCTTCGTAAAAGTTTGTAAACACTAAGGGTAGTGTCCGGCTCTGCAAAATAAGTTTCCACATATTGCCATAGAGAGAATAATATTAACACAAATCTAATCTGCTGACGTATTCCGTAGCGTGACATCACACTACGGCCAAGCCTTTATTCGAATCGTTTTTACTTCCCCACCTCTGCGCATTTTGCGAGGCAGTTTCCTTGGCACGTCTTGTCAAAGCAGAGATCGTGTCCCCCATTTACGGGATTCTCATCAATACAGACGTGGGTAACCCAACCGCGCCATTTAACACGGCGCTTGGGAGATAAGCGAGTTTTACCAGGCTGGTGGGGACGCATTGCCGCATCCGCCCATATAAGGGGATAAGGATCCACCTTTTTACCTACGCCTTCTTCCTCCTCTGCCTATCCATCCCCTGCGCACCCGAGCTCCAGCGCCCAAGTCCGCACTTCCCACCTCAACCTTCTCCAGCCATGTCTGGAGCGGGAGGCAAGTGGATGGTCTCCTCCGTCACGGAGGGCCATATCAAAAAACTAAGGAAGGCCAGATACTTGTCTAACGACATCGCGCACAGGCTTCCCGAAAAGGGGCAGCTCCTCCCCACCCCAAGGCCCCATGAGAGGGTAGTATTCCTTCCCCATTTCCTCCACGAACTGGGCTTTCCTCTCCACCCGTTTGTCCGGGGGCTCATGTTCTACTACGGCCTAGATTTCCTCGATCTGGCCCCGAACTTCATCCTCAACATCTCGGTGTTTATCATCGTGTGTGAGGCTTTCCTCTGCGTCCGCCCCCATTTTGGCCTATGGCTCAAGACTTTCAATGTCAAGCCCAAGGTGGTGCGCGGTAACCAGGCAGATTGCGGAGGTGCCATGGCGGGCAAGATAGCCAACGTCCTATGGCTCGAGGGCTCCTTTGTGGAGACCCTGAAGGTGTGGCAATCGGGGTGGTTTTACATCACCGAGCTACGCGATCCTAGATGGGTCGCAGCCCCTGAGTTCCGGTCCGGACCCCCTACGCGGCTCACTTGTTGGAAAGAGACGGGCCTGTCGTGGGACAATAAAGGAGAGGTAACCGGACTGCAAAAATTGCATCCAAACCTTGGCGAACAAGAAGCTTAAGCTTGTTAACGTAGTCCAGGTTATGCTCGTCCGCCGGATCCTCCCGTGTCAGCAACGGGGCTTCAATTTGTGGGAGTTCGACCCGGCGCAGCACCCAACCCTGAGCAGGCTCTTCGACACGACGTACGAAGATGCCTGGAAGGTGCTATTCAAAGGCGCCGAGGCTCCCACATCCGCTTCCGAGGACCGCGGATTCAGCACGCAGCTTCCCACTAGTGCGGTAAGCTATTTTCACCTTTTACAGGATGTCGGTTTTCCGTAGTTTGACTCTATGCGGAATCTAAACTCCCTTACCTTTGACAGGAGTGGCAGGCGAAGTCCGGATAGGTCAACTGTCCGGCTCCTTTGCCCGAAGACCTAGCAGATGCTCGTTTATCGAAGCTGCTGGCTCCGGCACCTTATGTGGTGCCGGAGAAGAAGGCCAAGAAGAAGGCCACGGGGACTCGCAAGAGTTCACGGCGTACGGTGGTGTCGGACTCATCGTCCGACGACTCCGAGACGCCCTCCTCCCGTGAAGACGAGGAGGAGGAAGAAGAAGCCTCTCCCCCTCCAGTGGGGGGAGGAAAGAAGAGGAAGGCCACCCCAATAGGGGAGGCCGAAGGATCCAAGAAGGGGAAGACCCTTCCTCCGGACTACTCCACCGACGCCGACGAGGGCGAAGAGGAGTGGCCGCAAAGGGCCAGGCGCCTGGCGGAATTGTAAGTATTCGGATACCAGAGTAACTCATAGTTTTCCCTTGTTGCACAGCTTTTCCTTATGCCGAATGTAATTATGCAGCCTGCCCAAGGCCGGGCTCGACGAGTCGTCGAGTGGCTCCCTGGATTCATCGGACGTGAATTTAGTTCCGCCTACTGCCCCCCCCCCCCCCCGCACTGCGGATGACGCCGAAGTGGCATCGCGACAAGCTCTGGGCCAAGAGGAGGTGGTCCTGGAGGAGCCGCGAAGCGTCCTCCCGGACTCCGGGAGTAAAGGGACAAGACCCCCCAGGGCTCCAAGTCCGGCTTTGCGCCGGACACCGCGCCGGAATCCTCAATGGTTCCTGTCGTGGTTTTGTCACGGCAGATGTCCTAGTGAAAGGACTTAGTCGTGGAGCCATCGCCACGGGTTAGCTTGAAGGGGTTAAAGCGGACACAGGGACGCAGAGAGTTTGTACTAGTTCGGCCCCTTCGATGAAGGTAAAAGCCTACGTCTAGTTGTGATGGAATTGATGGGGTTTCGATGACTAGGGAGCAAATAAGCTTCGCCTAAGTCTCGAGTTGTTGTTGTCTGTCCTTGAACCGCCGCCGGGTCGTACACGGGTGACGCCCGTCGGTCCACAGTCCCAACACCGGTTCATACTCATATCCGGGTTGGTCTCTCCTTATTCCTAACTTATCATACAAGTTTACACATAAAGCCGGTTTACGGCTACAGGTCCTAAACCGACTACAGGCCTTGGGCCCTTATCTGCCTCTTTGGGCTTTACCACCTTTAAACTACTAATGAAGTTAACCCGGCCCAGGTAGGCCGGTTTACGCCCAGTAGTAATATCCCCAACAGTTCCGGAGTGCGGCAGCCGACCTCCTTCTAACAGGAGCAAGCCTACTAAGCCGGCGGCCCCCGTCCAACCGGAGGCGCCGGACAATTTGCTGGAGGTTCTTAACGGCGCCTCCATCGATGAGGATCACCATACTATCATGAGGACGGTGCTCCAGAAGGTTCAGTCCGCCAAGAGCGGACTGTGTCGTGGATTTGTCACGGCAGATATCCTTAGTGTCAGGACTTAGTCGCGAGGCCAACGCATCTATGTGGTAGCTTGAGAGGGGTTGAGTGGGACGAGAGATGCAGGGCGGATCAACACACAAGACAAGGATTTAGACAGCTTCGGGCCCCGGGAAACATCATCCGGTAAAGCCCTACATGCTGTTTGAGGCTAGGTCTCATTATCATCACGAGGGAGACGCCGTAAACCGGCTCTTTGTGTCTAGCCCTTGAGATTATTGATTGTTGTCTCTCCCTCTTTGGGGAGCCCTGCCCCTCCTTATATATGTTGAAGGGGCGGTTTACATGTGGAGTCCTATTAGAATTAGGACTAGTCTATCTCTAATACAAACCGGATACAAGTCCCGGCCTTAAGTCCTTATAAGGCAAATATTCCTTTTCTCTTAAACCGACCCATCATAGTTGAACCGGCCTTCTGGGCCTTGGGCCTTGTCATCCGTCTAACCCGCCCGCCGGGTTACCAGTAAGTCATAACGACCAAGCGGACTGCTTGTAAACCGCCAAGGTCAGGCGGGTCTTCAGATAAACCGCCAAGTCCGGCCGGGTTAACTTCCGGCCGGTTTACGCCGCGGGGTATATCCCCGACATTAGCCCCCAAGTTTAGCTTGGATTTATCCATGGTAAACTTATGCTGCAAATAAACACCAGAACAAATTCGATATGTTGTGCTCCGGGTTAAGAATTTTTGTAAACCGGCACCTGATCGTCCTTAAGTCCTTGTCATTTCCTCCTTCTAGAAAATCTGGTTTAACAGGCCAGCTTCATAATCAACTTGCTGACATTGGTTTCTCATAGAAAATATATTGTGAAGAATAATCCACTTGAGTCGGCTTCCAAAGCGCCGGTTTAAGAAATATTGGTCTTGAAATATTCATCTGATATTCAGCCGGTTTGAAGATGATCCCGGTCTTGAAAACTTGCCGGTTTAACATTACCAAATGGCCGGGTTATAAAAACTGATGACCCCGGACTATGATTGTTGCAGACACCGGTTCATGATTGCTGCCAACACCGGTTTATGATTATTGATGACATCGGGTTGCAGCCACAGGGTCATAATGATTGGTGACGCCGGGTCAATCTAATTTTCTCAACAAAGAATTGAAAATATTTCTTCGATAATAATATAATACCTGTAGCCCCCAAGTGCCGGGTTGTCATGCTTGCAGCAACCTGGGACTTGTAATTGACTGATGCCCATAAAACTTCAACCAATGTAGCCCCCAAGGGCCGGGTCATTATGTAATAATCAGCAGGGACTTTGTAAATATTATCTTGTAAACTTTGAACAACAATGTGTAGCCCCCAAGGGCCGGCTCAGTAAGATAATATTGAGCTGGGACATTGATATATATACTTCAATGAAAATAACATCATATGATGTAACCCCCATCATGAGGCTTGAATTCACGTCCACAAGGTTAAGAGCCTTGTGCTTTACCAACTGAGCAGTGAACCCTTCAATATAATGGATAAAAAGCTTTGTACCTTGAATAGTTGACAGGAGCAATTGGTAGCCCCCAAGGGCCAGCTCATTACGATGTGATGAGTTGGTTCTTTAATAAGATGAGCAAAAATGACTTTGTATTAGCCCCCAAGTGTCATGGTGCATGCTTGCAGCGACATGAGACTTGCATATTTGAATCTCAACTTTGAACAATGTAGCCCCCAAGCGCCGGGTAGTAAGCCTGCAGCGACTCGGGACTATTCCTTCAATTGTAGAATAAATCATATCCATTGATAATATGATAGCCATTGCGCTAAAGCGACTTTGAAAACCTTAATTATAATACTGGTTATTGATAACCATAATAAAAATCCAGCCATGATGGCTATTCAAGATAATATAATCTGGTATGAAAACCTTATTCATCCAATATCATAATGAAAATTTAGCCAAGTTTGGCTATTTGAATAATATAATCCAATAACTTATAAGCGCATGATTCCAATGGCGCAATCCAAATATATACTGGCGACTTATAGTCCAAAGCCAGACCGGTTTAATAAACACTGGATAATTTCTCATCATATACTGGCAACTTTATCGTCTTAAAGCCAAGCCGGTTTAACAAACACCGGATAAGTTATCATCATACTGGCGACTTATCATCTTAAAGCCAGGCCGGTTTAATAAACACCGGATAATTTATAACCATGTGTTATTCAACCTGTTTCTGCATACAACAAGTTTAAAGTGTCCTGGCGGTTTACCGCCGGACGGGTCATAATGCCCAACAGATAACCTGGGTTTATAACCAAGGCTGTACTTAAACATATGAAATATATCATACCTGTGACATTGAATCACATCGTTGGTTTACCAACTTTTTGTAGTAAGAGTGATAACCCCAATATTGAGTAATGATAACTCCTTCCATATTGTGCCGGTTTATGATAAAACCGTACTGGGCTGTGATAAACACCGGATTAACCATATATAATACTGGTGACTTGTAGTCAAACCAGACCGGGCTGATAATCTCCGGATTATAACTTGATCATGTACTCACAACTTGTAGTTGAAAGCCGAGCCGGGTTGATAAACACCGGTTTACTCCATAATAGGATGGTAACAGAAAATCAAACCGGGCAGATAATCTCCGGTCTAAAAATGGACCGTGTTCCGCCAATTTAGCTGTTTGAACTGGTACAAAATACTGTCGGTTTAAAAAACGCAAATAAAATAGCAACTTCTCAAGAAAGGCTATTAAAGCAAAAGCAATGGCAACAACTTTTTGCAAAAGAAGAGCTCTACTGAGCTTGGTCAGATGGAATTACCATGGTCAGATGCAACCAAGCCCCCCGAAGGCGTAGCGATGGTGCCAGTCAGCCAGGACCCCAAAATGACGCGTGGCGTTACGCCGGCCAAGTGGCATTGCTATGGTTCGGGTTCGACCAAGCCCCCAAATGACTCTAAGGCTCGTAGGCCGACCAAGAGGCGTGACCGGTTCAGACGTGACCGTGTCCCCAAATGATCTGGTGGCTTTCGCCGGCCAAGAGGTATTGCATCGGTTCGGACACGACCGAGCCCCCAAGTGACCTGGTGGCTTTCGCCGATCAATAGGTATTGCATCGGTTCAAATATAACCGAGCCCCCAAGTGATCTGGTGGCTTTCGCCGATCAAGAGGTATTGCATCGGTTCAAATATGACCGAGCCCCCAAGTGATCAATAATATGTTAGGCCAATAAGGCAGGATACCCATGTTTGAACCGCGCATCATGGCAGCAGGTCCTCTTCGGTAATTTTCAACTTTTTTCAAGAGATAAATTCTTCTTGAACCGGGATTTTGAACCGGATGTTAAGAGCTTCAAAGCTTTGTGGGAGACATCCTTCCCTTGAACCGGATCGTAAACCGGAATCTTCATTTTCAGTCAGAAATTTTCTGACGGCCTTTAAACTCGAATTTGCAAGAGGTTAATTCCTTTTTGAACCAGAAATTCTTAAACCGGATTTGAGAGCTTCAGAGCTTTGTGGGAGAATAGATTTCCCTTGAACCGGATCGTAAACCGGATATTTGAGAGCTTCAATGAGACTGACTTCCCTTGAGCCGGATTTTAAACCGGAATCCTTTCTGATGATCCGAATCTTCTTCATTGAACCGGGATTTTGTAACTGTCATATACTTTCTAAGCCGGAAATTTTCTGACGGCTTTTAAATTTTCATCAATATAACAGTAGTCTCCGGGACAGGTTATCTTTCCCTCCATCGCCTTGGGGGTCTTAAACCGGCTGAAACTAGCAAGATTTGCTGAGTCATGTCATCGTAGCCCCCAAGTCTCAAGGTGACTCGAGGAGTTGACTTTGAGTTTCTCCATATTTGACCGTGATATAAACCGGCATAACTTGTATATCATTGGTGTTGATAGCACGATGTGAATCCATAGAAGGTTGAGGTGACTGCGGCGGGTTGTAAATGATCCCGTATGAACCGTGTCAGCAACTCGGCCAATGGTTCCTTCCAACTGGTGATTTGAAGTTTAACCAAACTGTAGCGGCGGCGACTTGTGCGCCTGCCCATTGATCCATCCAGTGCAGACGGCGGTTGATAATAATTTGTGTCCAATTTGAAAGAAAACCGGGCTACCCAAGCTGTGACTTGCTCATACTCAATAAATGGCTCATGCAGACACGTGCGGCCCGGTATGTTGATGTAGACCGGACTGCAGGGGATGGCAGCCTGTGCACGCGTTATTGGGTAATTCGCATGGTCCTGACGAGTTGACGCGGACTGGATCGCAATATAAACCGGCACGGGTTATCCAATAGCTCAGTGATATAATAATCCCCTTTTTGCAATAGACAATTTGTCCTGCATTGGAAAACTTGCAAGCCAGAGTATTTGCTCTTTTTAAAGAAAACAATACATATTATGAAAATATAATGGACGGATTTCACCAGATATGTTAGCCAGAAACTATCCACCGCGGAGTTGACGATTACCACAGTGAAACTGAAATCAACTATGGCAACTCGGCCACGCGAACAGACAGATGAACCGGTCGCGGCATTGTAAACCGGTGCGGAGCAAATTGTCCTCTGCGCCGTAAACCGGTGTGGACGCGTGAACCGGCCGCGAGGGCGGACGGGCGAGTCGTCCATGGCGTTGTAAGGCAGCGCGGACGGATGAGTCAATCACAGGGATGGTCCCGGTAAGTTGAAGTAGTCCGGGCTGCAAAGGTGGCAGCTTGCACGTCCATTTACCGGGTAATGAGGCAAGTACGTGCTCCATACCCATGATATAAACCACAATTGTCCTACGTACAAAACATACAACAGGGCGGAGTAGTTGTTTGAAGAATCGAATATGTACTTAAAAATAGATAGGGTAAACAACACCTGGTATTTTATCGGATGAACGCGGATGTTGGTGCTTGATGCGGTAGTAGAGCGAGGCCGGCGGAGGCGAGCCGGATGACTGTGCGCACACCCACGCATGCGGGGTAGCAGCAGAGGCGAACCGGACGGGTGTGCACCGAAGATTAGACCTGTTGACTTGCCAGTCTGATCCGGTGTGGTAATCCTTTGCCTAAGGACGTACGCTCTCGTGACGCCGCTTTAACAATATTATTTCTTCTCTCGATAGGTTGCTTCCTCCAAATCTGAGCTTTAACATGAATAGTACTCAAGCACTTGATGGATCAATTTACGTGAATATCAACAACGGAGAACAATAGCAGCAGACTTTAGCGGATCAATTTACGAAACTGCCTCGGAACTTGATCATTGCCTTCTCACGTGTATGCTGATACGGATTGACTTGACCCGGCGTCCGGCAGCTATAGGAAATTCTTTTTTATCGGCCTCAACGATACGCGCGTGTAACAGCCAAAATTGAAATCCTACTAGGATTCGACGGATCGCACACAAACATTAAATTTGCTGGCTCTGCCGAAGACCATCTCACGGCGGATTACCCTGGACGCTTTCCATACTGGCGCTTTTTCTTATCTAACATATCGCGAGCTTCTTGATGTTGACGGATCGTGTCGCGTTGCCAGCGGTGCACAGAACATCAAACACTACTTATTTTCATCTCAATCTGGTAAACTTGCACTTGATGCAAATCCTTCCAAACCGGCTCATCTTCATCTGGTAAATTGCAAACTTCTCGATCCCTGGAAGAAATCCCTCCAAGAACTCAACACCAACGTGCGCAGGCCCCACGGTGGGCGCCAACTGTCGTGGATTTGTCACGGCAGATATCCTTAGTGTCAGGACTTAATCGTGAGGCCAACGCATCTATGTGGTAGCTTGAGAGGGGTTGAGTGGGACGAGAGACGCAGGGCGGATCAACACACAAGACAAGGATTTAGACAGCTTCGGGCCCCGGGAAACATCATCCGGTAAAGCCCTACATGCTGTTTGAGGATAGGTCTCATTATCATCACGAGGGAGACGCCGTAAACCGGCTCTTTGTGTCTAGCCCTCGAGATTATTGATTGTTGTCTCTCCCTCTTTGGGGAGCCCTGCCCCTCCTTATATATGTTGAAGGGGCGGTTTACATGTGGAGTCCTATTAGAATTAGGACTAGTCTATCTCTAATACAAACCGGATACAAGTCCCGGCCTTAACTCCTTATAAGGCAAATATTCCTTTTCTCTTAAACCGACCCATCATAGTTGAACCGGCCTTCTGGGCCTTGGGCCTTGTCATCCGTCTAACCCGCCCGCCGGGTTACCAGTAAGTCATAACGACCAAGCGGGCTGCTTGTAAACCGCCAAGGTCAGGGCGGGTCTTCAGATAAACCGCCAAGTCCGGCCGGGTTAACTTCCGGCCGGTTTACGCCGCGGGGTATATCCCCGACAGACTGACTGAAGCTTGTGCTAGCCTTCTAACAGGCTTCGAGGTAAGTAAAAATATGTAAAAATATTACCGCATAGACAGTAGCCCCTGATGCCCTGTTTGGTGTTCGGAAAGAAAAGCCGAATAGAGGATCTAATAAACTTCGCAGGAGTCTAACAAAAAACAGTCAATATGCGTCTGCAGGCTTCGCTGCTTGCGACCACCGCACTGACTGCGGAGGTAGGCACCCTGAAGCAGGGTCTCGAGCGGTCCGAGCGAGAGCTCGACCTGGCCAAGCGGCAGCTCGAGGAGAAAGAAGGTAAGAGGTACCTTATAGAAATATATAAAAAGATGCAATTGCAAAAAATGACAGGATTATGCTGCTTATTGCAGGGGCCACAACTGAGGTGGCGACCCTCAAGCAGGCGCTATCCGAGGCCGAGAACAGAGCGGTGTCGGATTTAGGGTTCCAGTAGACCCTTGAGGTTCGAACACTGGGGGGCGCGAGGAGATTTCGCCTCCTACCTACCTGCACTCCACCGCCTCGCTAAGATCTAAGGTATGGAAAGAACAGCACAAGAGACACAGGGTTTATACTGGTTCGGGCCACCGTTGTGGTGTAATACCCTACTCCAGTTTGTGGTGTGGTGGATTGCCTCTTGGGCTGATGATGATGAGCAATACAAGCAAGAACAGCCTCGTGAGGGTCTGTTCTTGGCTGGGGCGATGAACTGCTAGGAGGAGTTCAGTCGCCCCCCTCTCTCTCTCTCTCTCTGATTGCCTTCTCTGCTTCTTCTACTTTCTAATCGATCGATCGATCCCTCTGCATATCCGTCCCCTCTGCCCTGGGGGTGGCTAGCCCTATTTATAGGCAAAGGCCCTGGGCCTCTTCCCAAATATTGAGTGGGAAGGGCGCCAACAATTGGCCATTTTGAAGGGGAACATGTGGTACACTTATCCTGACTAAAGTTGGTCTTCGCCTGCCAAAGGCTCTGGTGGTGACGCTGGCTTGGGCTCCACAATGACTTCCTCCCTGTCGTTGGGCTGGTCTTGGTCTCTTTGCACCGAAACGGGTGCCTTTGCTTGATGCTCTCGCCTGCGCTTGCTCCCTTTGCACCAATGAGGAAAGGAGGACACTGCGCGGGCTGGCGCCCGCCGGGCGCCCTTGGTCGTCATGGCTTCCGTCACGGGCACCCGTGAGGTACCCCGCCTTGATCTCTCCGCCTCCTCGCGAGCCAGCTTGATGAGGCCGTGCCTGAGGAAGCTCCGTGTCGTCCACCCCGCGAGGCTTGGCCCCTCGCGAGGGTCTTGGGTCTGGGTTGATGAAGCTGGGCCGTGCTGGGCCCCCCTTTGAGCCACACCGCGGGCCGCAGGCAGGCAAGTCTGGGGACCCTCGTTCCCAGAACGCCGACTGTAGCCCCCGGGCCCAAGGCGCGCCCGGACTTGGCCGTGCAGGGAGGCAAAAGGGCAAGGGCGAAGCGCCATGGGCCCTAACAGCCTGCGGCCTTGGGTTCCGTGTGGCAGTTGATTGGATGTGAGAGCCTCCGCTTCCCCATGGCGCCTCGGCAACTGCGCGGATTGGACAAGTCCCTGCATGCAAAGCGGGTCATGATTATCTGCGATCGTGGAGGTCAGCGGTTGGCCTTCACCACCCATAAATACGGAACGGCACGCGCCCTTCCAGTCCATCTCTTCTTGCTTCTCCTTCTTCCTGGTCCGTGTCCGTCTTGATGCGATGGCTCCGTCGAGAGGGTTCTCGGCCGCGGAGAAGGGGAAGGCTCGGTAGGTTGAGGCTGCCTCCCCCCCCCCCGCCCAAGCGCGGCCGAGGGCACCCTCGCAAACATCCTGTGGCCACCATGGCAGCTCCCCGCGACCGTGGAGATGGTTTCCAGCACAGTGACGGGTGGACAACTGCGGCCGGGGGCGCGCCTCGGCCGCGCGTCCCCCTAGGTCGCGCTCTTGTGCTGCAGAGGTGCTGTCGGAGTTCGTTGTGTGGTCGGCGGAACCGACCAGCGCCCGGCTTCAACTTCCTCGCTTCCTCCTCGGCGAGCTCCCGGCCGGCGCCCCGGGTGGCCTCTGGCTTCAGGCAGACGGCTGCTGCAGCCGGGCCTCATGGGCTTCACTAGAGGTCTCCGCAGCTGGGAGCCTGGCCTTGACCCGCGGTTGGCAGACGTTTGCCCGCGCGCGTGGCCTGAGCCGTCGGTGCACCCTGCACTTCAAGTTTGATGGCGATGCCACCCTCTATGTGAGGGTGTTTTGGGAAGATGGTCGCCGCGCAGGGTGCTGCCCTGAGGACGACGACCGCGGCCGGGGACCCAGCCCCGGCGATGACGGAGAGGACAGTGCTCGCGGGATTGGCGGCGCTCAGGGTTCCCCAAGCTTCACCGGTTCTTCTTCAGGCGGCGACTCTTCTAGCAGTGGCCGCGGCCAGCCTCCACGCCGCCGTGCCCGCTTAGAAGGTGGTGGCGCGTCTGCCTACCGTCGCGCCTTGGTGAAGCGCGAGAGGGAGTCTGCTTGAGCCCCGGAGGCGGCTCGAGCCTTCCCTGCAGGCCGGTGCGAGGCGAGCTCCGCCTGATTTGCTCTTTCTTTTCCTTTTTCCTACGTAAAAAGACAGTAGCGTGGAGCCCCGCGGGGGTGTGTTTGGGTTATTACTGTTAGTCATCCCTTTTCTTTCGTTATCGTGCCCTCCGGCTACGTGCCCGCGCGTGGATAGTTCCCGGCCCCAGCCGTGGGGGGGCGACCGACCCAGGCCCTGTGTTCGTGTCGCGGTGCCCGTGGGGCACGCACTGGAGGGGTGCTCCTGTAATGGACCCAGGTCACGAAATTTTTGAACGGCTAGGACAGAAACACTCTCGCGAGGGCGCTCTACTGCTCGCCCCTCGCGAGGCCTTGCATAAAAGAAATCGAGGCAGGAGAGCGAAAAGTCGAAGAACCACAAGTCAAAGACGGTAACAGCTTCAACAAAACTTCAAATGAGAATGAACAAGCCAACTGCGGAAAGCAAATGAAAAAGCCGCGTCCGGCACCTAATCTAGTCTTCGACCGCTTCTCACCAGCGCGGAGCTAAGTGCTGCCACTGGGCGTGGGAGGGAGCCCCAGGGCCTGAGGTCGGCGCTCCTGAGACTCCGGGGCGTGTACAGCCCCAACACATTATTACGTGAGAGTGTCACGGGCGGCGAGCTTCATAGGCGTTGGCCTTCTTCACAGGCTCCGGGCCTTTCTTGGGGGAAGCAAGCTTCACGGGCATTTGCCCTCTTTACAGGCTCTGGGGCTTTTCTAAAACGCGACAGCTTCACAGGCATTCGCCTTCTTCACAGGCTCCGGGCCTTTTCCAAAAAGGATAATCTTCACAGGCATTCGCCTTCTTCACAGGCTCTGGGCCTTTTCCAAAAAGGATAATATTCACAGGCGTTCACCTTCTTCACAGGCTCTGGGCCTTTTCCAAAAAGGATAATCTTCACAGGCGTTCGCCTTCTTCACAGGCTCTGGGCCTTTTCCAAAAAGGATAATCTTCACAGGTGTTCGCCTTCTTCACAGGCTGTAGGCCTTTTCCATGAAGGATAATCTTCACAGGTGTTCGCCTTCTTCACAGGCTCTGGGCCTTTTTAGGGGTAAAACCTCCGGAGGTGCTGGATGTTCCATGCGTTCTGGACCGGCATCGCCTCCTGAGTCTCCAAGCGCGCGGAGCCAGGCCTGGAAACATGAACAACCTTGAACGGGCCCTCCCACATGGGAGAGAGCTTGTGCAGTCCCTCGCTGGAGAAAACCCGCTTGAGCACGAGGTCTCCTACCTCGAGACTTCGGGGGCGGATGTTGCAGCAGTGATATCGTCGCAGTGCTTGTTGGTACCTCGCCGCTCGCAGCACGGCTTATCGGCGACGTTCCTCCCCCAGCACGAGGTCCATCCCCCGCATGGCGTCCTACTGCGCCTCGTCAAACACCAGGACCCGTGCGGAGCGATGTCTGACCTTGTGAGGGAGGACCGCTTCGGCCCCGTAGACCAGGAAGAACGGGGTCTCTCCAGTCGGCTTGGTCGCGGTGGTGCGGATGGACCACAACACGGACTGAAGTTCATCGTACCAACCTCTGCCGCAGGCCTCCAGCTTCTTCTTGAACGTCCTGGTCTTGAGGCCCCTCAGGACCTCCGCGTTGGCTCGCTCGGCCTGGCCGTTGCTTCAGGGGTGCGCCACCGAAGCATAGCATATCTGCGTTCCAAGGTTAGCACAGTATGTTTTGAAGAGGTTACTGGTGAACTGCAACCGTTGTCTGTGATGATGTGGTTCGGCACCCCGAACCGGCTCACCATGCCCCTGATGAACTTGACCGCGGAACCCGTGGGGATGGTGCGGACGTCCTCTACTTCAACCCACTTGGTGAAGTTCTCCACGGAGACGTAGAGGTAGCGGTAGCCCCCTGGCGCCCGAGGAAACGGGCCGAAGATGTCCAGCCCCCAGACTGCGAATGGCCACGAAAGGGGTATAGTCTACAAGCCTCCTGCCGGCTGATGGATCTGCTTGGTGTGGAACTGGCAGGCCTCACAAGCCTTCACCAGTTCTACGGCGTCATTGAGTGCAGTGGGCCAATAAAACCCACTGCGGAACACCTTGCCGACGAGGGTCCGTGATGAAGAATGATGTCCACAGTCTCTGCTGTGTATGTCTTCCAGCAGTTATTTTCCTTGCTTCCTGGAGATGCAGCGCAGGGATACATCGTTTGGTCGCTTCCGGTAGAGCTCTCCATCCTTGATGCAGTATGCCGTGGCCTGCCGTGCCACACGCTCCGCTTCTTCCTCCTTCTCCGGTAGGGTCCCTTGTGTTAAGTAACTCCGGAGCTCCGTGATCCAGGACCCCTCCTGAGGCTCAATCGTCATGAGCAGGCGCGCTCCTGAGGCCGGGCCACAGACCGGGGCTCCTGAAGCAGGTGGCTGGGGAAGCTCCTCCCGAGGTTGAGCCGTGTTTGATAATGACGGCAGGGCTGAGGGCTTGAAGAGCCGCTCCTCGAAGACGCCAGGCTCCTGAGGTAACCGCCTGGACGCCCGTCTGGCGATGTTGTCGGCCTCCTTATTGGTGCCACGGGGTACATGCTGCAGCTCCAACCCCCAGAACTGCTTCTCCATCCTGCGGACCTCCGCAAGGTAGGCTTCCATGTGCTCATCTTTAGGCTCGTACACCTTGTTGGAGAAATTGACAAGGAGCTGCAATCGCCCTTGATGGTGAGGCGTTTCACCCCTAGGGCAGCTGCGGCCTTCAAGCCCGCTATTAGACCTTCATACTTTGCTATGTTGTTGGAGACCTTTTCACCTTGCTGGAAACAGAGCTGTACAGCGTAGTAGAGCTTGTCTTGAGTGGGCGATATAAGCACCGCCCCAGCCCCAGCGCCATGCCTGGAGAATGCCCCATCGAAGTACATGACCCAGCCATCCGGTGCCTCGCTTCCCGGGGAGAGGGATCGATCCTTCTCGGCCTTGAGGCCTGGTGCCTCCGTCCATTCTGCCACAAAATCCGCTAATGCTGCTCCCTTGATGACACTGGTCGTGCTGAATTCGAGCTGAAGCGCTTGTAGTTCTATGTTCCACTCAGCAACCCTTTCGGCTGAGTTAGGGCTCCTGAGCACTCTCTCCAAGGGGTATGACGAGACGACCTTGATGGGGTGACCCTGACAATAATGTCGCAGCTTGCGCGAGGCCACCAGTAGCGCGAGGAGGAGCTTCTGAGGCATGGGGTACCGTGCCCTCGCGTCTCGCAACACCGTGTTGACGAAGTACACTGGGTGCTCAATGAGGTTGGGTGCGTCAGTGCTGGTGGCGCCCTCCGGAAACCATGGCGCCTCCTGAGGCAATGAGTCCTCCGGAGGCTGGCCATCTGGGAGAGGGGCCTCTTCCGCCTCCGGTGCACTCCTCTGCGGCGGCTGACCCTCCTCAGCCGCGGTGGCAGTTTCTGTGGGCCTTCCTTGTCCCTGTCTTGCCTTGTCCCGGGCTGCTGCCGTGGTTTTGACTCGACGCTCCTCCCTAACCGCCACCAGGGCCGCGCTGGTGGAGTAGGGAGTGGCGGCGAGGTAAAGCACCAGGGGCTCTTGAGGGCGCGGAGCCACCATGACCGGAGGGCTGGTCAGGTATCTCTTGAGATCTTGGAACGCCTTGTCGGCCTCTTCAGTTGATTCAAAGGGCCCCTTTTTCTTCATTAGCTGGAAGAAGGGCAGCGCTCGCTCTCCCAACTTGGAGATGAAGCGCCTTAGTGCGGTCACGCGCCCAGTGAGCTTCTGCATTTCTCTGAGGGTCTTTGGCGGGCTCATGTCCTCGACCGCCTTGACCTTTTCCGGGTTAGCCTCGATGCCTCGGTGAGACACGAGGAAACCCAAGAGCTTACCCAAGGGGACTCCGAACACACACTTCTCTGGGTTTCCTCCAGGTCTTGTATCAGGGTCCTGGCCTCCCGAGACTTCACCACAATGTCATCGACGTAAGACTCAACATTCTTCGCAAGCTGTGGGCCGAAGGTGATGTGCATCAGCCGCTGAAAGGTCGCCCCTGCGTTACGCAGCCCAAATGGCATGCATGTGTAGCAGTACACCCCGCACGGGGTTAGGAAGGTTGTCTTCTCGATGTCTTCTACCGCCATCTTGATCTGGTGATACCCAGAGAAAGAATCCAAGAAGTATAGCAGGTCGCATTCTGTGGTGGAATCGATGATCTGGTCGATGCGGGGGAGCGGGAACGGATCTTGCGGGCATGCCTTGTTGAGGTTGGTGAAGTCGACACACATGCGCTCCTTCCCTCCCTTCTTTGGCACAACGACAGGGTTGGCCAACCAATCCGGGTATCGGACCTCGCGAATGACCCCAGCGGCCTCTAGTTTGCGGGTCTCTTGGACGATGAAGGCCTGCTTTTCTGTGGACTACCGCCTTGCCTTCTGCTTCACAGGGCGCACGTTGGGGCACACGTTGAGGTGATGCTCGATTACGCTCCTAGGGATCCCCGCCAACTGGTCAGGCTCCCAAGCGAATACCTTCTTGTTCGCGCGCAGGAACTTGACCAGGGCCTCCTCCTGCTCGGGCTCGAGGTTGGCGCCTATGGTGAAAGTGTCATTGGTGGACCCATCCTCATCGACGGGTATCTGCTTGGTTTCTGCCTTGTCTTGGGTGAACAACTGTTTCTTCTTGGCGGGTGCAGCCCCCTTGGGCTCGGGGGTCTCCGAGTCGGCGGTTTGTGCCGACGCCGCTGTCTTGAAGGCGAGCTTGAGCACTCGCAGCGCGTCTCTGGTCTCCCCGTGCACGGTGAGGACACCGCTGCTCCTGGGCATCTTCATGAGGTTGTACGCCGGGTGCGTCGCGGCCATGAACTAGGCCAGCGCTGGGTAGCCGAGGATGGCGTTGTAGGGGAGGCCGATGGGGCAATGTCGAAGTTAACCAGCTCCGTGCGGAAGTTTTCGTAGGTGCCGAAGGTTACTGGGAGCCGGATCTGTCCCAAGGAGCTGGATGACCTGCCCCCAACGCCTGAGAAGGGCCGGCTAAGTTGCAGCCGTTCCAGGGGTGTGCAGAGGAGGTTGAAGGCCTCAACCGAGAGCATGCTGAGGCCCGCGCCGCCATCGATGAGAGTTCTGGTGACGGCCACCTGGCAGATGGTGGGGGTGCACAGCATGGGGAACGCACCTGAGCAGGCCGAGTTGGAGGGGTGGTCCTCCGAGCTGAAGGTCAGGCTAACCTTGGGCGCCGCCCGGTCCGTGAGAGCCCCCTGCCGCGTGGAAGCGGTGCTGACCCGGCGGATGAACGGCTTGACGTGGTGACTTGCGGGCGGCGCTTGCGAGCCGCCCAGAAGGGCCGCGACGACCTGGGGTGTTGGTGTAGCATGGTGGGCGAGGAAGAGGCCGCGGAGCTCTTCCCAAGAGGCCACGGAGGCTGCCGGCAGGTGGAGCAGCCATGCGCGCGGAGCGCCGGTGAGGGCCATGGGAAGCCAGTTGGCCATGACCCTATCATCACCTCCAGCTTCGAGGATGGCCTCCTCGTAAGCCAGCAAGAAGGCCACCGGATCAGTCGCGCCGCTGTAGCGCGGCGGCGTCGTTGGCTTGAACTTGTCCGGCCACCGTACACGTTGCAGGGCTGGGGCCAGGGCTCGGAGCCCCCTGGTCCCCATGCTGGCGTCGGCGGCCGGAGCGGGCGACGCGCTACTCATCGCGAGGCAGGTCGTGGCGGTGGCGGAAGGAAAACTCCGGTGCACCCCTACCTGGCGCGCCAAATGTCGGATTTAGGGTTCCGGCAGACCCTTGAAGTTCGAACACTGGGGTGCACGCGGAGATTTCGCCTCCTACCTACCTGCACTCCATCGCCTCGCTAAGATCTAAGCTATGGGAAGAACAGCACAAGAGACACAGGGTTTATACTGGTTTGGGCCACCGTTGTGTTGTAATACCCTACTCCAGTTTGTGATGTGGTGGATTACCTCTTGGGCTGATGATGATGAGCAATACAAGGAAGAACAGCCTCGCAAGGGTCTGTTCTTGGCTGGGGCGATGAACTGCTAGGAGGAGTTCAGTCACCCCTCTCTCTCTCTCTCTCTCTGATTGCCTTCTCTGCTTCTTCTACTTTCCGATCGATCGATCGATCCCTCTGCTTATCCGTCCCCTCTGCCCTGGGGGTGGCTAGCCCTATTTATAGGCAAAGGCCCTGGGCCTCTTCCCAAATATTGAGCAGGAAGGGCGCCAACAATTGGCCATTTTGAAGGGGAACATCTGGTACACTTATCCTGACTAAAGTTGGTCCTCGCCTGCCAAAGGCTCTGGTGGTGACGCTGGCTTCGGCTCCACAATGACTTCCTCCCTGTCGTTGGGCTGGTCCTGGTCTCGTTGCACCGAAACGGGTGCCTTTGCTTGATGCTCTCGCCTGAGCTTGCTCCCTTTGCACCAAAGAGGAAAGGAGGACACTGTGCGGGCTGGCGCCCGCCTGGCGCCCTTGGTTGTCATGGCTTGCGTCACGGGCACCTCGTGAGGTACCCCGCCTTGATCTCTCCGCCTCCTCGCGAGCCAGCTTGATGAGGCCGTGCCTGAGGAAGCTCCGTGTCGTCCGCCCCACGAGGCTTGGCCCCTCGCGAGGGTCTTGGGTCTGTGTTGATGAAGTTGGGTCGTGCTAGGCCCCCCTTTGAGCCACGCTGCAGGCCGCAGGCAGGCAAGTCTGGGGACCCCCGTTCCCAGAATGCCGACAAGCGGCCTCAGAGCGCACCGAGCGGGAGAAATTTGAGGCGCAGGTTGCGAGGCGCAGCAAGAGCTTCAGGCTCTCATGAAAAAACATGAGAGTTTAGAGCTTGACTCGAAGACGCGAGCGTCCGAGCTCGCCGCGGCCATCGAGACTGCCAAGTCTGCCATGGCCGAATCCCAGAAGGCCCTCTAGGAATTGGATGCAGTGAAAAAGATAGCGGTGGGTAAGGCATTCTTTATGCAAAGCAAACATACAAAAGTAAGCTACTTGTTACTTACCCGAATCCGGAGCTCTCCAGGAGCGTTCGCAGATCTTCCCCGTAGCGTATCTGATGCCGTCGCATTCTACCGAGCCGAGTAGGGCAGTTCGACGGAGAAGGTGTTCTGGTCTCAGTATACTGAGGCCGAACACCCTGTGCCCTTGAGCGACCAGCTGAAGCAGCTGGTCGAGATCCACAAGGCGGCCGAACAGGCCATGAAGGGCCTCATAGTTCGGCTGTGGCCTGGAGAGGCCCTGCCTGGGAGCTACTTCGGATTGGTGCAGCGGCTGGTGGAATCCTGTCCAAGGCTCGAGGTCATCAAGTGCTCGGTCTGCATTGAAGGTGCCCGGAGGGCCCTTGCCCGCGCTAAGGTGCACTGGGGCAAGCTGGACGGTGAGAAGCCTGTGAAGGATGGGCCATCGCCGGGGAAAGAGCATCGCAAGACCGAGAATTATTATAAGGACGTTCTGAAGGGTGCCCACCTTATGGCGGATGAATGTACCAAGGATGTAATTTTTGAGTGAACTCGCTCGTATTGTCGTGTGCGCTGAAAACTTGTTCATGTGAGCTAAGAAATGCTCGTTGAATTTAAAATATTACTTTCTGTGCGGTCGTTTATCAAAAATTGAGAGATGGCCAGTCGTCGGCTTCTGCCCCCATGCCACTAGTGCTGGGGTGTTCGGGATAAACCTGAGCGCTCTTTTTCCCATGTTTGGGTCCTTCGAGGGAGGCGCTCAGCACAACGAACAAGGCAATTGGACTATAATGCTTGAACACTCTCACTTAGCCATAGAACTCTATAATTTTAAATTTCGGCGAAGCCCCTTGTATTCAGAAGACCGAGTTCGGGGCGCTATCCACGCCTTGGCCGGACAAAGCCGGTTCCTCGCTCTAAGCGGCATAAGTCTTTAAGGACTCGAAAAACCTCTCGAACAGCGACCGGTCTCTAGCTTAATCATGACAGTCAGTTTTAGCTTTCTCTACTAAGGTGCTCAGCCCAGCTCAACTGGGGCACAATCGCAGTAGTTATCCTAGTGCTACCTTAGTCGATATAGCGGAACGTAAGGTACCAAAACATAGGAGCCGGGCAAACCCAACTATTGACCCAAGACATGATTCGGAGCCGATGCATATAATGCTATAAGTTCGGGGTGCCGCACTTGTGAAAGTGTTCGGACTTCTTACACCATGTTGGGGGCTACTGAAGCCCCTGGCGTATTTGCCGTACCAGTGTACGGGTGCAACATGTCATGAATGAACATATATTTGTAAGAAAGGTAATGCAAAAATAGATAAAGACTATGCATTGTTTAAAAAGGCTGTGATCAAAGCAGAACGATACCGATAGCGTGATACGAAAACATGGACTATTTAACATGTTCGGTTCAGGGACAGGCTGCGGAACTGAATGCAAAACAGGTATACTGCTCGTGATAGAGACGACCTGGGAGTTCCATAATGCGGCATGGCTTGTCTGCTTCCCTGGTTCTTGCATCGTTTGTGCGGCAGTTGAATTGCCGAACAGGTCGTCCGAAGTATGGAGTCCTGAAAGTGAGAGAAAATTAAAAAGGAATTCAGCAGCCCCTAGTATGGTTTAAGCCGTGTTTTGCGCTTGCCGTGATGGTGCCCCTTCCCCAGCACCCATGGTATTTCGAGAGCGTAGTTATGTACGCGAAGCGCTAGTTTTGCTCTTTCGCGAGGGCTGGGGTTGGGGCCGCATTGCTACGCCAGCTCGAAACGTGCCAGGCGGTCTTGTTGTAGGTTACTCCGGGCGCGCTTGATAGTGTCCGGGCTTTTGACGGCCAGACTAGAGAATTGCCTAGAGAGGCTACTTTGTACTTCTGCTGCGAGCGCTGCCGTGTGCTCCTCCGTTCGGAGGGAGCGTTCGGTGTTTCCATTGACCGTGATTACTCCTCGAGGGCCTGGCATCTTGAGCTTGAGGTATGCATAGTGCGGTACCGCATTGAACTTCGCGAATGCGGTTCGCCCGAGCAGTGCGTGATATCCACTGCGGAACGGGACTATGTCGAAGATTAACTCCTCGCTTTGGAAGTTATCCGGAGATCCGAAGACCACTTCAAGTGTGACTGAACCTGTACATTTCGCCTCTACGCCTGGTATGACGCCTTTAAAGGTCGTTTTGGTGGGCTTAATCCTTGAGGGATCTATGCCTATTTTCTGCACTGTATCCTGGTAAAGCAGGTTCAGGCTGCTGCCGCCGTCCATTAGGACTCTTGTGAGATGAAATCCGTCAATAATTGGGTCTAGAACCAATGCGGCGAACCCGCCATGACGGATGCTAGTGAGGTCGTCCCTTCGATCAAAAGTGATCAGGCAGGAGGACCATGGGTTGAACTTTGGGGCGACTGGCTCCAGCGCGTATACGTCCTGTAATGCACGCTTCCGCTCCCTTTTGGGGATGTGGGTTGCGTATATCATGTTCACCGTCCACACTTGTGGGGGAAAACCCTTCTGTCCACTGTTGTTCCGCGGCCTGGGCTCCTCCTCGTCGTCGCTACGCAGCCCCTTGTCTCTATTTTCGGCATTTAACTTGCCTGCCTGCTTGAACACCCAACAATCCTTGTTGGTGTGATTGACTGGCTTTTCGGGGGTGCCATGTATCTGGCACAAGCGGTCGAGTATTCGGTCCGAACTGGACGGGCCCTGAGTATTTCATTTGAATGGCTTTTTCCGCTGACCGGATTTGTAGCCTCAGAATCCGGCCTTGACTGTCGTATCCTCGTTGTTGTCGCTGTTAACGCGGCGTTTTTGCTTGTTCCGGCGCGACCTGCCACTTTTGTCCTTGGTATCCAAATTACCAAGGTTCTTGGTTAAGTTGTTGCTGCGAGCTAGCCAGTTGTCTTCTCCCGCACAAAAGCGGGTCATGAGTGTCGTGAGGGCTGCCATAGATTTCGGCTTTTCCTGTCCAAGGTGTCGGGCAAGACACTCGTCGCGGATATTATGCTTGAAGGCTGCTAGGGCCTCTGCGTCCGGACAGTCGACTATTTGGTTTTTCTTGTTAGGAACCGTGTCCAGAATTGCCTGGCCGATTCCTCTGGCTGCTGAATTATGTGGCTTAGGTCATCAGCGTCCGGTGGTCGCACATAGGTGCCCTGAAAATTGTCAAGGAATGCGGCCTCCAAGTCTTCCCAAGAACCGATTGAATCCGCCGGCAAACTGTTAAGCCAATGCCGGGCTGGTCCCTGAAGTTCGAGTGGGAGGTATTTGATGGCGTGTAGATCATCGCCGCGGGCCATGTGGATATGAAGGAGATAATCCTCGATCCATACCGCAGGATCTGTTGTGCCATCGTATGATTCGATGTTCACGGGTTTGAAACCCTCAGGGATTTCATGATCCATTACTTCATCTGTGAAGCATAGTGGGTGTGCGTCGCCTCTGTATTGGGCTATATCACGACGCAGCTCCAATGAGCATTGTCTACTGTGTTCGGCCCGGCCGGATTTATTATGTCCGGAGTGACGATCCCCGTCACGTGTCGTAGGGCGCCCACGCGATCCGTAGATCGATCTTGTTTGTCTGGCCTTGTCCTCCAGTATCTCTCGCAGGTCTGGCACGTTTTCCCGTGCCTTAGCATGTTTTGAGCGGCGCCGGGGCACGACTTGAGTGGAGGGCCGAGAGGCCTCTCTGTCACGGCCACGAGGTGGCCGGTCGGCCATGTCATGCGCTGGTGATGTAGGTGCTTCCTCCTCTAATCGGGGTAGCAGCCTGCGCTTTGGGTAACTCTTGGAGGGGCGTTCGAGTTCATACTCTTCGGCCGCAAGGACTTCAGTCCATCTGTCAGCTAGCAAATCTTGATCAGCTCTAAGCTGTTGCTGCTTTTTCTTGAGGCTGCTTGCCGTGGCTATAAGCCTGCGTTTAAAACGCTCTTGTTCGGCGGGATCCGCTGGCACGACGAATTCATCATCGTCAAGGCTTGCCTCATCTTCGGAGGGAGGCATATAATTATCATCCTCAACCTCTCTATCTGCCGCTCTCTCGTGAGGGCTAGCTTCTCCATCCTCCTGTGTCGAATCTTGCTGGAGGGGGTGTTCTTCGGCGCTATCCGGAGTAGTATTATCTCCCGTGCCGGAATCACCATTTTTTCTTTGGCGGGATTTAGAGCGGCGCCGCTGACGCCGGCGCTTGGTCTGTTTCTTGGATGCGTCATCCTCCGATGTTCCATCGCCATCTCCATCTTTTGGAGTGTCCACCATATATATGTCGTATGACGAGGTGGCCTTCCAGTGCCCTACAGGTGCTGGTTCTTGGTCGTCTCCTGCATCGTCGTCCATAATGTCGATGTCTTCGGAGTCGAAGTCGAGCATGTCGGTTAAGTCGTTGACAGTGGCTACGAAGTGGGTGGTGGGTGGGCTTTGAATTTCTTCATCGTCCGTATCCCAACCTTGCTGACCGTAGTCCGGCCAGGGCTCTCCTGATAAAGAGAGAGAGTTTAGCGACTTCAGGATGTCGCCGAAGGGCGAGTGCTGAAAGATGTCCGCAGCGGTGAACTCCATGATCGACGCCCAATCGGATTCGATCGGCAGGCGCGCGGAGGGCTCGGAGTCCGGAGAGGAATCCGACCCCTCGGTGTCACGGGCCTTGCGGGGTGCGGGGCTGGCGTTCGGCTTGATCGCCTTTGAGATCGCAGCCCCCGAGGCGGTGTCCAACCACTCATCCTCAATCGGCGCAGTAGGCTCCGAATTAAGGGTCGGGACCAATGCGCGTGCGGCCTCCAGGACACTGTTCGGCGGCAGAGCTAGATCATGCCCATCGAGGCAGTGAGGCGTGCTTGGCTGTGGCTCGAATCCGTCGAAGATCAAGTCCCCGCGGATGTCCGCCGTGTAGTTTAAACTTCCAAATCTGACCTGATGGCCAGGGGGTAGCTTTTGATCTGCTCCAGGTGGCCAAGCGAATTGGCCCGCAGTCCGAAGCCGCCGAAGACGAAGATCTATCCGGGGAGAAAAGTCTCACCCTGGACCGCATCGTTGTTGATGATCAAAGGAGCCATCGGGCCTAAAAGCGACGACACAGAGGAACTCTCAATGAAAGCACCAATGTCGGTGTCAAAACCGGCGGATCTCGGGTAGGGCGTCCCGAACTATGCGTCTAGGCGGATGGTAACAGGAGACAAGGGACACAATGTTTTACCCAAGTTCGGGCATTCTTGATGGAGGTAAAACCCTATGTCATGCTTGATTAATATTGATGATATGGGTAGTACAAGAGTAGATCTACCACGAGATCAAGGAAGCTAAACCCTAGAAGCTAGCCTATGGTATGATTGTTGTGTGTTGGGGTTGTCCTACGGACTAAAACCCTCCGGTTTATATAGACACCGGAGAGGGTTAGGGTTACACAAAGTCGGTTACAATGGTAGGAGATCTGAATATCCGCATCGCCAAGCTTGCCTTCCACGCCAAGGAAAGTACCATCCAGACACAGGACGAAGTCTTCAATCTTGTATCTTCATAGTCCAGGAGTCCGGCTGAAGGTATAGTCCGGCTACCCGGACACCCCCTAATCCAGGACTCCCTCAATATGCCCACGCTCTAACAATTATAAGTGAAGCAAAAGAGCATTCTACAAATGGTGGTTTTCTATGTGAAGAGAAACAGGCAATTGATGACCCACAAGTATAGTGGATCTATCGTAGTCCTTTCGATAAGTAAGTGTGTCGAACCCAACGAGGAGCAGAAGGAAATGATAAGCGGTTTTCAGCAAGGTATTCTCTGCAAGTACTGAAATAAGTGGGAACAGATAGTTTTGTGATAAGATAAATTGTAACGAGCAACAAGTAAAAAAAGTAAATAAAGTGCAGCAAGGTGGCACAATCCTTTTTGTAGAAAAGGACAAGCCTGGACAAACTCTTATATAAGGAAAAGCGCTCCCGAGGACACATGAGAATATCGTCAAGCTAGTTTTCATCACGTTCATATGATTCGCATTCGGTACTTTGATAATTTGATATGTGGGTGGACCGGTGCTTGGGTGCTGTTCTTACTTGAACAAGCATCCCACTTATGATTAACCTCTATTGCAAGCATGCACAACTACAACAAAAGTATTACGGTAAACCTAACCATATCATGAAACATGTGGATCCAAATCATCCCCTTACGAAGCAACACATAAACTAGGGTTTAAGCTTCTGTCACTCTAGCAACCCATCATCTACTTATTACTTCCCAATGCCTTCCTCTAGGCCCAAATAATGGTGAAGTGTTATGTAGTCGACGTTCACATAACACCACTAGAGGCTAGACAACATACATCTCATCAAAATATCGAACGAATACCAAATTCACATTAATCCTAATAACAAGACTTCTCCCGTGTCCTCAGGAACAAACGTAACTACTCACAAAGCATATTCATGTTCATAATCAGAGGGGTAATAATATGCATAAAGGATCTGAACATATGATCTTCCACCAAATAAACCAACTAGCATCAACTACAAGGAGTAATCAACACTACTAGCAACCTACTAGTACGAATCCCGGACTTGGAGACAAGAATTGGATACAAGAGATGAACTAGGGTTTTGAGATAAGATGGTGCTGGTGAAGATGTTGATGGAGATTGCCCTCTCCCGATGAGAGGAGCGTTGGTGATGACGATGGCGATGATTTCCCCCTCCCGGAGGGAAGTGTCCCCGGCAAAACAGCTCTGTCGGAGCCCTAGATTGGTTCCGCCAAGGTTCCGCCTCGTGGCGGCGGAGTCTCGTCCTGAAAGGTTGCTTATGGTTTTTTCCTCATCGAAAGACCTCATATAGCAAAAGATGGGCATCGAAGAGCCAACAGGGGGCCCACGAGGTAGGGGGGCACCCAGGGGGGTAGGGCACGCTCCCCACCCTCGTGGACAGGTGGGCCCCCCTCTGGTGAACTTCTTCCGCTGGATATTTTTTATATTTTCCAAAAATGACTTCCGTGGAGTTTCAGGACTTTTGGAGTTGTGCAGAATAGGTCTCTAATTTTTGCTCCTTTTCCAACCGAGAATTCCAGCTGCCCGCATTCTCCCTCCTTATGTAAACCTTGTAAAATAAGAGAGAATAGCCATAAGTATTGTGACATAATGCATAATAACAGCCCATAATGCAATAAATATAGATATAAAAGCATGATGCAAAATGGACGTATCAACTCCCCCAAGCTTAGACCTTGCTTGTCCTCAAGCGAAAGCCGATAACGATAAATATGTCCTCATGTTTAGAGGTAGAGGTGCCGATAAAAATAAAATACGGACATGAAGGCATCATGATTATTCTCATAACAACAACATATATAGATTTTGTCATATGATTTCTTATGCTCAAGTAATAATCCATTCACAAAGCAGAGTATGAATCATAAACTTTATTGAGAACCAACAAACTATAATCTCAGTCATTGAAGCAATTGCAATTTCCATAACATCAGAAAGAGTCTATGTCAGAGCTTAAAAGCAAGTCCACATACTCAACTATCATCTAGTCCTTCATAATTGCTAACACTCACGCAATACTTGTGGTTATGAAGTTTTAATAGGACACAGAGAAAGATAGGGGCTTATAGTTTTTCCCCACAACCTTTTACCTCAAGGGTAATGTCAGCAATAATAACTCATGCTCCCCTACATCCAATTAGATATATATATCAGGTTCTTTCCAACATGCTGGGCTTGCCAAAGGATAAAATGAAAAAGGAAAGGTGAAGATCACCGTGACTCTTGCATAAGGTAGAACATAATAATAAAAGATAGGCCGTTCGCACAGGGAAGCAGAGGTTGCCATGCGCATTTATGGTTGGATGCACAAAATCTCAATGCGAAAGAACGTGTCAGTGTACTAAAGTAGGGGTACCTTAGTACCCCGAACTTGTGCACGGGCAGTCATAGCACCCCGCGGCAGGGCTTGCCAGGTGATCGCCAAGACCCTCCATGGTCCCCTTTTTGGGCCATTCAAGAACAAAGTATTTGAGCCAAGGCCCCGGCAAGGGGAGCTTGCCGGGAAAGCCACCCGAAGAAAGCGAGGTCCTGGCAAGAGGAGCTTGCCGGGACTGCCGCTCGAAGCACAAGACCCCGGCAAGAGGAGCTTGCCGGGAAGGCCAATCACGGCACGACAAGGACCTCGCCACGGCGCGTCCCACGCTCCGGCAAGGCCCGGTGAGCGACAAGCTCTCGGGCGCGACAAGACATCCACCGCGGCAAGGTGCTTGCCGCGGCAAGTTACCACCCCGTGCCTGCGCTCCAGCTCACCCACCAACGTGTCGCTCTGGGGGCATCCCAGGAGCACGTGGCGGGAGGCTGTGCAGCCAGGGGCATGCGGTGGCGAAGCAAAGCTGACAGAGTCGCCATCATGGCAAATGGTGGCGCTCCTGACGGTCCTATTCCTGCACCGTCTGGGCGACGCGGACGGGCATTTAATGCCCTTGTCCCCCGCCGTCAGAGTTAGGTATGATAGCATTGTACAGCCACTCTGCAGGTAGCTGTACCCACTACAGCATTCTACCATTTTTTCCCTCACCTATGCTGCCACCTGTGGGTAACCCCTTGAGCATATAAAAGGAGGCCCCATGCGCACGTAGAGGGGAGAGGACACCCATTTTCACGCTCGGTCTCGCCAGCGGCTCGTGTGTACTGTAGCACCATGCGCCACCGAGCAAGAACACAATACAAACCACAAAGCAGCAGTAGGGTTTTACGCATCCGTGCGGCCCGAAGCTGGGTAAACTCCTCGTGTGCATCGCCTCGATCTACTCTTCGTGCAACCTCCGCCCCCCGCCGAACCAGTAAGGGGCTCGGTCCCCATAGGTGTTCGAGGAAGCCGATTTCCCCCAACATCCTTGGCGCGCCAGGTAGGGGGCGTCGAGGTTGCGTGAACATGATGGGGACGGGTAGTGGGGACGGCGCCGGCGGCGGGACGGGCGTCGTCGAGCCAGCTCATGGCTCCACGGTGTCCGAACATGCACCGAGCTCGTGACGCGACGGCGTCCAAACTACGCCGACGCCCCTCGGCGCAGGCAAGCCCTGGTCATACCAGGCGACCTTTCGCTCTATTCCATGGAGCGGAGGCAGTTAGCCCCATGGATCTCGCGTACGGGCCACCTCGAGTGTTCGCTCACGCTGAGCTCGAGCGAGAGCAGCTGCGTCGAGATGACGCGCTGCTCCTCGAGGAGGACCGTCTTCAGGCCGCTGTGCGAGCTGCTCGCTACCAGCAAGCTTTGCGCCGCTTCTATAGCCGCAAAGTTAGTGCCAGAAGTTCCGAGGAAGTGGGAAGGCCCTTGCCGGGTGAAACAAGTCGCTAGGCCTGGCGCTGTCCGCCTTGAGACCGAAGATACCACTCCGGTGAGCAACTCCTGGAACGTTGGGCATCTTCGTAAGTTTTGCCCGTAAGGCGCGGTTGTCGGACCCCGTCCGGCAACCACCCTTCTGTACAAAGTCTTGCCGCCGTTGCATGTGATCCTTTGTACAGAGCCAGGCGCAGACCCTGTGCGCAGATTGGGTTCATGTGCTCCGCACCTTGTCGATCTCATGCTCTTCATTCTTTGCATGCATTATCTGACACTCTGTGCAGCACTGACCCCCGGTAAACGACGGCGAGCCCCATGTTTTGCCTTGCCGGGAAGCGACCTTGCCGGGCAGCGAGCCGTAGAATAGCTAAGTTGCTAAAGCTTGAGCAATCGAGTTTTTAAAATTTTAAGGTTATCTTCCTCGAACGACCGCACTTTGTATGGAAAACCTGTGCGCGGAGGGACCGGCTCGTGGCTAGTTGCGCCCTTACTTCGTTTCGAGTCCGCTCAACGACTTAAGTGTGCTACAACCAGAGTGGCATCCTTACTTTGTTTCGAGCTCGCGCAGCAGCTTAAGTGTGCTGCGACTGCAGTCGCAACACTTACTTTGCTTTGAGCCTGCTCAACAATTTAAGTGAGCTGCAGCTAGCCGCGACAAGGTTTCTTGCCGGTAGTGGCGCCACTGGCGGGCTGCTGATGTCCCGCACTCAGAGCCCGCGGTAAGGAGGAGGCCTACACCGACAAGTCCCCAGAAGCGTAGGGCAAAACATACAAAACAAGGAGTCAAGTAGAGGAAATAACAGTGTAGTCACTGCCTAAGATAGAGTTATATTACAAAGGCAAGCTTGTCGCAGCCCTAATGAATCGCTCTCATGACTTGGCCAGCAGCGACAAGAAAAGAAAAGGGGAGGCGGCCTAATCCACACGGTCGCCCTCGATCCTCTTGATCCCGGCCACCTTCTCCACAATGGGTGCGACGAGGGCCCTGATCTCCTCGAGGTCAGTGTCCACCGGCAGGGATTTGAGGACGTTGGTGAGCCTGATGCCGGGGTTGCGGAAGGCGACCTTCACCAACACTTTCTCGAGGGCTCCGGCGACGGCTTCGCGCGTCTCTCCGGCCAGCTGCTCTGGGATCGCGTTCCGGAGATGCTTGAGGGCCGCCGCCACGCCTTTGAAGAACAAAGTGAGCTTGGCGCTGGGCGGGACATTTTCACCAGTGGGATACTCGTGTCCCTCCATCCCTAGCAGCGTCAGCTCCATGTCGATGGCGGCGGCGATGTCCACGAGACCCTCAGTCCACTGCTCCACCGTCGCCCTGAAGTTGTTCTGGGTAACCGCGGCGCTTTTCAGCAGCGCCTCGTTGTCCGCGACCTCCTTCCGCAAGGTCGTCTCCCGCTCCTTGGCGCTCTCCAGCGCCTTGGCCAAGGTGCCCAGCTTCACCTCGAAATCGGCGTTGGAGTCCTTGGCGGCGTCGAGCTCCTTGATCTTCTCGGCGAAGCGGCCCTGCAGCTCGCCAAGGGTGTGGGCGCCCTTCTCGCGCTCCTGTTTGAGCGCGGCGAGCTCCTCACCGCCCGCCTTGAGATCAGTGTCGAGCTGCGCCACCTTCGCCTCCAGTGCCTCCTTGGTGGCCTCGGCGGCCGTGGCGGCATCTTGCGCTTCCTTGAGGGCTCCGCCAAGCGCTTGCTCGCGCGTGGCGACCTCCTCCTCGTGGCTGGTGAGGCTGGCTTTCTATTGCACCAGCTCGCCCTCCCGCGCGACCAGCCCCGCGGCGGCAAGCCTTTGCTGCTCTTCAGCTTCCGCCTTCTCGAGGATGAAGGACGTCCGCGCCTCGTCGAGGTGCCTTCGCTCCTCCGCCAAGGAACAGAGGGCCTCCTGGTTAAGCTCCCGGAGCTCCCCGGCGCGCTTCTCCATGTCCGCTCCCGCCTTCGCGACAAGCGCTTCCCGGTGTTCCACCTGGGCTTGTCGGGCGCGGTAGAGCGACACCAGCTTCCGGAGCAGCCGCTCCTCCTCAGGCTCGCCGCCGCTGCTGGTTGGTGCGTCGACCAGCGTCAGCCCGGCGGAGGCGAGCACCTCTCCATCCAAGGCCTCCCCCTCGACCGGCGCCCTGGAAGTCGACTCCCAGGGGAGCTTGATGAAGATATCGTCACCGGCCTTCAGGTAGGCGCCTGACTGGGGCTTCTCGGGGCCCGACGCCGCTGTGGAGGCGGGATCGGCGGTCGGCGCAGCGCCTGGCGCTCCTGCGGCCTCAGGGCCGTCTGTACGATCGCCGGCCCCCTCACCCGCGGCGGCCTTGGCGGCCTCTTCGCCGACCGGACCTTCAGCACCATCCGCCTCTCCGGTGGCGGCCACGTCGTCGGTATGGCCGCGCGCGTCCTCCTCGACGACGACCTCGGTCTCCATCGGGTCCGTGATGGGCGGGTCTGAAGGCCAAAGGAGGGGGAGAAGTCAAGCAACTATCCAAAGAAGAAGAACCCCGGGGGAGTTTCGAGGCAAGAAGGTTACCTGGGCCAGGGTCTGCAATCGCGGTCTCCGTATCCAAGGGGCCGTCTGCGTCGCCCCTCGCCGGAGACTGCTCTCTTGCCGGGGGCTGCTCCCTCGCCGGAGACTGCTCCCTTGCCGAGGACTGCTCCCTTGCCGGGGACGGCTCCCTCGCCGAGGACTCCTTCGTTGCCGGGGAACTCCCCTTGGTGGTGTAGTTGTAGCGGGTGGCTCATCGGGGGCGGTCTCCTGGCGCTCCTGGCGGGGCTGCTCTGCTCCTACACAAACCGTCAGCCAGATGTGAGGAAAAGCGGAGGGTACCCGGGCGCGCCCAACGGCAGGAAACAAGCCATATGCTTACGCTGGGGGCTGCGCTGGGGGCTGCTCTGAGGATTAGTTGGTGGGTCCGGCAAGGTCATCTCAAGCGCACCCCCTGCCACCACGGAGGGCTCGTCGTCGAGGATGACCACTGGGACCTTGGCTTTCTTTGCCATCCTCTGAGCCAGAGTCCTGAAAAGGACCCAAATTCGGAGGAAAGAAAATGAGATGCGAGGCACAACTACAAGAATTGAAGAGACACAAGAACAACAGAGATCTTACTCCTCTCCCTATTCCTCGTCGGAGCTAAGCGCGGGGAAGTCGAAGACCGGCTTGCTCCTGGCGCGAGGAGGCGGGGGAGTAGGCTCCCGTGGCCGCTTGGCGGGGGCAGTAGACGACTCCGCTCCAGCTGCCGCCGCGACGTGAGAAGCGGCAGGAGCAGAAGTCGCGGCCCGTGAAGACCCCGCTCCTGCTGCCTCAGAGGAGCGTGTCACGCGGCGCTGCGGTTGTTGGCTCGTCTGCCGCACCACTTCCCCAGCCTTGCGGAGGCGCCTCCGTGGCTGGGCAGGGGGCTCTGCTTGCGACGAGCTGCCCGGGGGACGGGAGGAAGAGGCGCCGACCTCCGGCAAGCCACTCATATCCTGGGCAGGCTCGCCCTCGACGCCATGCTCGGCAAGCTCTTCCTCGCCGGCAAACTCCGCTTGATCGGCAAGGCTTTCCGCCTCCGCTGCGTCCGCCTCCGCCAATGTGAAGCCAAATTCGCCCGCGGCCGCGGCTGCCGTGGCCTCCTCCATCCTGGAGGCGATGTACGCCAGCTCTTCGGGGGTGGTGTCCCGAGTGAGGCCCCTCTTCTCGTCGGCGTCGACTGGCACCTCCACCAAGTCATCGAAGAACGCCCGCACGACATCGTCGGCGGGCTCCTGCCAAGTGGAGTCGATCCCGTGCGAGTCGCACAGCGGCATCATTGCAAGGATGCGGCTGAGCGACGAATTGTTGCACAACGGGACGACGCCTCGCGGCAGACTGAACCATTCGGGGTGGTCGGGGTCGTGCTTGAACAGCTCCCTGAGTGTCCCGTCAACCTCCAATACGGTGAAATTGAAGTTGAGGCCAGCGCGCAGCCTCATGATGTCCGCCGCATTCTGGAACTCCCAGGCGAGTCTCCCCTTCTCCTGCATGGGAGCGATGCGGCGGCGGAGGAAATATGCGCCTACGGCGCCAACTGTGAGCCTGGCACGCCTGAGCCGCAGGATCCGGGTGAAGGCAATCCGCAGCTTGTCGTCGTCCGGAGCCACGGCGCCCCAATCCCTGCCGTGCACCACAGGGGTTTGGCACACGGCGGTGAATGGCTGCGGGTTCTCCTCGACGATCAGGAACCAGTCTGCTCTCCATTCCTCCCATCTGCTGCGGAGCTCCCCCTCCATATAAGCCTCCTTCCTGCCTGTCTTGGAGATCCAGGCGACCCCGCCGGACAAAGGCTCTCCTTTCTCCACCCGAGGAGAAAAGAAGTGGCGGAAGAGGGCTACGTTGGGGTGGACTCCGACAAAGTTCTCGCAGAGGTGTGCGAAAAACGCCATTGTCAGAACGGCGTTGGGGGTGAAGTCAAGAAGATGGAAGCCATAGGTGTTCATGATGTCGCAGAAGAATTCAGAGAAGGGCGGGCAAAGCCCGCAATAGAAGAACACAGCAAAGAAGGGATACCCGGTGGGATACTCCTTCTGGGCGGCGAAGGGAAGAACCCTCGTGCGCAGATGCGCTCGCGTCCTCGCCGACCAGAAGAGGAAGTATTCCTCCCTCAGGACCAACGCGTCGAGCTCAGGGGGGAAGACCGCCTGCTCCTTTCACTGCGCCTCAAGCCGCTGCGCCTCGGCCTACTTCACGGCCTTCCCTTTCCCCTTGTCTCCCTTCGGGGCCATGGCGGAAGGAGGGAGGGAGGTCGACGGCGTCGGTAGCACTGGTGGCGGTAGAAGGAGGGGCGGAGCGCTGCCTCCCTTGGGAAGTGGCGGAGGTTTTCGAAGAATCGCAACTAGCGGGTGGGCGTATTGCCCCTATCTCCCCTGCTTAAAAGGGGAGGAGGGGGCGTTTCGCCTTTTCGAATAAACAAATCACCTGCGATGTGACGCACGCCTGCGGGGCTCAGCCCTGCGCACGCATCCCACGTCACGCACGCCTCTCCCCCACGACGCCGCGTTCGACGCGTGCCATTTGGGGAAGGCGCGATGGATGCAGGATTAAGATGCAGCGTGACCCAGGCCACACGTGCACGTGCACTGTTTTGGGCCTGGCCCAACAGCGCTCGGCATCGTGTATGGCCCAGGCCCGGGGGTCCTGTCGGTGTACTAAAGTAGGGGTACCTTAGTACCCCGAACTTGTGCACGGGCAGTCGTAGCACCCCGCGACAGGGCTAGCCAGGTGATCGCCAAGACCCTCCATGGTCCCCTTTTTGGGCCATTCAAGAACAAAGTATTTGAGCCAAGGCCCCGGCAAGAGGAGCTTGCCGGGAAAGCCACCCGAAGAAAGCGAGGTCCTGGCAAGAGGAGCTTGCCGGGACTGCCGCTCGAAGCACAAGACCCCGGCAAGAGGAGCTTGCCGGGAAGGCCAATCACGGCACGACAAGGACCTCGCCACGGCGCGTCCCGCGCTCCGGCAAGGCCCGGTGAGCGACAAGCTCCCGGGCGCGACAAGACATACACCGCGGCAAGTTACCACCCCGTGCCTACGCTCCAGCTCACCCACCAACGTGTCGCTCTGGGGGCATCCCAGGAGCACGTGGCGGGAGGCTGTGCAGCCAGGGGCATGCGGTGGCGAAGCGAAGCTGACAGAGTCGCCATCGTGGCAAACGGTGGCGCTCCTGACGGTCCTGTTGCTGCACCGTCTGGGCGACGCGGACGGGCATTTAATGCCCTTGTCCCCCGCCGTCAGAGTTAGGTATGATAGCACTGTACAGCCACTGTGCAGGCAGCTGTACCCACTACAGCATTCTACCATTTTTTCCCTCACCTACGCTGCCACCTGTGGGTAACCCCTTGAGCATATAAAAGGAGGCCCCATGCGCACGTAGAGGGGAGAGGACACCCATTTTCACGCTCGGTCTCGCCAGCGGCTCGTGTGTACTGTAGCACCACGCGCCACGGAGCAAGAACACAATACAAACCACAAAGCAGCAGTAGGGTTTTACGCATCCGTGCGGCCCGAAGCTGGGTAAACTCCTCGTGTGCATCGCCTCGATCTGCTCTTCGTGCAACCTCTGCCCCCCGCCGAACCATTAAGGGGCTCGGTCCCCATAGGTGTTCGAGGAAGCCGATTTCCCCCGACAGAACGCCACTTTATATTGCCCCTTGTGATATGAACCTTTATTATGCAGTCCGTCACTTCTATTACTGCCACATCACAAGATCGTATAAAGCTTATTTCTCCCACACCAATCAATCATACATATTTAGAGCAATTTTTATTGCTTTGCACCGATGACAACTTACTTGAAGGATCTTACTCAATCCATAGGTAGATATGGTGGACTCTCATGGCAAAACTGGTTTAAGGGTATTGGAAGCACAAGTAGTATTTCTACTTGGTATTGAGAATTTGGCTAGCATGAGGGGGAAAGGCAAGCTCAACATGTTAGAGGATCCATGACAAAATACTTTATCTTAGATATAAGAAAACATAACTCATTACATTGTCTTCCTTGTCAAACATCAACTCTTTAGCATGTCATATTTTAATGAGTGCTCCCAATCATAAAAGATGTCAATAATAGTATATTTATATGTGAACCCCTCTTTCCTTATTACTTCCTATTAATTGCAACGATGACCAAAACTATGCTTACCAACTCCCAACAACTTTTAATCATCATACCCTTTCTATGTGAAGTCATCACTCTCGGTAAGATCAATATGAACTCTTTGTTTCTTTTTATTCCTTTTCTCTTTTCTTTTATTCACTCAAGATCATGGCAAAATAATCAAGCCCTTGACTCAACACTAATCTTTATTATATATAGCTCACGGACTCGATTACATAGAGAGATCATAAAACAAAACTCAAAACTAGATCATGCCATAAACTTTATTCCACTAGATCAAGATACTACTAATAGGATCAAACTAAGAAAAACGGTAAAGATAGGAGATGTGTTTGTGATACAATACCGGGGCACCTCCCCCAAGCTTGGCGGTTGCCAAGGGGAGTGCCCATACCCATGCGATTATGTCTCCTTCTTTGTTGTCGGTGAAGATGGTGGAGGTGTTGTCGATGATGTGGGCTTGTCATCCATCTTCCAAGGCATAGGCTCACCATCATAGAAGGATGATTGAGTCTCCGGGATCCTCAAATCTGCAGCCAAACTCATCCTTTTGAATCTATATTCATACTCACAGTTTTGGTTTTGCAGGTCATAGATTTGGGCTTGAAGGTGCTCGATCTTCTCATGAAGCTTGAAGATGGCCTCCCCGATGTTGTCGGCATCCAACTCGTGGTTGCTAGTGAACTCCGCGATCATCATGTGGTTGGAGTTGAGTCCATGTTCCACCATCCCTTGACACTTGAAAACTTGTTGCTCCACTGCTTCGAGCCTCGTCTCCACGATTCCGGTCCCCTTTGGTCCCTCTTCATCGCGGATGTGCAACAACCCATCACGCAACTCAATGGTTTAAGGGTGTCGTAGCACCTCCGCGAGGTAAGGGTTGATGGCCTTCTCGAAGAACTTGTCCTTGGAAGCACTTGGGGATGTCATGATAATCTAGACCTGTCAGAAAAACAGCTCGAAACAAGAACAGAGGAGATTTGCGTGATATGGGAGTCAAAACTTTCGGGATAATATATAATGAATTTTTACCGACCAAAATACGTATCGTGCAAGAAAACGGAGTCCGGAAGGCACACGAGGTGATCATGAGGTAGGGGGCGCGCCCTCCACCCTCGTGGGGCCCTCGTGTCCTTCTCGGACTGCCACTTATTTTTCTATTTTTCTAAATATTCCAAAACGGAGAAATATTGCCTTGAAAAATGTTTGGAGTCGGTTTACTTACCGTACCACATACCTATTCCTTTTGGGAGTCTGAAACGTTCTGGAAAGTGTCTCTTATGTATTCCTCCGGGGTTACGGTTTCAATAACATTGGTTTCAACATTTATAGGATTACCTGAGATATAACGTTTAATTCTTTGACCGTTTACCACCTTCAGATTTGTGCCTTCGAAGTTGTTGATTTTTATGGCACCGGAACGATAGACCTCCTCGATAACGTAGGGGCCTTACCATTTAGAGAGAAGTTTTCCTGCAAAAAATCTTAAACGAGAGTTGTATAGCAATACATAATCACCTACATTAAACTCACGCTTTTGTATCCTTTTGTCATGCCATCTTTTAACTTTTTCTTTAAACAACTTGGCATTTTCATAAGCTTGGGTTCTCCATTCATCAAGTGAGCAAATATCAAATAACCTCTTCTCACCGGCAAGTTTGAAATCATAGTTGAGCTCTTTAATAGCCCAATATGCCTTATGTTCTAGTTCGAGAGGTAAGTGACATGCTTTTCCATAAACCATTTTATACGGAGACATACCCATAGGATTTTTATATGCAATTCTATAGGCCCATAATGCATCATCAAGTTTCTTGGACCAATTCTTTCTAGACCTATTAACCGTCTTTTGCAAAATTAATTTGAGCTCTCTATTACTCAATTCTACTTGACCACTAGACTGTGGGTGATAAGGAGATGCAATGCTATGATTAACGTCATATTTAGCAAGCATTTTACGGAAAGCACCATGAATAAAATGTGAACCACCATCAGTCATTAAATATCTAGGGACTCCAAACCTCGGAAAAATAACTTCCTTAAGCATTTTAATAGAAGTGTTATGATCAGCACTACTAGTTGGAATAGCTTCTACCCACTTAGTAACGTAATCAACAGCAACTAAAATATGTGTGTATCCATTAGAGGTAGGAAAAGGTCCCATATAATCAAAGCCCCAAACATCAAATGGTTCAATAACAAGTGAATAATTCATAGGCATTTCTTGACGTCTACTAATATTACCTATTCTTTGACATTCATCAGAAGATAAGACAAACTTACGGGCATCCTTGAAGAGAGTAGGCCAATAAAAACCAGAGTGCAATACCTTATGTGCAGTTCTATCTCCCGCGTGGTGTCCTCCATAAGCTTCGGAGTGACACTTGCGTAGGATCTGTTCCTATTCATGCTCAGGTACACAATGTCTAATAACACCATCTACTCCTTCTTTATAAAGATGTGGGTCATCCCAAAAGTAATGTCTCAAAACATAGAAATTTTTTTTCTTTTGCTGGTATGTGAAGCTAGGTGGTATGAATTTAGCAACAATGTAATTAGCATAATCAGCATACCAATGAGTACCACGAGAAGTACTTATAACATTTAATTGTTCATCAGGAAAGCTATCATCAATAGGTAGTGGGTCATCAAGAACATTTTCTATCCTAGACAAGTTGTCTGCAACGGGGTTCTCAGCTCCTTTTCTATCAACAATATGCAAATCAAATTCTTGTAGCAAGAGAACCCATCTAAAAAGTCTAGGTTTAGCATCTTTCTTTTCCATAAGATATTTAATAGCAGCATGATCAGTGTGAATAGTTACTTTAGAATCAACAATATAAGGTCTGAACTTATCACAAGCAAATACAACTGCTAAGAATTCTTTTTCAGTAGTAGCATAATTTCTCTGAGCATTGTCTAGAGTCTTACTAGCATAATGGCTGACATTTAATTTATTATCAACTCTTTGTCCTAGAACAGCACCTACAACATAATCACTTGCATCACACATAATTTCAAAGGGTAAATTCCAATCAGGTGGCTGAACAATAGGTGCAGAGATCAATGCTTTCTTAAGTATTTCAAATGCTTCTGCACAATCATCATCAAAGACAAATGGTATATCTTTTTGTAATAAATTAGTTAGAGGCCGAGAAATTTTTGAGAAGTCCTTAATGAACCTCCTATAAAATCTGGCGTGGCCAAGGAAACTTCTTATACCTTTGATGTCCTTGGGACATGGCATCTTTTCAATAGCATCAACCTTGACTTTATCAACTTCAATACCTCTTTCAGAAACTTTATGCCCCAAGACAATACCTTCATTAACCATAAAGTGGCACTTTTCCCAATTCAAGACAAGATTAGTTTCTTCACATCTCTGCAAAACTCGATCAAGATTGCTCAGGCAATCATCAAAAGAGGATCCATAGACGGAAAAGTCGTCGATGAAAACCTCACAAATCTTTTCACTAAAGTCAGAGAATATAGCCATCATGCATCTTTGAAAGGTAGCAGGTGCGTTACATAAAACAAAAGGCATACATCTATAAGCAAAAGTACCAAAAGGGCATGTAAAACTAGTCTTTGATTGATCTTTAGCCGACACAGGTATTTGAGAGAAACCAGAATAACCATCTAGAAAGAAATAATGTGTATGTTTGCATAATCTTTCTAGCATTTGATCAATAAAAGGTAAGGGGTAATGATCCTTTTTAGTAGCTTTATTTAATTTACGGAAATCAATTACCATCTTATAACCTGTAATAATTCTTTGTGGAATCAATTCGTCTTTATCATTAGGAACAACAGTAATACCTCCCTTCTTAGGGACACAATGGATAGGACTTACCCACTGACTATCAGCAACGGGATAAATTATACCTGCCTCCAGAAGCTTTAGTATTTCTTTTCTTACCACTTCTTTCATTTTAGGATTCAGACGTCGTTGAGGATCACGAACTGGTTTGGCATCTACTTCCAAATTTATTTTATGTTGACATAGAGTGGGACTAATGCCCTTAAGATCATCAAGTGTATATCCAATAGCAGCACGGTGCTTCTTCAGAGTTTTCAATAATCTTTCTTCTTCATGCTCTGAAACGTTAGCACTAATAATAACAGGATATATCTTCTTTTCATCAAGATAAGCATATTTAAGATTATCAGGCAACGGTTTAAGCTCAAACACTGGATCATCCTTGGGTGGAGGAGGATACCCTAAAATTTAAACAGGCAAATTGTGTTTCAGAATAGGTTCTTGTTTAAAGAATACTTCATCTATTTCCCTTCTTTCATTCATGAACATATCATTTTCATGGTCTAGCAAATAATGTTCTAAAGGATCACTGGGAGGTACAGCAATAGAAGCAAGACCAATAATTTCATCCTTAGTAGGCAATTCTTCTGCATGGTGTTGTTTACTAAATTTAGAGAAATTAAACTCATGAATCATATCATCCAAGCCAATAGTAACAACATTATTTTCGCAGACTATCTTAGCATTGACAATATTGAAGAAGGGTCTACGAAATATAATGGGATAAAAGCTATCTTGTGGGGAACTGAGAACAAGAAAATCAGCAGGATATTTAGTTTTCCCACACAAGACTTCAACATCTCTAACAATTCCCATTGCTGATATAGTATCTCTATTGGCAAGTTTAATTGTGACATCAATATCTTCTAACTCAGCAGGTGCAATTTCATGCTTAATTTCTTTATACAAGTCATAAGGTATAACGCTAGCACTAGCACCCATATCACATAAGCCATGATAACAATGATCTCCTATTTTAACAGAAGTAACAGGCACGCCTACCAGAGGTCTATGTTTATCTTTAGCACAAGGTTTAGCAATTCTAGCAGTTTCACCGCAGAACTGAATAACATGCCCATCAATATTATCAGACAAGAGATCTTTAGCAATAGCAATATTAGGTTCAACTTTAACTTGCTCAGGAGGTGTATAAGTTCTAATATTGCTTTTACGAACCACAGTTGAAGCTTTAGCATGATCCTTTATTCTAACAGGGAAAGGTGGTTTCTCAACATAAGAAGTAGGAACAATAGGATCATTATAAGTGACAGTCTTTTCTTCAACTTTAATAGGTGCTGCTACTTTTACTTCTATGAGAGGATGATATTTTAAACCACTTCTGCTTAGGGAGGTCAACATAAGTAGCAAAAGATTCACAGAAAGAAGCTATTATCTCAGAGTCAAGTCCATATTTAGTGTTGAACTTACGGAAAATATCGGTATCCATAAAAGATTTAACTCAATCAAACTTAGGTGTCATACCTGACTCCTTACCTTCGTCGAGATCCCAATCTTCAGAGTTGCGTTTAATTGTACCCAACAGTTCCCATTTAAATTCAATAGTCTTCATCATAAAAGAGCCAGCACAAGAAGTATCGAGCATGGTGTGATTGTTTTCAGAAAGCCGAGCATAAAGATTTTGAATAATTGTTTCTCTTGGGAGCTCATGATTGGGGCATGAAAATAACATTGATTTAAGCCTCCCCCAAGCTTGAGCGATGCTTTATCCTTCGTGAGGCCAAAAATTATATATATAATTGCGATCACGATGAACAAGATGCATAGGGTAATACTTTTGATGAAATTCCCATTTCAATCTTCTATAGTTCCATGATCTCATATCATCACATAGCCTACACCATGTCAATGCATCTCCCTTCAAAGATAAAGAGAAGACCTTCTTCTTAGCAACATCATCGGGTATACCTGCAAGCTTAAATAATCCACAAACTTCATCCACATACATTAGGTGCTCATCAGGATGCTTTGTTCCATCTCCTGTAAAAGGATTATCTAGCAGTTTTTCTATCATACCCGAAGGAAATTCAAAGGGAACATTTTCATATTCTATAGGTTCAGTAGGTTGAGGAGCAACTCTTTGCTCTAATGGTCGGGGTGAAGATACCCCGAACAAGCCCCTCAGAGGATTACTTTCCATAGTAACAAGTGACAGTAAATTTCAGGACACTATATAAATATTTCCTTACCAAATTCCACCTACCAAAGGCGCTTCACTCCCCGGCAACGGCGCCAGAAAAGAGTCTTGATGACCCACAAGTATAGGGGATCAATCATAGTCCTTTCGATAAGTAAGAGTGTCGAACCCAACGAGGAGGAGAAGGAAAAGATAAGCGGTTTTCAGCAAGGTATTCTCTGCAAGTACTGAAATAAGTGGTAACAGATAGTTTTGTGATAAGACAAATTGTAACGAGCAACAAGTAACAAAAGTAAATAAAGTGCAGCAAGGTGGCCCAATCCTTTTTGTAGCAAAGGACAAGCCTGGACAAACTCTTATATAAGGAAAAGCGCTCCCGAGGACACATGAGAATATCGTCAAGCTAGTTTTTATCACGTTCATATGATTCGCGTTCGGTACTTTGATAATTTGATATGTGGGTGGACTGGTGCTTGGGTGTTGTTCTTACTTGAACAAGAATCCCACTTATGATTAACCTCTATTGCAAGCATCCGCAACTACAACCAAAGTATTAAGGTAAACCTAACCATAGCATGAAACATATGGATCCAAATCAGCCCCGAATAAACTAGGGTTTAAGCTTTTGTCACTCTAGCAACCCATCATCTACTTATTACTTCCCAATGCCTTCCTATAGGCCCAAATAATGGTGAAGTGTTATGTAGTCGACGTTCACATAACACCACTAGAGGCTAGACAACATATATCTCATCAAAATATCGAATGAATACCAAATTCACATGACTACTAATAACAAGACTTCTCCCGTGTCCTCAGGAACAAACGTAACTACTCACAAAGCATATTCGTGTTCATAATGAGAGGGGCAATAATATGCATAAAGGATCTGAACATATGATCTTCCACCAAATAAACCAACTAGCATCAACTACAAGGAGTAATCAACACTACTAGCAACCTACTAGTACCAATCCCGGACTTGGAGACAAGAATTGGATACAAGAGATGAACTAGGGTTTTGAGATAATATGGTGCTGGTGAAGATGTTTATGGAGATTGCCCTCTCCCGATGAGAGGAGCGTTGGTGATGACAATGGCGATGATTCCCCCCTCCCGGAGGGAAGTGACCCCTACAGAACAGCTCTGCCGGAGCCCTAGATTGGTTCCGCCAAGGTTTCTTATGGTTTTTTCCTCATCGAAAGACCTCATATAGCAGAAGATGGGCATCGGAGAGCCAACAGGGGGCCCACGAGGTAGGGGGCGGCGCCGGGGGAGGTAGGGCACGCCCCCCACCCTCGTGGACAGGTGGGCCCCCCTCTGGTGAACTTCTTCCGCTGGATATTTTTTATATTTTCCAAAAATGACTTTCGTGGAGTTTCAGGACTTTTGGAGTTGTGCGGAATAGGTCTCTAATATTTTCTCCTTTTCCAGCCCAGAATTCCAGCTGCCGGCATTCTCCCTCCTTATGTAAACCTTGTAAAATAAGAGAGAATAGCCATAAGTATTGTGACATAATGCATAATAATAGACCATAATGCAATAAATATAGATATAACAGCATGATGCAAAATGGGCGTATCAGCAATCCAAACTTCAAAAGATATAAGTGAAGCACATGAAGCATTCTATAAAGCCATACTCAAAATATATAAGTGAAGTGCAAAGAGTATTCTATAAATCAACCAAGGACTATCTCATACCAGCATGGTGCATAAAATAAAAGTGAAAACTAAATGCAAAAGACACTCCAAGATTCACACATATCGCATGAACGAAACGAATCCCAAAACATACCGATACTTGTTGAAGAAAGATGGGATGCCTTCTGGGGCATCCCCAAGCTTAGACGCTTGAGTCTCCTTAAATATTTACTTGGGGTGCCTTGGGCATCCCCAAGCTTGAGCTCTTGTCTCTCCTTCTTCTCCTCATATCGAGACCTCCTCGATCTTCGAACACTTCATCCACATAAAACTCAACAGAAAGCTCGGTAAGATCTGTTAGTATAATAAAGCAAATCACTACTTTAAGTACTGTTGCAAACCAATTCATATTTTGCTTTTGCATTATAGCCTCTAGGGCATATTTCCTTCAGTCTCCCACTTGCACTAGAGTCAATAATCTAGTTCACATCGCCATGTGATTTAACACCAATAGTTCACATCACCATGTGATTAGTTCACATCGCCATGTGTCTAATACCGAAAGGGTTTTATTAGAGTCAATAATCTAGTTCACATCGCTATGTGATTAACACCCAAAGAGTACTAAGGTGTGATCATGTTTTCCTTGTGAGAGAATCTTAGTCAATGGGTCTGTCACATTCAGAGCCTTATGAATTTTGCAAATTTCTGTGTCTACAATGCTCTGCACGGAGCTACTCTAGCTAAATGCTCCCACTTTCAATATGTATCCAGATTGAGACTCGGAGTCATCCGGATCGATGTAAAAGCTTGCATCGGCGTAACTCTTTACGACGAACTCTTTATCACCTCCATAACCGAGAAATATATCCTTAGTCTTCTAAGGATGATTTTGACCGTTGACAAGTGATCTACTCCTAGATCACTATTGTACTCCCTTGTCGAAATCATGCTAAGTTGTACAATAGGTCTGGTACACAGCATAGCATACTTTATAGAACCAATGACTAAGGCATAGGGAATGACTTCTCATTCTCTTTCTATTTTCTACCGTGGTCGGGTTTTGAGTCTTTACTCAACTTCACACCTTGTAGCACAGGCAAGAACCCTTTCTTTGCTTGATCCATTTTGAACTTCTTCAAAACTTTGTCAAGGTATGTGCTTTGTGAAAGTCCAATTAAGCGTCTTGATCTATCTCTATAGATCTTGATGACCAATATACAAGTAGCTTCACTGAGGTCTTTCATTGACAAATTGTTATTTCAAACACTGCTTTATGCTTTCCAGAAAATTCTACATCATTTCTGATCAACAATATGTCATCCACATATACTTATCAGAAAGGCTATAGTGTTCCCACTCACTTTCTTGTAAATACAGGCTTCACCGCAAGTCTGCATAAAACTATACGCTTTGATCAACTTATGAAAGCATGTATTCTAACTCCGAGATGCTTGCACCAGTCCATAGATGGATCCTGGATCTTGCACACTTTGTTAGCACCTTTAGGATTGACGAAACCTTCTTGTTGCATCATATACAACTCTTCTTTAAGAAATCCATTAAGGAATGTAGTTTTGACATCCATTTGCCAGATTTCATAAAATGTGGCAATTGCTAACATGATCCGGACAGACTTTAAGCATCGCTACGAGTGAGAAAATCTCATCGTAGTCAACACCTTGAACTTGTCAAAAAACTATTTTTTGACAATTCGAGCTTTGTAGATAGTAACACTACTATCAGCATCCGTCTTCCTCTTGAAGATCCATTTATTCTCAATGGCTCACCGATCATCGGGCAAGTCAATCAAAGTCCACACTTTGTTCTCATACATGGATCTCATCTCAGATTTCATGGCCTCAAGCCATTTCACGGAATCTGGGCTCATCATCGCTTCCTCATAGTTCATAGGTTCGTCATGGTCAAGTAACATGACCTCCAGAACAGGATTGCCGTACCACTCTGGTGCGGACATTGCTCTGGCTGACCTACGAGGTTTGGTAGTAACTTGATCTGAAGTTTCATGATCATCATCATTAACTTCCTCACTAATTGGTGTAGGTATCACTAGAACTGATTTCTATGATGAACTTATTTCCAATTCGGGAGCAGGTACAATTACCTCATCAAGTTCTACTTTCCTCCCACTCACTTATTTCAAGAGAAACTCCTTCTCTAGAAAGGATCCATTCTTAGCAACGAATGTCTTACCTTCGGATTTGTGATAGAAGGTGTATCCAACATTTTATTTTGGGTATCCTATGAAGATGCACTTCTCCGATTTGGGCTTGAGCTTATCAGGTTGAAACTTTTTCACATAAGCATCGCAACCCCAAACTTCAAGAAATGACAGCTTAGGTTTCTTGCCAAACCATAGTTCATACGGTGTCGTCTCAACGGATTTAGATGGTGCCCTATTTAACGTGAATGCAGCTGTCTCTAATGCATAACCCCAAAACGATAATGGTAAATCGGTAAGAGACATCATCGATCGCACCATATCTAATAAAGTACGGTTATGACGTTCGGACACACCATTACGCTATGGTGTTCCAGGTGGCGTGAGTTGCGAAACTATTTCACATTGTTTCAAATGAAGACCAAACTCAGAACTCAAATATTCGTCTCCGCGATCAAATCGTAGAAACTTTATTTTCTTGTTACGATGATTTTCCACTTCACTCTGAAATTCTTTGAACTATTCAAATGTTTCAGACTTATGTTTCATCAAGTAGATATACCCATATCTGCTCAAATCATTTGTGAAGGTCATAAAATAATGATACGCACCGCGAGACTCAACACTCATTGGACCGTATACATCAGTATGTATTATTTCCAACAAGTCAGTTGCTCGCTCCATTGTTCCGGAGAACGGAGTCTTAGTCATCTTGCCCATGAGGCATGGTTCGCAAGAATCAAGTGATTCCAAAAGTCCATCAGCATGGAGTTTCTTCATGCGCTTTACACCAATATGACCTAAACGACAGTGCCACAAATATGTTGCACTATCATTATCAACTTTGCATCTTTTGGCATCAATATTATGAATATGTGTATCACTACGATCGAGATTCAACAAACCATTCCCCTTGGGTGTATGACCTCAGAAGGTTTTATTCATGTAAACAGAATAACAATTATTCTTTGACTTAAATGAATAAGCGTATTGCAATAAACATGATCCAATCATATTATGCTCAACGCAAACACCAAATAACATTTATTTTAGGTTCAACACTAATCCTGAAGGTAAAGGGAGTGTGTGATGGTTATCTTATCAACCTTGGAATCACTTCCAACTCACATCATCACCTCGCCCTTAACTAGTCTATGTTTATTTTTCAACTCCCGTTTCGAGTTACTACTCTTTGCAACTGAACCAGTATCAAATACTGAGGGTTTGCTATAAACACTAGTAAAGTACACATCAATAACATGTATATCAAATATACCTTTTTTTCACTTTTGCCATCCTTCTTATCCGCCAAGTATCTAGGGTAGTTCCACTTCCAGTGACCATTTCCTTTCCAGTAGAAGCACTCAGTTTCAGGCTTGGGTCTACCTTTGGGCTTCTTCATGGGAGTGGCGACTTGCTTGTCATTATTCTTAAAGTTCCCTTTCTTTCCCTTGCCCTTTTACTTGAAACTAGTGGTCTTGTCAACCATCAACATTTGATGCTTTTCTTGATTTCTACCTTTGTTGATTTCAGCATCACGAAGAGCTCGGGAATCATTTTCGTCATCCCTTGCATATTATAGTTCATCACTAAGTTTTAGTAACTTGGTGATAGTGACTACAGAACTTTGTCAATTACTATCTTATCTGGAAGATTAAATCCCACTTGATTCAAGCAATTGTAGTACCCAGACAATCTGAGCACATGCTCACTGGTTGAGTTATTCTCCTCCATCTTGTAGGCAAAGTACTGTTAGAGGTCTCATACCTCTCGACACGGGCATGAGTATAAAATACCAATTTCAACTCTTAGAACATCTTATATGCTCTGTGGCTGTCAAAACATTTTTTAAGTCCCGGTTCTAATCCGTAAAGCATGGTGCACTAAACTATCAAGTAGTCATCATACCAAGCTTGCTAAACGTTCATAATGTCTGCATCTGCTCCTGCAATAGGTCTGTCACCTAGAAGTGCATCAAGGACATAATTCTTCTGTGCAGCAATGAGGATAATCTCCTCAGATCATGGACCTAGTCCGCATCATTGCTACTATCATCTTTCAACATAGTTTTTCTCTAGGAACATATCAAAAATAAACGGGGAGCTACATCGCGAGCTATTGATCTACAACATAGCTATGCAAATACTACCAGGACTAAGTTCATGATAAAATTAAATTTCAATTAATCATATTACTTAAGAACTCACACTTAGATAGACATCCCTCTAATCATCTAAGTGATCACGTGATCCATATCAACTAAACCATCTCCGATCATCACGTGAGATGGAGTAGTTTTCAATGGTGAACATCACTATGTTGATCATATCTACTATATGATTCACGCTCGACCTTTCGGTCTCAGTGTTCCGAGGCCATATCTGCATATGCTAGGCTCATCAAATTTAACCCGAGTATTTTGCGTGTGCAAAACTAGCTTGCACCCATTGTATGTGAACGTAGAGCTTATCACACCCGATCATCACGTGGTGTCTCGGCACGACGAACTGTAGCAACGGTGCATACTTAGGGATAACACTTATACCTTGAAATTTAGTGAGAGATCATCTTATAATGCTACCGTCGAACTAAGCAAAGTAAGATGCATAAAGGATAAACATCACATGCAATCAATATAAGTGATATGATATGGCTATCATCATCTTGTGCCTTTGATCTCCATCTCCAAAGCACCGTCATGATCACCATCATCACCGGCACGACACCTTGATCTCCATCGTAGTATCGTTGTCGTCTCGCCAACTATTGCTTCATGACTATTGCTACCGCTTAGTGATAAAGTAAAGAAATTACATGGCGATTGCATTTCATACAATAAAGCGACAACCATATGGCTCCTGCCAGTTGCCGATAACTGTGTTACAAAACATGATCATCTCATACAATAAAATTTAGCATCATGTCTTGACCATATCACATCACAACATGCCCTGCAAAAACAAGTTAGGCATCCTCTACTTTATTGTTGCAAGTTTTACGTGGCTGCTACGGGCTGAGCAAGAACCATTCTTACCTACGCATCAAAACCACAACGATTTTTCGTCAAGTGTGTTGTTTTAACCTTCAACAAGGACCGGGCATAGTCACACTCGATTCAACTAAAGTTGGAGAAACTGACACCCGCCAGCCACCTGTGTGCAAAGCACGTCGGTAGAACCAGTCTCGCGTAAGCGTACGCGTAATGTCGGTCCGGGCCGCTTCATCCAACAATACCGCCGAATCAAAGTATGACATGCTGATAGCCCACAACTCTTTGTGTTCTACTCGTGCATATAACATCTACGCATAGACCTGGCTCGAATGCCACTCCTGGGAAACGCAGTAATTTCAAAAAAAAATCCTACACACGCATGATCTATCATGGTGATGCATAGCAACGAGAGTGGAGAGTGTAGTCCACGTACCCTCATAGACCGTAAGCGGAAGCGTTATGACAACGCGGTTGATGTAGTCGTACGTCTTCACGATCCGACCGATCCTATTACCGAAAGTACGGCACCTCCGCGATCTGCACACGTTCGGCTCGATGACGTCCCACGAACTCTCGATCCAGCTGAGTGTCGAGGGAGAGCTTCGTTAGCACGACGGTGTGATTATGATGATGATGAAGCTACCGGCGCAGGGCTTCGCCTAAGCACTGCAAGGATATGACCGAGGTGGATTATGGTGGAGGGGGGCTGATAATCCCCAAGTGCAGGGAATCATCGTAGCAATTTCCAAAGGTGGAAGTGATAAGTGTGGAGTGTTGAACCCATAAGGAGCTAAAGGTAAGATCAATATTCTCTCAAGCCCTATCTTCCACTGGTACGACTCTACGTACACCGAACGTTTGCTTCCAACTAGCAACGAGAAATAAAACTACGTTGTGGGTATGAAGACGATAACTTTGCATGGTATCGGAGAGCTAAAATATAAAAGTAGGTGTTGTTATCATAAAGTTAGAATAAATTACTAAATATTATAAATAGCGAGTGTGGAATAATTATGGGTCGGTGTGCGGAATTATCCTAGGCAATCGTTAACAAGACCGATAGTCGTCATTGCAATTTCATATGAGGGAGAGGCATAAGCTAACATACTTTCTCTACTTGCATCATATGCACTTATGATTGGAACTTTAGCAAGCATCCGCAACTACTAAAGATCATTAAGGTAAAACCCAACCATAGCATTAAAGCATCAAGTCCTCTTTATTCCCATACGCAACAACCCCCTTACTCGAGTTTGTGTTTCAGTCACTCACCAACCCACTATAAGCGAATCATGAACGTATTGCAACACCCTACAGCGGGAATCCCTCACGCTTGCGCGACACGGAGGGCACCATAGGATAGCACCAAAATAAAACATACAACTCGTACCAATCTAGATCATCAATCAAACCAAAGACAAAGGATATCTACTCAAATCATCATAATATGGCAACACATCATTGGATCATAATATGTGGCATAAAGCACCATGTTCGAGTAGGGATTACAGCGGGGTGAGGGAGAGTGGACCGCTTAAAAGAGATGAGGATGGTGATGATGATGGTGATGTTGATGAAGGCGATCACCGCGGTGATGATTCCCCTCCCGATGTCACTCCGGTGCCACCAAGAGAGAGGAGGAGAGGTTCTCCCCCTTGTGTTTCCTCATCCATGGCCTCCCCCCTAGATGGGGAAAGTTTCTCCCTCTGGTCCTTGGCCTTCATCGTGATGATGGCCTCTCCGAGATACTCCTCCATGGCCACCGGTGATGATGGCCCCCTCCGGCAGGGTGCCGAAGAGGGCCTAGATTCATTTCTCGTCATTATAGAGGCTTGCGGCGGCGGAACTTCTAATCTAGGTTTCTTTTTGGAAGTTTGGGATTATATAAGAGGTGTTGGAGTCGGGAACAAGTCAGGGGGGTCCCCGAGGCGGCCACGAGGCAGGGGGCGCGCCCAGGGGGGTAGGGCGCACCCCCACCCTCGTGGTGGCATCGGGGCTCTTCTGGCCCACTTCCGGTACTCCTTGGGCTTCTTCTGGTCCAAAAATGATCTCCGTCAAATTTTAGCTCAATTGGACTCCGTTTGGTTTTCCTTTTCAGCGAAACTCAAAAACAAGGAAAAAACAGAAACTGGCACTGGGCTCTAGGTTAATAGGTTAGTCCCAAAAATCTTATAAAATATCATATAAATAAATATAAAACCTCCTAGAAGGATAATATAATAGCATGAATGCTTCATAAATTATAGATACGTTGGAGATGTATCAGGGGCACCGCACACGGCTAAGAGATCAATGATCAACTTGTGTGTCTATGGGGTGCCCCCTCCCCCGTATATAAAGGAGTGGAGGAGGGGGGCCGGCCCTCTATGGCGCGCCCTGGAGGAGTCCTGCTCCCACCGGGAGTAGGATCCCCCCCCCTCCCTAGTTGGACTAGGAGAAAAGGAAGGGGGAGAGAGGGAGGAAGGAAAGGGGGGCGCTACCCCCCTTCCTAGTCCAATTCAGACCAGAGGGGGAGGGGGCGCGCGGCCTGCCCTGGCCGCCCCTCTCTCTCTCTCTCTCCACTAAAGCCCATTAGGGCCCATATACTCCCCGGGGGGTTCCGGTAACCCCCCGGTACTCCGGTATATGCCCGAACTCACTCGGAACCATTCCGATGTCCAAACATAGTCATCCAATATATCAGTCTTTATGTCTCGACCATTTCGAGACTCCTCGTCATGTCCGTGATCATATCCAGGACTCTGAACTACCTTCGGTACATCAAAAAAAATAAACTCATAATACCGGTCATCACCGAACGTTAAGCGTGTGGACCCTACGGGTTCGAGAACTATGTAGACATGACAAAGACTCATCTCCGGTCAATAACCAATAGCGGAACCTGGATGCTCATATTGGTTCCTACATCTTCTAGGAAGATCTTTATCAGTCAAACCGCATAACAACATACGTTGTTCCCTTTGTCATCGGTATGTTACTTGCCCGAGATTCGATCGTCGGTATCTCAATACCTAGTTCAATCTCGTTACTGGCAAGTCACTTTACTCGTTCCGTAATGCATCATCCCACAACTAACTCATTAGTCACATTGCTTGCAAGGCTTTATTGTGATGTGCATTACCGAGAGGGCCCAGAGATACCTCTCGGACAATCAGAGTGACAAATCCTAATCTCGATCTATGCCAACTCAACAAACACCATCGGAGACACCTGTAGAGCATCTTTATAATCACCCAGTTATGTTGTGACGTTTATAGCACACTAAGTGTTCCTCCGGTATTCAGGAGTTGCATAATCTCATAGTCATAGGAACATGTATAAGTCATGAAGAAAGCAATAGCAATAAACTAAATGATCATAGTGCTAAGCTAACGGATGGGTCTTGTCCATCACATCATTCTCTACTGATGTGATCTCGTTCATCAAATGACAACACATGTCTATGGCTACGAAACTTAACCATCTTTGATTAATGAGTTAGTCTAGTAGAGGCATACTAGGGACACTCTGTTTGTCTATGTATTCACACATGTACTAAGTTTCCGGTTAATACAATTCTAGCATGAGTAATAAACACTTATCATGATATAAGGAAATATAAATAACAACTTTTATTATTCCCTCGAGGGCATATTTCCTTCATGCATATCACCCAGATAACTTTGCCAGCAATGTGGAAAGCAAGATAGTATGGGATGTGACATCTTCTCCCTTTTATGCATGGATGTAAGAAACCACCAATGTGAGCAAAGCATATCATAAGGATTCTTTTATTATTGAATGAAATATATTATCTTTCCATCCGCTAACTGTTTTTTCGACATCATCTTTCCATCTACTAATTGACCCGAGTGTTGACCTTCTTTCATCGATTTCCATGCAACAAGATATTTCAAACTACTCCCTCCGTTTCAAAATAAATGTCATGGCTTTAGTTAGCAGCTAAGTTGAGATACTTTGGAGAGTTTTTTTGTTAGTAGTGGCAACAGCCACTTGGTTGTCAGAATATAGAAACTTGGTTACCAAGATATTAAACATGGAGCCACTGTCGGGCACACCAATGTCTTGATTATAGCAAGACGTAGGGCAGCCTCACATCAAGCAGAGCTGTAGTTGGCCAGCCCAGTGCAGCAGCAAGGCTTCATCTAGCCCGCACGCGAGCATGACATGGACTGACCCCCCGCTCCCAAGATGTCGTCACGCTAAATTACTTATTTTTCATTTGTATTTAAAGTTTTATTTTTAAAGATTTTATATTGAAAAAATCCATCAGTTTCATAAAATGTTAACACAGTATGGAATTTTTTTAACACAATAACAAAAATGTTGATAGCATTCAAAAGAAATGTTCCTGCATTTAAAAATATATTTATGTGAAATTTTTCAAAAAAATATATAATGTAAAATATATTGTGTAATATAAAAATTTATTTGGTACCATTAAAACAATCTGAAGTTTTAAGGAATGTCCTCACATTTAAAATATTGTTTGTGACATTTGAAACTGTATTTATAAAACGTAAAAAAATATTTGCATGGCATTAGAAAATATTTATCACCATAAAAACATATTCAACATGTACTTGGAAAAATATTGACCATGTACTCAAAAAAAGTGTTCAAAAAATACATTAAATAAAAATGTATATCATGTATTTTTGAAAAATAATCAACATTTATCAACAAAAATGTTTCACGAGTAACTAAAAATTATATTGTGTACAAAAGAAAAGTAGACGTTGAAAAATGGAGAAAAAAAGAAAGACAAAATAGTAAAACACAAGTAATAAGCAAAGAAAACAGGTGAAAACAAAGGAAAAAGGAAAATAAAAGAAAAACCCACAAAAAACCAAGAAACACATGAATAACACCAGTGAAAAACAAAGAAAAAACTGACAAAACCTGTGAAGAAACAGATAAACAGTACCTCACCCCCGTTGGTGGATAGGATTGAGTCTATTTGGCTCATTTTTTGACTCGTTCAGTCGGGTATTATTTCCAGTAATATCCCAAAACATGTCATCGCAGTTGAATGATTTTTAATTCGTCATTCAAATTTGTTTACAGTCAAAACCTGACACATGGCTTGGAGAAAAAGGCCAGACCTCTGATCAAGTCCTCACATGCTTTTTAGGTTAGTGTATCTTTATCTCGAGACAAATCGTGCGAGATTCCAGATGATGCGGAGCAAAGCAGAACCAATTGTATAGGCGTACCACTGGGACCTGTGGCTGGAGAGAATCTCTCGTGATGGAGAAATGTCAAATGGTAAGCTCTATGGAGGCGAAGCTGGAGTTTGCAACTTCAAAACTAGAGGTTTTAGTCCTGCTACTGGGTGGGCGCTTCCTTCGTCTATCGTATGTATCCATGAGAGTCCATTATCCAAATTAAATAAAGAAAATAATTAGCTACTAAAACCACCCACCCGAATTATCAGTACCCAAAATACGGAAATAAAGTGAAAAGGAGACTTACAAGTAGGAATCTGTTTCACATGATTTTAAAACCTAAATCACAGTGTTTTTTGTCCTGATTTACAAGTTCCAAATCTTGTATTAACAAGTCTAATGAATCATCTTTTTGCGGGTGCAGTATAATGTATCATAACTTGTTCCACGCAAAGAGTCTGCACTAAAAGCATTAGGAAAAGTCAGTCTACATGATTTCAAAACTAAAATTCAAGTTATTTGTATCTTGATTCACATGTTCCAATACTCGTGAGAATCTAGTGTGACTTGTTCTTAGATAAAGGGCCGATAACAAAAATGAAACTGATATCCATTAGATCCACATATACAACACGCATCAACGACAAAATGGGAGGTGGAAAATTCTAATGAAGTCTAAAATAAAATCATTCTATTGAATTCATACTCCGACTAATTCATTCAAAAGTCCGAATTGATGGAGAGAGGCGGGCAACATATTTCAACACCCCCTCAAGTCTAGGCCTTTTTAGTCCTTAGACACTGGATTGATGTCAGCGACAAAATGGGAGGTCGAAAATTCGAATGAAGTATAAAATAAAACCAGTCTACTGAATTTACGCTCCACCTAATTCATCCAGAAGTCTAAAGTGATGAAGGGAGATGGGCAATATAATTCAACACCCCCCTCGTATCTAGATATTTTTATTCCTTATACATGGGATTGATTTAGGCCTTAGAATCTTTTATTTTTAATATTGCGTTGATAGTCTTGAATGTGCGACCTCTTGGCTCGGATCCATATTGAATTATGCTTCATCCAATTTATCCAAAAGTTCGAATTGATGAGGAGAGACGGACAATATATTTCAACATATTTGACTGAAAAATAAGAATTTTATAAATCTAACTAGTAAGATGCCCGTGCATTGCACGGAACACCAAGATTGGGGGTGGACGGTGCCGACGGCGGCCATCACACCAGATTGTTCCATGGCCTTCTGGATGTGGTGGGGAAGAGATAAGGCTGATTGTGAGAGAAAATGAGTTGTTTGTAAATATAGAAACAAATGCGCGCATCTTGTGCAAAACTGCAGCTGTCGTGGTTCTAAGTCTGACAGTAGAATAGGGGGGTAGGAATGTAGAGGCAAGATCTCAGCTATGGAGGAGTTGTACACGCAAGGTTTACGAGTTCAGGCCCTTCTCGGAGTAAGTAACAGCCCTACGTCTCGGAGCCCGGAGGCGGTCGACTGGATTATATGCGTGTGAGTTACAGGGGGTGCGAACCCTTGTCCCATAGGAGGGGGTGGCTTATATAGAGTACGCCAGGACCCCAGCTCCCCTCCGTTACATAGGATTCATTGTACATTAAGAGAGGGGTGTTACTGATAACGCCAGCAATAAAGATGCATAATGACCATAAAGCTATTACTTAATTCCCGACCGTTGCAGAGCAGAGTGGCCTTAGACTCCCGGTGGTCGAGTGATTGTCTATACGGTCGAGTGTGTTCAAGACCGTCGAGTGGAACATTGCTTCATGGTCGAGTGGATGACAGTTATTCTTCAAATGTTTCTGGTTCGTTTAGGGATGTCCTTGGGGAGGGTATCTTTAACAGGTCCATGACCCTACCCTAGGCACATAACTTCATCATTAGCCCCCGAATGGATCGAGGTTTGAGTGGGGAAGGAGTTGAGAACACTTCCGACCCATTTTTGAGCTATGAGCATACTTTGCTCTGGATCGACGAACTGAGGTGACGACACCAACTTCTTTTTCAGTCGCCTTGATCCATTCTTAGTTTTTCGTCGAGTGAGTTTCTTTACCGGAAGAGCTCCGAGTGACGATGTGGAGGAGATCTTCCGCCAGACAAGTTGTTCTACTGCCCGCGGATTCCGCGGGATTCGAATTTTGAGAAGCGCGTGTGACGGAGGAGGGCGCAATAATCGGATGGGATAAGGCAGGGCCGCCTCGATTTTTGCGCCACCTTTTCGCCACGTATCGCGCGCGCGACTGTAGCGGGATTTGATAGGATTGCCCGGGCCTACAAGTCAGTCACTCGGAAGTAACCCCATATAAGGCGCAGGGCCAGGGTTTTGGAACAGTGCGTTCTCATTTCCTCCTCTCTTCCTCGGACTTCTCCGCCGCGCTTGCTTTCGTCCCAGTGCCGCTGCTCCGTGCGCGTCTCGCCGGCGACGATGGGGAAAGAGAAGACGGTGGCTCTGGAGCGGGCGAAGAAGGCGACGGCGAAGGCGAATGGGAAGACGACTAGTCGGGGCAGATCTTCCTCGAGGGCCGGCCTGCCGCAGGGCTGGATCCAGGACGACTGGATCCGCTCGACGATTCGTCAAGAAGACCTCGATGACCTGGCCGATGGAGGACTGATCCCCCGCGGATCGGCGCGGCTTCCGGGGAAAGAGTCCAAGCCGCAGCCTCGGGAGGTCTCCTTGCCACCCATGTCGACCGTGGGTTTTCCTTGCCTCCTCACCCTTTCTTTCCGGGATTTCTGAATTTCTTTGGGGCACAACTCCACCACTTCACACCCAACACAATCGTGTATCTCGCTGCTTTCGTGTCTTTGTGCGAGAATTTCTCGGGTTGTTGACCTCATTGGGGTCTTTTCAAGCACATTTTCACCTATCGCTCCCAAACGGTGAAAAAGGCCAATCCGAGTGGTCAGTGCAAACAAGGGATTCACATGTGCGGGGGTCTTGGGATTCAGATGAGAGGGAAAAGTTCTTTTCCTGCCATGATCCTTCCCGACTCGGTCCGTGGATGGCAGTCGACCTGGTTCTACTGTAAAGACCAGCCGACGCCAGGGCAGTCGACTGGACTCCCTCCTTTTTCCATGGATCGAGTGAGGAAGCCCTCCTCTTTGAAGGAGATCTCGGAGGAGAAGGCGCAGGTTAAGGTGCTGGTGGAACGGGTTGTCCAGCTTATCCGTGACGGGGTGACTGGTATGGATCTCTTGGAGGTCTTCCTCCGGTGACGCATCCAGCCACTTCAAGCTCGAGGCCATCCGATGTGGATGTATTCGGGCACTGAGGACACCACTCGGATCCACCCGGAGGAGGTCGGGGATGCCACGCTGGAGGGGTGCCTGACGAGCATCATTGGGAACAAAGACAACCCTAGGGGAGCCAGGACAATTCCTCCACTCGACCAGTCCCACGTACCGGACAAGATTCAACTCTAAGTTTCCGACTATAATTTTAATCATGCAGCTATTTATGTTCCGTCGACTAACTTTTGTTCTACTTGTTTTTCTTCCAGGCCCTTATCGAAATGTACTCAATGCCCAATGGAGAGCAAGAGCAAGACCTGGAAGGGGAGGCGAGCGGCGGCGACAGTGGCAACTGGCATTCTGACGGAGAGGGGAACGAGGAAAGTGACGACTCAAGTGACGAAGAAGAAGTCGAGTCACCTCCTCGCAGGGAGAGGCGACCCAAGATCGACCATGACCGGCCGAGCGCCCGTGAAAAGGTGATTGCTCGGACTGGCCAGTCTTCAAAGCGCCCTCGGACGTCTTCACCGGCCCCGACTGAAAAAGCGTCAAAGTAGCCCAAAGTTGTAGTGTAGAAGCCTCAGAAGGCGTTGCCGAAGATTAAGACTGACATCCCCGTCGCTTCTGCGTGAGTGTCTCCCTTTTTCCTTGATTTGACCAGATGAACTTTGGAACTAGCAGCGCTGCTACTTCCGGGACTTCAGCTTATAGGGATGAGGATGAGGCAATGGAGGATGCAGTCACCTCCAATCTGGGTACGATTTCTGTCATTCTGTCTTTATTTGGTCGATTCAACTGAAATATATACCATTGGGTGATGTAATTTTGGCGACTGATCTTTGAACAGCTCCCAACATTATTGACCTCCCCGATGATGACGATGAAGAGCCAGAGAGGCCTCTGACGAGGAAAAATAGGAAAACTCATGCAGACAAGGCGCCACAGTCGACGCCAGTAGCGGAACCAGTTGTTCAGGATGCTGGTGATGCCAATCCGGCTTCTGTTACCTTCGCCATACCACTGTCGAGTGCCCTGCCTTCTTCGTCGACTGCTCAAGCTCCTGCCGATCCACCTTCAGTTTTTGCCACCTTTCACGTCCCAGAGGACGAAGTGAATGCTTCCAAGGAAGCCATACGCCAAGCAGGTATTATGATGGAGAAGATGAAGATGGTGCGGGATGCCAGTCAGGCCGCCCATGATGCCAGCTCGGCTCTCCAAAGCAATGTTCAGGTTAGCAGCACATCGACTGATTTTCTTGACTTGCTCTGTTAGGATATGGTACCTGAAAACTCTCTTTCCAAGGATCTTTGCATCTGTACACCCAGTGGGTGTTCGATCTTGTCACTGAGCAAATCCATATTTTGAGCTGAATTTTGTTGTTGAAGTTTTGGCCTAGTGGGGGCACACTGGGTGCACCCACTCGGTGTAGTCCCCGAGACTACGGTGGACTGCGGGCAGTCGACTGTAGTCTTGAATTTTTAATTCCTTCACTCAGTCTGGTTTGGCCATGTCGAGTGTAAACTAAATCAGTGGGGGCACGCTAAGGGCACCCACTGGGTGTAGTCCCCGAGACCATGGTCGACTGCTGGCAGTCGACTATGGCCTGAAGAGCTTGTTTGTTGTTGTCTTCCTTCTCCTTTTTTTATACACTCGCGCCGAAAAGGTCTCGTCGAGTGTTAACTGAACCAGCGGGGGCACGCTAAGTGCACCCACTGGGTGTAGTCCCCGAGACTATGGTGGACTGCGGGCAGTCGACCGTAGTCTCAGTATCTTTGTTGTTTTTCTCTATAAAATAACCCATCCTCTCTGATTGCAGAAATCTTGTGACCTTGGAGCTCGCTTTGCCCACTTGGAAAAGCAGCAAATTCAACTCAACCTTGACCTGGAGTTGGCCAAGTCAGAACTGCAGAAGGACAAAGATGACGCCAATGGGAAGGAAGCTTTGTCGGCTGGTTTCTCTTAGACCCAGATTTCATTCTGCTCTTTCTGAACTGAGCATCATTTCTTTTCAAAAAAACTGAATCAGGCTCTGGTAAAGAAGGATCAAGATCTAGCTGCTGCACAAAAGAAGGTCGATGACCAAACTGCTCTGGCTGAATAGAAGCTGGCTTCAGTCGGCGAACTGGAGGAGGAGAATGCCAAGATAAAATCTGCTCTGGACGAAGCTAACAAGGAGGTAACCCGCTTGAAGAAGGACAAGGTCAACCTGAACGAGAAGATGGAAGGCATTACTCGCAGGAGGGATGATCTGGAAAGCTATCTGAGGAACCTCGCCAAGAAGTTATTTATCAAGCTTGAAGGTATATATCTTGTTCCGACTGGTTTATCTTTGTCGACTCGGCATACGAATATTGACTCATCCTTGGATTGTGCATGTAGAGTTTTGCCGAGACTTCAAGGAGGAGACTGGGCGAATTGAACCAAGTTTGGACCCTATCAACTCTCCCGTGAAGGATGAAATTGCTATGAACCTGCTCCGACTGGAATCCCACATCGACGGCGTTGTTGACTATTTGGCTCGACTGAAAGTCGCCACGTCGCGGATCGACACAGCGCTTTGGCCAAGGGCAACACTCCAGAACGACCTCGAGTCTTTGATGACTCGACTTAACGAGATCCCTGGTCGAGTGTAGGAGTGGAAGAAGTCTTCTGCTCGGTGTGGTGCCGATGTGGCTCTGTCTTTCGTTCGCGTCCATTGCAAAGAGGCGCGAGAAGATAAGCTGCCAGCGATCAAGGTCGCCAACACAAAGAAGCATGATTTCCGATCTTTTATGGAGACTTTCATCGCTGTTGCCACACGGATCGCCAATGGTGTAGACCTGGACGAGTTTGTCGAACCTGCCAGCCCTCCTCCTACGGAGTGAACAAACTTTTATGCCTCACCTTAAATTTGCCTCGGAATGCCGAGTGGATTTTGTAACCGTTAAACTCTTCCGGGCTGAATGCCCGGGTACTTTGATTTGTGGTCTGGGACCTTTAGGATTTATCTAAACTTGGTTTATTTCTGAATATGTTTGCATTTGCCTTCGAGTGAACTTTGTTCTTCACTTGGAACAATCTTTATGCTTGAGATGCAGCTCTGAGGTGGAAGATCCAGTCGATCTGCGTTTCATCGTTTTTGCAGGTAGGGATGGAGCACGTATCGCAGTCGACCTGCACCTCGTCATCCTTGCGGATCGAGATGAAACGCACATTGTACTTGTGGTGTAGCTCTGAAGGAGAAGGTAGCATTCGACATGCACCTCGTCATCCTTGCGGATCGGGATGCAGCGCACGTTGTACTTGTGGCGTAGCTCCGAAGGAGAAGGTAGCAGTCGACCTGCACCTCGTCATCCTTGCGGATCGGGATGGAGCACATGTTGTACTTGTGGCGTAGCTCCGAAGGAGAAGGTAGCAGTCGACCTGCACCTCGTCGCCCTTACGGATTGGGATGGAGCGCACGTTGTACTTGTGGTGTAGCTCTGAAGGAGAAGGTAGCAGTCGACCTGCACCTCGTCGTCCTTGTGGATCAAGAGGTTTTTCGAACTTAGGCGAGTACTGGACCGCAATTAAGTTCCCAAGTGGAAGGATTGCTCTCCACTCGGTAGGATTTTTCAAACTTACGCGAGTACCTGACTGCAGCTAAGCCTCCGAGTGGGAGGATTGCTCTCCACTCGGTAGGATTTTACAAACTTAGGCGAGTGCTTGACTGCAGCTAAGCCTCCGAGTGGGAGGATTGCTCTCCACTCGGTAGGATTTTTCAAACTTAGGCGAGTACTTGACTGTAACATCCCAAATTTTTAAAATTTGGAATGTTAATAGGATCATTCTTTTCATCATGATTTCAATGCTTATTTAAATTTTCTGAATATTTAAAGTGTTTTCCAACTCAAAGCAATATATTTAGAGTGGAGACAATATGACTTCTCCCCTATTAATTATGTTTGGAAAACACTAAGAATATATTCTGGTGTCAACCTAAATTATTTTGTCTTTATAGAAACTCATATTTATTTTATAGTTGTTATTATATTGCTCTTTATGTGCTTTTGTTGCATAAAATTATTTTCCAAAAATGCATTTGTGTTTTAAAAATGTTCACTGCTTTATATAGTAGTAATCATGTTTTACTGTATGATGTGGTATTTTTAGGAAGTCACTACGTATTTGATTTTAGTCAAATGTATGTTCTGTATGTAGTATATATAAATATAAATGTCAGCTCCTAGGTTTTACTGTGAATCAGGCCGGCGCACAGTAAAATTACCCCTCGCCCTCCCGCGCGAGGCAGACCAACAGGCCGGCCCATTTTTGGTGAAACCGGGCAGCCCACCCGCACCTCCTTCCTTCTATTTGTTTTTTTTCTTCTTCACACCCAAGTCCCGCTGACACTGGACCCCGCCAGGTCGTCTCCTTCCTCGGGTCGTACTCCTGTTCACGCACGATGCCGAGTCAACCGACCCCAATCCTCGTTGACTCCTCTGTTTCTGATCCTTCTACCACGACCGACCCCATATAAATTCCGCCTGAGTCCTCCTCAACCGATTTTCGCCAAAACTGAGTTCTCCCGTGCCCTAGAACGGTTGTTCAATCTCGCCAGAGTTCAACCGCTGTTGACCTCCGCCATCGTCGTTTCCGTCGTCGACAGGGTGTCTCTAAACCTCCCCGCCCCTCTGTTCTCCCTGCCTTGGTCTCCTCCATCCCCCTCATCTCTTGTTTTGCACAGGGGAGCACCAGGACGCCGCCCACGAGCCCAACCCGAAGAAGATCGCCGCCGCGCCATAGCTTGAGCACTGTCGCCAGCAGAGGCCACCCCCGCCGTCATGGACACCGTCAAATTCATCTCCGTCGTACGGCGCTCCCTCCTGTACTTCAGCCATCCCGGGGGGGCCACCGTAGCCGTCGCCACCATCGTCCAGGGCCTCGCCGCCGCCGTCTCGTTCAAGTCCGGCGCTGCCCCAGCCTCTGCTGTTTCGGTGAGCAACCGTCACACGTCAGATCTTCTTTAAACGGCCAAGATTAGGTCATCTGTTTTTTCTCCCGAACCGTTTTTCTGTAAGTTGCGGCCGTCCATCGTTTAACCTACACAGCGAACACATCACAGCCAATGCGGTCTCGCCACGTGGCACATCACAGTACCGCAGCAGTTCTTCCACAAATCTGTTTTAGCACAATTTATTTTGGCAGATTCCATATCAAATGTTCAATTAGGTATATCTTGAGATTCGTATGTACAAATTCACCGATTCTTTTTCCTGTGTACTCATACTGACCAGGAGCATCTAGCAGAACCAAAGTTTCAAACTTTTGCACTGTCCAAATTTTAATTTATTTAAATTTAAATTTAACCTTCCGGAGGCCATATCTTTCAAACTGTTTATCCAAATTAGTTGATTCTTTTTGCATTGTGATCCTACTAGCATGTAGATAATATTTACCTACTGTTATGTTATGCCAATGAAGTTTTATTTGAATTATTTGTTGTTGGCTTTATTGTGATTGTTATGTGAGTACGATTTTATTTATCGGTGCCTTCGTTAATCGTATAGATTGTCCGGAGTGTGAAGCGGACCAGAATTAATCATTAGAGTACTTCAACACCGTTCAAGGCAAGTTTGCACTTTTGATTTTACTCATCCTATATTCTGCTATGCATGTGTGGTTTTAATGGTATGATATATGATTGGCCTGATATGTGTATCCTATGTTGTCATGTTTTGGTGTTGATTGTGTTATGTGTGGTGTGATCAACTTGCTATGATAGATGTGGGCATGTGTCGCGTGATGTTTGGAAGTGGTGAGCGTTTATAGCTGTAGGCTCGGGACTTTTTCTCAGGTGAATGCGTCAATGGCTGAGCGCTCTATTGTCCCTAGAGAATGCGCCATGACTGAGCGCATTTGAGTTGTCGGGGCTTTTTCTCACGTGAATGCGTCACTGGCTGAGCACTCTATTGTCCCTAGAGAATGCGCCAGGACTGAGCGCACTTGAGACATCTTGAAGATCTTTATCATCTGTGTTGTTTGCACCTTCCCTATGTCGTGGAGGTAGGTGAAGGTAGTTTCACACGAAACCAACTTGAGTGTTTTGTTTGTCATACTTTGCAGGTAGATGTAGGTTTGCTTTATCATTATGTGTAATTTGCCAATACATTAAATGTATTGACCCTTTGTGGCTGCAACTTATCATGTTGCAGGATATTCAGGTGATCAGTGAGATACAGTAGGGTCGCAAGCCTTCACTCAGCATTTTCGCCAGTGGGCATTGATGGGATTCATTGTTTATTATGCTACCTTTCCGCTGTTATTATTGAATAAAGTTAGCTATGTACTGCTCAGTTTGTAATACTTTATGAATTCTGGATCATACGTTATAGTAAATGATGCACTTGTTATTTGATATTCATATGTACTGTGTGTGCTAGCGAGTCGATCCAGGGACTAGCACAGTGAGCACAGAGACATCGAATCTTATCAGGTTCGGGTCGTTACAGATGGTATCAGAGCAGTGTGTTGACTGTAGGTCATGACCCTAGAAAATGGATTAGAAAAGCCATAGGAGTGAAAAACTTACTTTACAACTTGTTGTCTACTTGTTGGTTCATACTCTTGTACTCATATCTTTACTTTTCAAATATAGATGACCCCTGGAATTATATTAGTGTTATTTGAGGAGTTTAGTTGGCAGACCACCATTCGTAAGTTGTGTTCGATAAACGATTTGCGGTAGTATGATGAGATCATATCTCTTGTGGATATGACCTTACCTGTAGGTTTTGCTTCTGTTGTGTGATATGTTATATGTTTGGTTGGTCATTGCTTTCCGTGTTGTCATATTTTGTAGATTGTTTGTATTATGCAATTGGATGCTTTGATTGATCATATGTGCTCTTTTCATGTGATTACTTTAGGATAGTTTTGGTGACTTGTGTGAATTGTGTGAATCTAGTGTTTGTTTTTGTTGTTGTTGGAGTTTTAGTTACTAGCATGGGCATACGGGTAGTGTTCTTCCCCTTAGACCTATTTCTGTCTATAATCTCACCTTTGCTTACCCATCAGATGCCGCCGAGGCGTAACTCTGGAGGAAGTGGTTCAGGAGACAACAACAACAATGACATACCGCCATACATGCAGCAGCTGCTTCAGGGACAGACTCAGCTGATCCAGTTACTTGTTCAGAACTAGAACAACAACAACAATAATCCACCACCACCCCCAGTTGATGCACTTACTCGTTTCTTAAGGTTGAATCCTTAGAGGTTTTCTAGCACCCCTGAACCTATTATGGCTGATGATTGGCTTCGCTCAGTTAATAGGAATTTGGAGACAGTTAGTTGCACTGATGTAGAGAGAGTGAGGTTTGCCTCGCATTTGTTAGAAGGACCAGCCGCAGCATGGTGGGACAATTACTTGGTCACTTATCCTATTGCTACTATCACTTGGGCACAGTTTCAGGCAGGTTTTCGCGCCACACATGTGTCTGCTGGTGCTATGAGTCTGAAGAAGAAGGAGTTTCGCAGTTTGCGTCAGGAAGGTCGCACTGTGAATGCATATGTGGAGGAATTCAATAATCTTGCACGTTATGCCCCTAATGATGTTAACACTGATGCAGCTAGACAAGAAAAGTTTCTTGAAGGTCTGGATGATCAGTTGAGTGTTCAGTTGACAGTGGCAACATTCAACAATTGTCAGGAGCTTATTGATAAGGTTATTGTACTTGAAGGAAAGTTTCAACAGGTTGAGAACCGCAAGAGGAAGGCAAGGGACGCAGAGTTCAACTGTGGAGGACCATGGAAGCACCATAATTCGCCAGCAGCTTCTGTGTACTATGATTCTGAAGTGGATGTGTATAATGGTCATAACCATGATGGGTATAATCACCACCACAATAATGAACACAACCATAGTGGACAGATGAATGACAACAACAACCACAACCCTTCAACACCCACAAAGGATATCAGTTAGTTACTTTGTTACAGGTGCAGGAACTTAGGGCATTATTCAAATAAATGTCCCATGTTGAAGAACATCAATTATGACAGTGAGAATTCTGGAGAGAAGGAGATTGATCACTTTGAGAGTGGACATGTGAATCACACGAGGGTAGGAAGACCAGATAATGCATCAGTCTTTGGTAAGATTTTTAATTAAGATCAAGTATTGTGACCGTTCTTTCATCATTGATGCATCATATTTAGTCATATCAAGGGAGATTTGGAAATATGCAATGAGTAAGCCTCAAAACTTTGGAGTATGGATTATATCAAGTACCCATCTTTAACCTTTGCTAGCCAACTCGAATCTCGAGGACGAGATTCATTTTAAGGGGGGTAGATTTGTAACATCCCAAATTTTTAAAATTTGGAATGTTAATAGGATCATTCTTTTCATCATGATTTCAATGCTTATTTAAATTTTCTGAATATTTAAAGTGTTTTCCAACTCAAAGCAATATATTTGGAGTGGAGATAATATGACTTCTCCCCTATTATTATGATTGGAAAACACTAAGAATATATTCTGGTGTCAACCTAAATTATTTTGTCTTTATAGAAACTCATATTTATTTTATAGTTGTTATTATATTGCTCTTTATGTGCTTTTGTTGCATAAAATTATTTTCAAAAAATGCATTTGTGTTTTAAAAATGCTCACTGTTTTATATAGTAGTAATCATGTTTTACTGTATGATGTGGTATTTTTAGGAAGTCACTACGTATTTGATTTTAGTCAAATGTATGTTCTATATGTAGTATATATAAATATAAATGTCAGCTCCTAGGTTTTACTGTGAATCAGGCCGGCGCACAGTAAAATTACCCCTCGCCCTCCCGCGCGAGGAAGACCAATAGGCCGGCCCATTTTTGGCGAAACCGGGCAGCCCACCCGCACCTCCTTCCTTCTATTTTTTTTTTCTTCTTCACACCCAAGTCCCGCTGACACTGGACCCCGCCAGGTCGTCTCCTTCTTCGGGTCGTACTCCTGTTCATGCACGATGCCGAGTCAACCGACCCCAATCCTCGTTGACTCCTCTGTTTCTGATCCTTCTACCACGACCGACCCCATATAAATTCCGCCCGAGTCCTCCTCTACCGATTTTCGCCAAAACTGAGTTCTCCCGTGCCCTAGAACAGCTGTTCGATCTCGCCGGAGTTCAGCCGCTGTTGACCTCCGCCATCGTCGTTTCCGTCGTCGACAGGGGGTCTCTGAACCTCCCCGCCCCTCTGTTCTCCCTGCCTTGGTCTCCTCCATCCCCCTCATCTCTTGTTTTGCACAGGGGAGCACCAGGACGCCGCCCACGTGCCCAACCCGAAGAAGATCGCCGCCGCGCCATAGCTTGAGCACTGCCGCCAGCAGAGGCCACCCCCGCCGTCGTGGACACCGTCAAATTCATCTCCGTCGTACGCCGCTCCCTCCTGTACTTCAGCCATCCCCGGGGGGGCCACCGTAGCCGTCGCCACCATCGTCCAGGGCCTCACCGTCGTCGTCTCGTTCAAGTCCGGCGCTGCCCCAGCCTCTGCTGTTTCGGTGAGCAACCGTCACACGTCAGATCTTCTTTAAACGGCCAAGATTAGGTCATCTGTTTTTTTCTCCCGAACCGTTTTTCTGTAAGTTGCGGCCGTCCATCGTTTAACCTACACAGTGAACACATCACAGCCAATGCGGTCTCGCCACGTGGCACATCCACAGTACCGCAGCAGTTCTTCCACGAATCTGTTTTAGCACAATTTATTTTGGCAGATTCCATATCAAATGTTCAATTAGGTATATCTTGAGATTCGTATGTACAAATTCACCGATTCTTTTTCCTGTGTACTCATACTGACCAGGAGCATCTAGCAGAACCAAAGTTTCAAACTTTTGCACTGTTCAAATTTGAATTTATTTAAATTTGAATTTAACCTTTCGGAGGCCATATCTTTCAAACTGTTTATCCAAATTAGTTGATTCTTTTTGCATTGTGATCCTACTAGCATGTAGATAATATTTACCTACTGTTATGTTATGCCAATGAAGTTTTATTTGAATTATTTGTTGTTGGCTTTATTGTGATTGTTATGTGAGTACGATTTTATTCATCGGTGCCTTCGTTAATCATATAGATTTTCCGGAGTGTGAAGCGGACCAGAATTAATCGTTAGAATACTTCAACACCGTTCAAGGCAAGTTTGCACTTTTGATTTTGCTCATCCTATATTCTGCTATGCATGTGTGGTTTTAATGGTATGATATATGATTGGCCTGATATGTGTATCCTATGTTGTCATGTTTTGGTGTTGATTGTGTTATGTGTGGTGTGATCAACTTGCTATGATAGACGTGGGCATGTGTCGCGTGATGTTTGGAAGTGGTGAGCGTTTATAGCTGTAGGCTCGGGACTTTTTCTCAGGTGAATGCGTCAATGGCTGAGCGCTCTATTGTCCCTAGAGAATGCGCCATGACTGAGCGCATTTGAGTTGTCGGGGCTTTTTCTCACGTGAATGCGTCACTGGCTGAGCGCTCTATTGTCCCTAGAGAATGCGCCAGGACTAAGCGCACTTGAGACATCTTGAAGATCTTTATCATCTGTGTTGTTTGCACCTTCCCTCTGTCGTGGAGGTAGGTGAAGGTAGTTTCACACGAAACCAACTTGAGTGTTTTGTTTGTCATACTTTGCAGGTAGATGTTGGTTTGCCTTATCATTATGTGTAATTTGCCAATACATTCAATGTATTGACCCTTTGTGGCTGCAACTTATCATGTTGCGGGATATTCACGTGATCAGTGAGATACAGTAGGGTCGCGAGCCTTCACTCAGCATTTTCGCCAGTGGTCATTGATGGTATTCATTGTCTATTATGCTACCTTTCCGCTGTTATTATTGAATAAAGTTAGCTATGTACTGCTCAGTTTGTAATACTTTATGAATTCTGGATCATACGTTATAGTAAATGATGCACTTGTTATTTGATATTCATATGTACTGTGTGTGCTAGCGAGTCGATCCAGGGACTAGCACAGTGAGCACAGAGACATCGAATCTTATCAGGTTCGGGTCGTTACATTGACTGCAGCTAAGCCTCCGAGTGGGAGGATTGCTCTCCACTCGGTAGGATTTTTCAAACTTAGGCGAGTACTTGTCTGCAGCTAAGCCTCCGAGTGGGAGGATTGTTCTCCTCTCGGTAGGATTTTTCAAACTTAGGCGAGTACTTAACTGCAGCTAAGCCTCCGAGTGGAGGATTGCTCTCCACTCGGTAGGATTTTTCAAACTTAGGCGTGTACTTGACTGCAGCTAAGCCCCCGAGTGGGAGGATTGCTCTCCACTCGGTAGGATTTGTTTAAACTTAGGCAAGTACTGGACTATAGCTAAGCCCCCGAGTGGGAGGCTGGCTCACCACTCGGTAGGATTTTTTAAACTTAGGCGAAGCTGATTCGCATCTTAGCCTCCGAGTGAGAGGCTGGCTCTGCACTCGGTAGGATTTCAAAAACTTAGGCGAAACGGATTCGCAGCCAAGTCACCCATTGGGGGATTTCAGAATGTTAACAAAAGCGACAACAATTATTCCGAAAAAGAAAAACTGCAAAGCTCTTGTTACTGATAAATAAACTAAAAAGGTACTTCTGATTACATCTCATCTGAATGAGTGCATAAGTATAAAAGGGGCGGAGCAGCTCCGCATTCCAAGCTCGTGGCTCGTCAATCTGGCGATCGTTATTGTAAGATGGTACGCTCCATTCTGGAGAACTCTGGTGACGATGAAGGGACCTTCCCAAGTAGGAGCGAGCTTGTGTGGTTTCTGTTGATCCACTCGGAGGACCAAGTCTCCTTCTTGGAAGGCTCGACTCTTCACGTTTCTGGCATGGAATCGACGCAAAACTTGCTGATAGATAGTCGATCGGATCATGGCCATCTCTCTTTACTCTTCTAGGAGGTCGACTGCATCCTCCCGGGCTTGTTCTGCTTCATCTTCAGAGTAGAGCTCGACTCGGGGTGCATTGTGAAGCCAGTCACTCGGCAGAACTGCTTCAGCTCCGTAGACCAGAAAGAATGGAGTTCGTCCAGTTGACCGATTAGGGGTGGTCCTCAATCCCCAAAGAACTGATGGAAGTTCGTCGACCCATGCGCCTGCTGCATGCTTGAGATCGTGCATCAGTCGGGGTTTCAGTCCTTTGAGGATTAGGCCTTTTGCTCTTTCCGCTTGTCCATTCGACTGGGGGTGAGCGACGAAGCGTAGTCGACTCGTATGCCTTGAGAGGCGCAAAAGGCTTCTAACTTGTCGGAATCGAAGTTTGACCCATTATCAGTGATGATGCTATGCAGAACTCCATATCTGAATATCAACTCTCTGATGAAACTGATAGCAGTGCAAGCATCAAGATTCTTGATAGGCTTAGCTTCAATCCATTTAGTAAACTTCTCGACTGCCACTAGTACATGAGTGAAGCCGCTCCTGCCAGTTCTTAGTGGTCCAACCATATCCAATCCCCCAACAGCGAAGGGCCAGATGAATGGAATGGTCTACAAGGCTGACGCGAGTTTGTGTGACATATTGGAGTAGAACTGACATCCTTCACATTTGTCAACTATCTCTTTCGCCATTTCATTTGCTCTTAGCCAGTAAAATCCCGCTCGGTATGCTTTAGCCACAATGGTCCTAGAGGACGCATGATGACCACAGGTCCCCGAGTGGATATCGTCAAGAATTATTTGACCTTCTTCTGGCGTTATACACTTCTGACTGACTCCAGTCGCGCTTTCCCTGTATAATTGTCCCTTTATCACAGTAAAGGCCTTGGATTGACGGACGATCTGTCGAGCCTCTTCTTCTTTCTCTGGGAGTTCTTTCCTTACGATGTACGCGATGTACGGCACCGTCCAGTCGGGAGTGATGACCAAAACTTCCATCATCAGGTCGACCACTGTTGGAACCTCAACTTCAGTCGGATCCGTGGCACTTTTTGGCTGCAGGGCTTCTTCGGTGAAAGGATCCTCTTGAACTGATGGTGTGTGGATGTGTTCTAAAAACACATTGCTGGGAATGGCTTCTCTCTTGGAACCTATTTTTTCCAAATCATCAGCTGCTTGATTTTTCAGTCGGGGTATATGATGAAGCTCTAACCCCTCAAATTTCTTTTCTAGCTTTCTCACTGCATTGCAATAACCAGTCATGGCCGGACTTCTGACGTCCCACTCCTTCATCACTTGATTAACCACCAAATCTGAGTCGCCATAGACCATGAGGCGACGGACGCCGACTGAAATGGCCATACGCAACCCATACAAAAGTGCTTCATATTCTGCTTCATTATTGGAGGAATCAAAGTGAATTTGGAGAACATATCTGAGCTTATCTCCTCGGGGGGAAACCAACACTACCCCAGCACCGGAACCATTCAGCATCTTAGAACCATCAAAGAACATGGTTCAGTACTCCGAGTGAACTTGAGTCGGTTGTTGCTGTTCAATCCACTCGGCTACAAAATCTGCTATTGCTTGGGACTTGATAGCTTTCTTTGCCTCAAACTTGATATCTAAGGGAAGGAGTTCAATCGCCCATTTGGCCACTCGACCAGTTGCATCTCTGTTGTGCAGAATCTCCGACAATGGAGCGTTGCTGACGACTGTAATAGAGTAGTCGGAGAAATAGTGTGCAACCTTCTTCGTGGTCATGTAAATCCCATAAACAAGCTTCTGATAGTGCCGATATCTCTGCTTTGACGGAGTCAGAACTTCAGAAACATAGTAAACTGGGTGTTGAACTTTATAGGCTTTTCCTTCTTCTTCCCGCTCGACCGTAAGTGCTGTACTGACGACTTGTCCAGTGGCTGCAATATAAAGCAGCAAAGGCTCTTTGCTGATTGGAGCAGCAAGCACCGGCTGGGTGGAAAGCAGGGCTTTTAGCTCTGCAAATGTTGCATCAGCTTCAGGAGTCCACTCGAACTTATCTGACTTCTTCATCAGTCGGTAGAGGGGTAGTGCCTTCTCACCGAGTCTGGAAATGGATCGACTTAGGGCAGCCAAACAACCAGTAAGCTTCTGGACATCATGCACATGCACGGGGCGTTTCATTCGGAGTATGGTACCAACTTTCTCGGGATTAGCGTCAATCCCTCATTCGGAAATGAGAAAACCGAGTAACTTTCCTCCTGGAACTCCGAATGTGCACTTTGATGGATTAAGCTTGATATCGTACCTTTGGAGGTTGGCAAAGGTTTCAGCAAGGTCAGCCAGTAGGTCGGAACCTTTACATGACTTGACCACAATGTCATCCATGTACGCTTCCACATTCCGACTGATTTGAGTGAGTAAACACTTCTGGATCATCCGCATGAACGTGGCTCCAGCGTTCTTCAGACCAAATGGCATAGTGACATAACAGAAGCACCCGAATGGGGTGATGAAAGTTGTTTTAATTTCATCGGGTCCATAAAGACGGATCTGATGATACTCGGAATAGGCGTCCAAAAAGGACAAACGCTCGCACCCCGCAGTCGAGTCGACTATTTGATCAATGCGGGGGAGAGGAAAGTGGTCCTTCGGGCAGGCCCGATTGATATGCTTGAAGTTGATGCACATGCGAAGTGAATCGTCCTTCTTAGGGACCATGACAACATTAGCTAACCACTCGGAGTGGTAAATCTCTCGGATAAACTCAGCTGCAAGGAGTCGAGCCACTTCCTCACCGATTGCTTTTCTCTTCTGTACGGCGGACCGTCGAAGATGTTCCTTGACCGGTTTTACCTTTGGGTCGACTCTCAAACGATGCTCAGCCAGTCCCCTGGGAACACCTGGCATGTCAGAAGGTTTCCATGCAAAGATGTCACAGTTCTCACGGAGCAACTGGATGAGCGCTTCTTCCTATTTGGAGTCGAGTGTTGTTGAAATGTGGGTCGGAGCAGCATTGGGGTCAGTCGGGTGGATATGAATCGGTTTTGTTTCTCCGGACGACTGAAATGCTGAATCCGTTGCAGGCTTCTTAGCTCGCAGCAAATCACTCGAATCTGCACTTTTCTGATACTCCTGCAATTCCACCACTGCCATCTGTGCATCGGCGATCTTCGAGCCCTTCTGGAAGCACTCTTCAGCCTTCTTGCGATTGCCAGTAATAGTGATCACACCTTTGGGACCAGGCATCTTCAATTTGAGGTACATATAGCATGGTCAAGCCATGAAACGTGCATAAGCTGGCCTGCCCAGAATAGGGTGATAAGCGCTCTGGAAATCCACAACTTCAAACGTCAACTTTTCTTTGCGGTAATTCTTGGAATCACCGAAAACCACATCAAGAGCAATTTGGCCGAGTGACTCAGCCTTCTTTCCAGGAATGACTCCATGGAAACTCATGTTACTGGTACTGAGCCTGGACATCGGAATGCCCATCCCTTTCAACGTCTCTGCATACAGTATATTCAGGCCACTGCCACCATCCATCGAAACTTTAGTCAGTCGAGTGCCTTCGACAACTGGGTCGACCACCAAAGCTTGCCTCCGAGGGGTGGCTATGTGCTTCGGGTGATCGGACTGGTCGAATGTGATGGCAGTCTGAGACCATTTCAAATAACTGGGTGTCGCCGGAGCGACCATATTCACTTCTCTGTTGATAACTTTCAATCGACTTTTGCTTTCAACATCAACAAAAATCATCAGGGTGGAATTGACCTGGGGGTATCCATCATCACTGTCTTCTTTGTCCTCAACTTTGTCCGACTCATTTTCCTTATTTTTGGGTTGTTTCCCCTGGAACTGCTGGATCAAGAGCCGACACTGTCGAGTGGTATGTTTCGGGTAAATGAGTTTACCCTCTTCATCTTTCTTTGTGTGAATGTGGCACGGCAAATCCAACACATCATTTCCTTCTTGGTCTTTCACTTTCTTGGGGTTCCAAGGCCCTTTGGGTTTCCCCTTAAACTTTCCTTGAGTCACAGCCAAGGCTTCTCCAGGAGCAGCTGGCTCGGCTTTGCGCTTCTACTTCCAACTGGAATTTCCTCCTCCAGTTTCATGGGCGACTGATTTGTGCTTGCCACTCCGGAGCCGATCCTCTTCTTCACCATTGGCATACTTGGTGGCAATCTCCATCATTTGACTCAGAGACATGTCTCCAGTCCGACCTAACTTCAGATTCAACTCTCTGCACTTGACGCCTTCCTTGAAAGCACAGACTGCTTGGTGATCAGACACATTCTCCACTGTGTGATGCAACATGATCCATCTCTGGATGTAATCCCTCAAAGTTTCATTCGTCTTCTGCACACAAGATTGCAGCTCTATCAACCCTGCTGGTCGCTTGCAAGTTCCTTCAAACGTTCTGACAAACACTCGGGCAAGATATTTCCAAGTGTAAATGCTGTTGGGTGCTAATTGGTTCAGCCATGCTCTGGCCGAGCCCTCCAACATGAGAGGCAGGTGTTTCATGGCCACTTCATCATTGCCGCCGCCAATCTAAACAACCACTCGGTAGTTCTCAAGCCAAGTATCGGGCTTGGACTCACCAGTGAACTTACTGACTCCAGTCGCCAACCTGAAGTTGGGAGGAATCACCGCAGCCCTGATGGCTTTGCTGAAGCACTCTGGTCTGGAGACATGCACTCTGCTGCTGGTGGGTACATCTCTGTCATGACCTTATCGGTGGGCTCTGTTCCTGTCGACTAAACCCTGAACGAGAATGGATCTCACATCAAAGCCTGGTTCTCTGGGGTCGACTGGAATCCTTCGTCCAACACTGTGAGGGCGTCTGTCATCCTGTTGTCGAGGCACGTATGACCCACTCTTTGAGGGAGGGGTGGGCACTCGACGACGATCATCACGATCGAGTTGGTGATCATACGGCTCCCGGTTCCTGGACTGATCACGCCGGTCTCCACGTCCCTCATGCCTCGGGGGCGATCTTGGGTTGTGAGCCGACTGGACTGTATCCGCAACGACGGATCTGCTATGGATATTATTACGCGACTGCGACACGGCTGTATTCTGCTCTCCCGCTGCTCGGAGCAAAGCTCTGATCTGCATTAGACCTCTGCCAGCTTCTGACTGGGAGGGCTGAATTGACTCTGCTATTCGAGTTGCAGCTGTGAGATTTTGGATCGGAGTTCGATATACCTGAGTCAATGGTGGAAAAAGGTGACGTCGACTGGATTCTGGGATCCGTTGTCGCGCTCGCTCGTCGAGTGCTCACTGGAGATTCTCCAGTCGAGTGCGCTCAGCCAGGTTGGCCAAGCACGCGTCCTCTAAGGCACGGGCCTCGGGGGTTTCTCCAATGATAGGAGTGTGAAGCGCATCCATGTTCCGGCGGCGAAGTTCTTCCCTCTGCAGCGAAGTGAGGGGCTCGGGGAGGTAGTCCTCATGGGCATTCGACGGATCGCCTCCGCCGTCGCCACAGTTGGTGCGGGGAAAGCCGGGAGGACTGCATGGTCCATCGACCATCAAGACCTCCGCCGCTGGATCACTGCTGTCGCACTCGGATGCAGTCTCTACGGAGCCAGTCGACAGGTCGAACAGGCCATAGAGAGATTCGTCAGGCTCGATCGCCGCGACTTGGGGGTGGCTGACTGGCGAACCACTGCGTGCCTCACCCACCGCTGAAGCCTCGACCGACCGGAATGCTTGCGTCGGCGGGCCACAGGGAGGGAGGATGCCACAGGAGCCGACCGATACTGGGTCGACGGCTGCCGCAAGAGGATGCCATGGATGCACGCACGAAAGTGCGTTGCCCCGCGGACCGGGAGCACGTCGACGTCGAGTGGAGCCTCCTGAAACCAAGCGGAGTCGTCGGCGATGAACACGAGCGCGCCGAGACGGATCTCGTGGCCCTCAGCCAGAACTACACCTGAAACCATGATGAAGGGGATCGGAAAAATTGCAACTTCTCCAACAAGTCGCTAAGACACCGGGCCCACGATGGGCGCCAACTGTCGTGGTTCTAAGTCTGACAGTAGAATAGGGGGGTAGGAATGTAGAGGCAAGATCTCAGCTATGGAGGAGTTGTACACGCAAGGTTTACGAGTTCAGGCCCTTCTCAGAGGAAGTAACAACCCTACGTCTCGGAGCCCGGAGCGGTCGACTGGATTATATGTGTGTGAGTTACAGGGGGTGCGAACCCTTGTCCCAGAGGAGGGGGTGGCTTATATAGAGTACGCCAGGACCCCAGCTCCCCTCCGTTACATAGGATTCATTGTACATTAAGAGAGGGGTGTTACTGATAACGCCAGCAATAAAGATGCATAATGACCATAAAGCTATGACTTAATTCCCGACCGTTGCAGAGCAGAGTGACCTTAGACCTCCCAGTGGTCGAGTGATTGTCTATACGGTCGAGTGTCTTCAAGACCGTCGAGTGGAACATTGCTTCATGGTCGAGTGGATGACGGTTCTTCTTCAAATGTTTCTGGTTCGTTTAGGGATGTCCTTGGGGAGGGTATCTTTAACAGGTCCATGACCCTGCCCTAGGCACATAGCTTCATCAGCAGCAGTTTGCTTTGTATGCGTCAGATCTAGATCCAACGACTATTGGTGAAAGATGTCAGGCACGCCATCATCACCAACTCAGATTTTTATAGGAGTAGAGATAGTGTTTCTCTAAGATGAGGTATGTTTTGGCTATTAACACTAGTAGAAAACATGGCTTTGGTCACAAGGCAGTTTTCACATTAGTCCCGGTTCAGTCACGAACCGGGACTAATGTGAGCATTTATCCCAGTTCGTGCGGCCCTTTAGTCCCGGTTCGTAACACGAACCGGGACTAAAGGGTGCGATGCCCATTAGTCCCGGTTGGTGGCACCAACCGGGACAAAAGGTTAGACCTTTAGTCCCGGTTGGTGCCACCAACCGGTACTAATGGGCTGTGAGGCATTAGTACCGGTTCATGGCAGGAACCGGTACTAAAGGTCCCATTTTCACACTCCCCCCCTGGACCGCCTTTTTAGTTTTAGAAAAATAAAAGAAAAATGATGGAAATGTCAAATAAAATAAAATAAAATAAGTTTCCCATGTGATATGTGGTCTAGTTGTTGGGAAAATTTACAAAAATGAATTTCGACTTTACTTGCAAAATCTCTCTGGAATTTGTAAAATGGGCATAACTTTTGCATACGAACTTGGATTAAAAAGTTTTTTATATGAAAAATCATCTACTCGAAAAGTTACATAAGAATTTAACAGGGGCTTTTAAGATCTAGAGTGGAAAAAATAGTGGCGCACCATTTGCTAGGTGCGCCACATAACAGAAAAGAATATAGTTTCATTTTTTTTTTGGAAAAAATGTGGTCAAATCTGGTCAAACAGTGGTCAAACTGTGGTCAAACAATGGTCAAACTAATTATTCTAGAATATTAGTGTTATTAAATAATTATTTCAGTTATTTCGAATTTTTGTCAAATATGGTCAAACTGTGGTCAAACTGTGGTCAAACAATGGTCAAACTAATTATTCAAGAAATATTAGTGTTACTAAATAATTATTGTTTTTTAAAACAATAGTTTCAAACTCAAACAGTGAAATGTGTCACTTCATGCTCAAGCAAAATTCCTGAAGGTTAATAGGATTGACATCTTACTATTGTCAGGAAAACAACAAGTGCAGACTTGGAAACGAGGGAGAATAGAATCCGGAAGTTAAGTGTGCTCAGGCTGGGGGAGTGGGAGGATGGGTGACCGTCCGGAAAGTTAGCGTGCTCAGGCTGGGGGAGTGGGAGGATGGGTGACCGTTCGGGAAGTTAGATGATTTGGAATGATGAGAGGTGGTTAAAGGATAAATTGAGCAGTGATGTGGGGCGGTGATTACAGACTAGAGGTTAAAATAATTCAGAAATTTGAAAATCAAAAAAAATTATAAAAAAAATCATAAAATTTCCTTTAGTCCCGGTTGGTGTTACCAACCGCCAACCGGGACTAAAGGTGGAGCTCCACGTGGCCGCGCCCTTTAGTCCCGGTTCGTGTAAGAACCGGGACTAAAGGGGAGAGGCATTAGTAACGACCCTTTAGTCCCGGTTCGAAAACCGGGACTAAAAGGCCTTACCAACCGGGACAAAAGCCCCTTTTTCTACTAGTGTAACTTTTCCATACCTTGAATGATACATCAATGCAAATTGAGTGGCGGATTAATTAAAAGAAGCTATGTGTGAGAAAAGGATCTCTGTTACCAAAATATATAAACATATAAGATACTCCCTCCGTTCCAAAATAGATGACTCAACTTCGTACTAACTTTAGTACAAAGTTGAGTCATCTATTTTGGAACGGAGGGAGTATATATTAATATTAAATCTAGCGGCGCAATAGCACGCTTTATCCAGCTTGTATGGTAGCATGCATTTAGTTGGAAGCTCATCAAAATCCACACAGTAATACCATCTCTTCACAAACCAGGCAAACCGCACAGAGTTGGAAGCTTCGTATCTCTGCCAAACTGATCGTTCATCACACCCAAAGCAAGCACCCACACCCACCATGCCATATAGAGCAACGATTGTTGTCTCGTGAGCTTGAGCTACTTGCCGATGTTCTGGTACCTGTAGAGCTTCGCGCACGTAAGGAAGTAGCCGAAGTTGAGGGCGACGAGCAGGGTGAGCAGCCAGTAGAGGTTCTCCAGCTTCGATGCGTTCATGTTGTCCGGCAGCCAGGTGGTGGCGCGCTGGACGATGTTGACGAGGGCGGTGCTCAGGTAGAACCCCAGCGCCACGATCATGGCCATCATGCCCGTCGCCGTGTTCTTGAGCGACGGCGGGAACTCCTGGTAGTACAGCGTCACCTGCGCCGGGAAGTGCAGCGCCTCGCCCGCCCCGGCCACGGCGAACGGCAGCACCAGCCACATCGCCGACAGCGGCGACACCCACGCCGGGTCGCCCTCCAGGCCGTGCGCGCGCACGGTGGCGGTGCGCTCGCGCTCCACAAGGGCCGACGCGGCCATGCTCAGCACGGTGAGCGCCTGGCCCGCACCCACGCACTGCAGCGGCGTCGGCGTGTGGCCGGTCACGCGCCTCCAGAGCGGGAGCAGGACCCGGTCGAGGAGGCCTAGGAATATGACGACGGAGATGAAGGTGCCGACGATCATGGAGCCCGCCGGCACCGTGAATGGCCCCACGGCGCGGTCCATGACGAGCGCCTGCAGGACCGTGAAGTTGATCTGCACGCCGATGGCCACGCTCAGCACGATGGCCGCGCTCCAGATCGGCAGGATGCGCAGCACCGTCTTGAAGTCCTCCACCTGCTGCACCGTGCACACGCGCCACGGCCGGAGCGCCGAGCCGCTCGCGCCGTCCACGTCGCCGTCCGTGATCACCGCGGCACGGTTCAGGAAGCTGCACGAGAGCGGTTAGCGTGGAATTAAGCGGATGTCATTGTAGTGGATGTCATTGTAGTGGATGTCATTGTCGTGGATGATTTCTCAATTATATGACCATGCATGTTTACAAGAGTGCCATCCATTAAGATCTTCATTTCATCCATCTTAATTAATGGCGACCATTTGTAGTTGCAGTCGTTGAGATTCAGGTGACATCACACTTGATGCTTTCATTTAGAAATGTTATAATCATACCTCCATAACCTCGCTTTCATTATGTTACTCAAGTTTGTGGGTGAGACTAATTTGCCGAGCTGAAATTTCAATTACAGTGACATTTTGGTTTTATAGAACGCACGTGAGCTTTAAATTATAAATTTATGATTGTTTAAGCTCTTAGTCCTGGACTTCTCTTTTATCACTCAGAACTGGTAGCATATATTGTAGCCTCTTCCGGTGCATAGCGCTTAGATGAGGTGCTAAGTGCACAAAAAAGTTTAGCAGCTCTGCTCTTCAATGCATTAGTGATTAGCTTCTTGTTGCTAAGTTTTCTTCATTTAGTGAGTTGTAAACTGTAAATTGTGCTTTAATCTAGGTACATGGTACTTATAAATAGTACTTATATTTGTGTGTGAGACTAATTTGCCGAGCTGAAATTTCAGTGACAATGATAATTTGGTTTTTGGATCCATGTAAGCTTAAATTATACTTCCTTTGTTTCAAAATAAGTGCCGTGGTTTTAGTTTAAATTTTTCACTTATTTTAGGATGGAGAGAGTACTCTTTTTGGCTCTCTCTGGTCCTATTGTTTTATTTTATTAGCTTTTTAGAACCGATAGCATATATTCTAACTGATGAGCTAGTGCATTCCTTTACTAGCTACCGCCTAGTAGCTAATACACTTACTTTTCTGCATGCAATCTTGGTATCTAGGATATGGACGGGCTAAATGTTTGATGGGCTGTAAAGCCAATATTTTTCGTGCCTGGGGAGTTTACTAATCAAGAAAATTAAGCACCATTAATTTGTGTAGCATGATGGTGTGATAATATGTCCATGTCATTGCTTCAATGATAACCATATGATAAGATTATTATAGCGCGAAGGTGGGAGTTAACTTGCATTGGACAGGGACATCGAGGCAAACCCTTGCCCCACACATACCCAACACTGGCCCCATTATGCTCAAAACCAAATTTGTGTAGACTTGATTGTAGATTTATGTCACGTTTTACAAAACTCTGCATAACCACCAATAGGGACAGATGAAAAGTAGAGTACAAACCTACAAATTGTGACGGAAAGAATATTTCCATTTTCAGTATGCATGAAGATGAGGAAGAGAGGCTAATATAGCTAGCAAATAATAGTGATGTGTTTTTTTTTGGTGGAGAATATAAGCTTCTCACAATATTACGATATTCTAACATATGCTATTTACTCTTAAAGAATCTCTAGCCATTTCCCTAAAATTTAATCCCTACACTTACCCCGAAGCCTTAACTCCCCAAATTTAAGGAATAAAAAACTAGGAGCTCATATTTTGGTTGCTCAACTTGGAGAGGACCTTGCAAGGCCTATGAATTCAAGGAGGATATGAAAATAACCTTCGATCTTGGGGCCGAAGATGAAATTGACGATAATATCGACATTTGGATGGATGTGGACACGCTTCCAATTCTACCTCTTTGTGAGTTTGTCAATAAAGTTGTTAAGTAATTTATATTTTTTATTTAAAAATCATTGACGACTTATTTCCATTGACAACTTATTTTCGTTCTTCAAAAAATGTACGAAAGATAGTAGACAAAACCTACTACACTGATGGCTCTGAACTAACTTATGAGGAGAAAAATCATCTTGTCTCATTTATTATTGATGTTGAGACCTTCAATAACAATTATGAAACTCCTCCACATTATGATCAATACGTGCCTCTAGTCCACGTGTTGAACTATGGTAACATCCATGGAAATGACATGGTAAGATTTTTTACTATTATGACACTAGTACATCTTTTGCATACATTCTTCTAAAGCTAAACTACATTGCTAAATACGTTATTATTATGCTCTTCAAAAGAAAATCCCGAAGCATTGTGTGCCACATCTAATGCATACGAAAGGTCGCATTGAAGTTATTAGCCTACAACCAAGTCTGCCTAGAGTTCACCGCTGTGCATACATGATTTCTCAAAGAGATGAAGACCTCACAATAAAATAATGGAAAAAATTGTGAATGATCATAGGGAGTTACTTGGAGGCAAAATGGTGCGAAGCCACGAATTGGAGACAGGATAATCTCCGTTCTCCATAATGGAGAGTCAGGGGCTATCCTGTTTTACGCTATTTTACCTTAGAGAGGGCAGCGGGTCCTAGCTAGCTAGTACTCATGATAATGTGCTAAGAACAATTAACTAGTGTTGGTTATGACTATGATGACGAGGAGGAGTTGTTTTTATGATGATGATAATGAGTGATATGATGTGCTACAATGATGAGTTGTTAGATGACTATGATGATGATGAGTATGACTTGTTATTATGATAATGATGATGAGTATTATGATGATGATGCTGGGTTGTTATATCATTATGAGCATGATAAGTTATTATATCAGTCGGTGAAAGAAACGTGGATTAGATTCAAGTGGAGGCAACTTACTAATCAAATTAGTAGTACTTTGGATCTACACCATGTTGCCTCCACTTGAATGTAATCCACGCTTTTTCACCGACTGATATAATAACTAGTCGTGATCATAATGATATAACAATCTCTAAATTGCTACTGTATCAAAACTTGTTGAACGGTTGATAAATAATTAAATACACTACACAAAACAACAGACAAATGAAATACAAGACGAGCAGTAGTAGGCCGGGTCCTGGACTCCCTGCTAGTATATAGTTGTGGCGCGGTCTTTGGGACACCGCTACTGCTATCTGATTTATCAGTAGTGCCATGTCAACCGCGCTACCGTTAAACTTTAGCTGTAGCGCCGCTAGTAGCGCGCCCCCCGCGCTACTGCTAGGGTTTTCCCTAGTAGTGGGACGATGTGGAAGATGAGAAATCGAAGAGAATCCTCGTCAGAATCTCGTCAGAGGTCATAAGGCCATGGTGAGGGACGACAGGGAGGAGCATCGTCGTAGAGTTGGTGGGAGAGAGAGTGTGTGTGTCGCGAGAGGAGAGAGTAGTTACTGATAGAAACCTTTTTGAAAGGATTAAAAGATTATAGGGGAAGTGTGTTAGAGATGGTGTTACTACGCAAAAATGTACATCAAACCTACATATATTGTTTTCATGGGCAAAAGTATTTATATCGAGGATAAATGTTCTCCACGGATGTTGAAAGATGTGGCACCACGGGTAGTTACATCTGACGGAACCAATTCTCAAGTATTGTGCTGTCGGACGAAGGAGACAAGGAAAGGGAGCCGTAGCCACTCCAATTGGAAACATTAATATTCTGAGTGGACGTGGTAGCTATAGCATTCTGGAGCAAAGGTGTCGGAGTTGTGTACGATCCAACAGGGTCCATGCGCGCAATAGTTGAAGATTGTGCGCCGTCGGTTGTGGCACAATCGTGCTAAGCAAATGGCAGGAATAGATGTATGTACATCTCCGAAAAGATGGCAGGCATATATGCTAGCTATAGATGCCCGTGAAAGGCTAAGCACGGTTGGTACACTATGATTTTAGCCACGGAGAGTATGTGCTTATGATCGTGGCCTTGCTTATTTTACTTGTATGTCAAGCTACGTATGTGCAGTGCAGCAGGGCCCTTTTGCACATACTTTTGTTACTCGGTCGATGATGGGCCGGTACAATACAAAAGCACCTCCTAATAACAAAAGAAAATCATCGTGAGCTGCACTATCCTCTCATTAGTTGGTCAGCCTTTTATGGTGGAATCTGCACATCTAAATTCTAAGTTCTAGACTCTAGACTTAGCGTGAGTGTTTCCTGGATTTATTTCATGATTTAATGGCTTTATTTTTCAGTGATTAGTGATGTGCCATGGGCGGTGATTTGTCTGTCGTGACTTCGTCAATCTTAAAACTTGTGGACCCAGCCTCTTGCACGTGCTCATACGAGTATTTTGAGTGTGTATGCCTTCAACTCTTCATTGAGGTGAATGTATGCATGTTTTTGTGAGGGTCTGCTGTTTGGATTGGAGCCTGGAGCTGCCAACCCAAAAAATTGGTAGTTGACCAAGTGCTGGCGCTCCTTTGGATGGCCACCAAATAATTGGCTCGCCCTGGCCATGGGGGGCTTCTCCAGTTCATTCTCTCGCCAAAGTTGGCAGGGTCATGGGCGGCTAAAAGTTACGCCAAAATTTTGGCTTGCCCATAGATTGGCAGGGCGTGGTGGGGCGTCATCCAAGACTATTTCTGTATTTTGTCTAAGAAAATTATCCCGGCGAGGAAAAACCGAAACAATTTTCATTTTGTTCTTCCACATTCCCCTACTTATACGTAGATATTATTCCCTACTCCAATCATTTTCATAGTTTTAAATAGCCGGCTATAGCCCCGCTATAGCTGTTTGAGGGTGTTGTCGCTAAATGATTTCATGTACAATTTGCCGTTATAGCCCGCTATAGCCCAGCTATAGCTGATTTTAAGGGTCGCCGCTAAATGTCATAGCCCGCTATTTAAAACATTGACCATTTCCAAAAAAAACTATCTGTACCATATGTTTCCAAAATTGGGCTCGATCTATTAAAATACAATTTCTGATGTAGTGGGGTGGACTATATAATTATTACTTTTGATGGGGAGTAGATTCAGCATATAATAAGCACATGCATGTGAAATCTTTTCTTACCTAAAGCTGTCGCTGGGAAGGACACCATCGCCGCCGGTCTTGCCGTCGTCATCTTCCCTACGTTGCCCGTGGTAAAACTTCAGCTCCCCCGGCGCCACGACACCGACCTTCCTCTTCCTCGCGGCGGCGACGACCACCCTGGCGAGCCCCGTGAAGGGGCTGCCCTGGGCGGCGGGATGCCGGTAGTACCGCGCGCCGAGGAGCAGCGCGGCCAGGCCGACGACGCTGGCGGCGCAGGAGATGCCAAAGCCGAGCGTCCAGGACACCGTGTCCTGGACGTATACGATGACGGTGGCGCCGAGCACGGAAGACGCGTAGAGGAGGATGAAGTACCAGTTGAAGAAGACGTCGCGGTCGGCGGCCGCCTCGAACTGGTTGGCGCCCATGGTCGCCTGGTTGAACCGCGCCCCCGCCGCGCCCAGGCAGAGCAGGAACACGGCCGCGTACAGCGCCGCCATCTGCCCCGTCGACGCCTGCTCGCACGGGCCGGCGCCGGGCTGGCACGCCGCTGGCCGCAGGCCGGGAAGGCTCGCCGTCAGCGTGAACATCACCAAGGACTGCACGCATGTACGTATGAGGGAAGCAAAAGCTTAATATGTCGTCACACAGTGCACACACGCGCGGATCGATCGTCGGTCGTTTCATTTGGAAGGAAGTTGGTGTGACTTACGAGGACGGACGTGGCCATGGCGATGGCGACGATGGGGTAGCAGCCGAAGAAAGCGTCGGCGACGATGGCGCCGGCCACGGGGGCGACGCTAATGGAGCCGGCGATGATGGTGGAGATCTGCGCCGCGTCGACGCTGGGCACGTGGTACTCCGTTATGAGGTAGACCACCATGTTGGACATGGCGCCCCCGCTCGCCAACCCGAGGCACAGTATGGCCACTGCAAACATCACACACACATACTTGTCTCGTCGGTTCCTTGATGAACTCTTGATCTTCAGAATCAGAGAGCTGAGGCACGAACCTGCGAGGAAAGGGAAGGTGATCCACCCTCCCTTCCGGTTCCTGGGTTCCTTGAGGGACTCGTGATCACCGGAGCTGAGGCGCCGAGGCTCCTCCTGCTGCGACCCGTTGGCCTCCATGATGTCTGTCTCTCTTGCGGTTCCTTTGGCACAATGATTGAGCTAACGGCTCAGCTAGCTGCACATACAGCTCCCACAAAACAGTTGCATATAAGAGCACTGGGCGTAGGTGAGCGTGTGCAGTGAGAGTGAGACACTGGCTAGCAAAGCTTATTATATAGTGACACACTCACACTCACACTATCTCTAGGAAGGACTGGTGATGGATGGTAACTAGACTGGTAGACGGAGTTGGCCAGCCATCTCCTTTAATAAGACAAAGACGAAAAAAAAATCGATCACGGGGAGCACGTTAAAGCTCCATGCCTGACTCCTGTGGACAATAGTCTTGTCTACCGCTACAGCCAGTCAGTGATCCTGCTTTTTCAAAAAGATCAACTGTTGAATATCGATATACTTATGTTAATTTGCTGGGAGCAAACCGGGGCCAAATAAAAAAACAGAACTTGTTAGTACTCGCACGTCGATTTTACAAGACTTTTCGGTTTGACTTAAGTCGAACTTGTTTAAATTATTTGACCTGGTTCTCTCCCAAGTCTCTCCTCCTCCCCCAAGAAAGAAAGTTAGTGTTTCTGCCTCTCGCCGGCGCTGCCGCAGGTCCGCCTCGTCTCCGGTGGCCCTAGGGCCATGGAGGCGCGGTGGATCCTGCCAAGGGCCGGCGGGAGGGCTCCGTTTTCAGTCGTTTTTTCCTGTCTTGTTAGGGTTTGTGTCCTGCTCAGGAAGGCGAGACGGTGGCGGCTCCCTGAAGATGGAATAAAGGTCTCCCCGCCTAGCCCCCGTTCCGACGATGCATCTAGCATTGTTGGTGGGCGTGTGGAGGTGTGTCTCCGGCGAATCTATCTTTGGTGGATTTGCTCGGATCTCGTCGTTGTTCTTCTACGTTTGTGTGTCTTCGGGTTGAATCCTTCCAACCTACGTTATTCTTCATCGGCGGCGGTTGTTGTTCTGGTGCGCTGGTCCTATGGGGCCTTAGCACGACGACTTCCCGACTGTCTACTACAACAAGTTGTGCCCGACTCCGGCGTTGGAGGGGTGATGACGGCGGCGCGCCTTCGGCTCGCTTCAGTGCTTTTAGTCGTCGCTAGGTGGTTTACGGATCTGGATGTAATTTTTATTTCTGGTGTTCGTTGTACTGCCATGATTGAAGATGAATAGATTGGAAGTTTTTTCGCAAAAAAAAAAATTATTTGACCTGGTTTATGATATTAACATTTACAATTTCATATAAACACAACATATATATATATATATATATATATATATATATATATATATATATATATATATATTCTCTTTTCTATCAAGTGGCATTCCGCGTCAAACTGAAAAAGGATTTGATTTAGGACAGACAAATGGAGCTTTGTCAATTCATCCGGTAGGTATAATGCCCTGATTTTATATCCAAGGCATGATGCGTAGCCTTTTATAAACTAATAGAGCTACAACGGCAGATACAAAGTGTTGAAAATTAGCTGACATGCAACGTACACATCAAGCAAACATAGAAACAGAAGAAAGCAGCTTGACGTTGAGGCCCTCGTCTAACCTCATAGTCATGGTAGATTTATTTTAGAGAATAGGCGCTTGTCCGCTTTTAGCGAACTGAAGCCCTGAAAAGTTTACAAACCATGTTCGAAACAAAGAAATAAACGATACAAACACATGATGGTTCAATACAAACCCCGCATGGCCCTTGGCTCAAAAGCCGAACATAACATAAAATAGCCGGTGACAAAATCCCTCGAACGCCTCAACAATCAGGGATATTACCGTGAACCATGGCATGAACACGAAGCTTGCTGCAAGGAACCTCAATCGCTTCCACCTCCGGTGGTTTGCTTAGTGGCTTCCACATCTGTAAGAAGATAGTCAGGCGGGTGTTTAAGAAAAGTGCCTTCAATTAACGCTTTGTTACGGATTTGCCATAAAGACCACGACATCACAACAACAAAATCTAGGTAACCCGTTTAGGAAGGCCCAAGAGCCTCCCACTAAGGGTTTGAAATGCGGCAAAGGAAGAAGATGCCCAATTGCACGTAGTAACATCTGCGATGCATGCCCACATAAATTGGGCCATGGTACAAGAGAATAAGATATAATTTATGTCTTCCGTAGCCCCATGGAAAGGACATAGACCATCCCCTTCCACTTCGGAAGGAAGCCTATCACGAACAAGCTGCCAAGGGAAAATCTTGATCTTGACGAGCAGCTTAGCGTTCCAAATGTCCATGACCTGAAATTGAGCAGCTCCACGATGAAGCGCCTTATACAAAGACTTGTTGAAAACTGGCCCGAGCCTTCAAGTTTCCACCGGAAAGAATCGGCTTCATATGATGGACGGCGGCCCCTTAACCGGACCACGACTTGTTGCCATTCCTCAGCTTCCAGGGGACCAAGCGATCGCCGGAACTCAGGACTCCACTGTCTGTTCCTCCAAATGTCGCTCACAAGAGCATTTGGAGAACCATTAATAGCAAAAGGTCGTGGGAAATCAGTTGCTAATGATTGGGCCAAGCCAAAACACTAGTAGAAAAGAGGGCTTTGGTTCAGGCCGGGTCAGCCCATTAGTCCCAGTTCAGTCCAGAACCGGGACCCATGGGGGCATTGGTCCCCGTTCGTGAGCCGAGAGGGCCGGCCGGGCCACGTGAGCCATTGGTTCCGGTTTGTCTGGACCTTTTGGTCCCGGTTGGTGGGACGAATCGGGACTAATGCGCCTCTCCACTGGCCCATGACAATTAGTCCCGGTTTGTGCCACAAACCGGAACTAAAGGGTTGGTCCTCGTTGCGGTCAGAGTTTATTCCCACCTCGCCAATCGAAGGGCGCTCACACCGGTTTATAAGCCCGTCCCTCTCTGTCTTGTTGTGCTCCTCTCAAAGTGAAAATAGATGCCCTTATACAGGGAATTTGACCTAAATTCATAGTGAATTTCTCTGAAATTCATAGAAATTTATTATGAATTTAGATTGAATTCTCTCTATAGGCGCATCTGTGCTCACTTTTTTAGTAAAGTTAATCACAAACTTGTGACTCACACAAATTTCAAAGAATTCAAATTTTAACTATTCAAATTTGAAAACTAATGGCACTAACAGAAAGTTTATAATTTTTCTGACCTAAAAGAAAAAAGAATTAAAAAATAAAGCAAAAAACAAAAGAAAATAAATAATGCAAAAACAAAACAAAAAAACTATTTTTATAGTAAAGTTAATCATAAACTTGTGATTCACACAAATTTCAAAGAGTTCAAATTTTAACTATTGAAATTTGAAAACTAATGGCACTAACAGAAACTTTATAATTTTTCTGACCTAAAAGCAAAAAGAACTAAAAAATAAAGCAAAAAATAAAAAAATGCAAAAAACAAAACAAAGAAACTGGAATTTTTTTAAAGAAACTGCCACCTATTGGGCCACCACGGCCTGAATACGACTAGAAACCCAACCTGGGCCAGGATTCAGGCCCGTAGAAGGCCCAATAGGCCCACAGACAGAATAGTGTGAGATTAAGCCCGTAAGCCTGCATTTGAGAGGAGCTCGAGAGGGCAGCCGCAGTGGGGCTTATAAACCACTCCTAGCCCCTCTCAACTAGCGAGGTGGGACTAAACTTTTGGCCGCGGGCAGCGCAAGGCCTTTGGTCCCGGTTGGTGGCACCAACCGGGACTAAAGGTGGGCATTGGTACCGGTTGGTGCGCACCAACCGGTACCAATGCCCACCTTTAGTCCCGGTTGGTGGCACCAACCGGGACTAAAGGGGGCCATTGGTCCCGGTTGGTGCCACGAACCGGTACCAATGGCTTTGCTATATAAGCAAACACTTAGCGTTTTTCATTTTCATCTCTGCAGTTGCCCGCACCGATGCCGCTGCCAGGCTGCCCGATTCTCACCCCGCCGACGCCCGGGCCCCGCGCCGTCACCACCTCGCGCCGCCCCGACGCCGCCGTCGCGCGCCACCCCGTGCCGTCGCGGTCACCTCCCCGCGCCGCCCCGACGCCGTCGCCGCCCCGCGTCGCCCCGACACCGTCCCCTGCCCCGCGCGCCACCGCCTCTGCCTCAGGCCGGCCCCGACCTCGCCGTCGCCGACACCGCCCATAGTGAGCCCCCGCGCCCTGCCCTGCCCCCTGCCGCCACCGCCGCCCATAGTGATGCTTTTTTTGCATATATGTTGATGTATATATGGATATATGTATGATGTTTTTTTGCATATATGTTGATGTAATGTTTTTTTGCATATATGTTGATGTATGGATATATGCTTTGTATGTATGTATGTATTTTTTTCAATTGTAATGATGATTTAAAAATACATATATGCAAAAGTTAGATTTTTAGAAAAGTTTTATCTATATACGTTCTCTGATTTAGTAAGTATTAGGTTAGTTTCATTTTTAGAAAAGTTTTATATATTTAGGAAGAAGGAATAGAAGGAAGAAGAAGGAAGAACAAAAAGTTTTATATAAATGCAAAAGTTACATTTTTAGAAAAGTTTTATATATCTAGCTAGGAAAGAAAGAAGAAGAAAAAGAATGAGAGGAAAAAGGAAAATAAGAAGAGGAAGAAAGGAGAAGAAGAGGAGAAATAAATAAAAAGAGGAAAAAAGAAGAAAAAGAAGAGGAGGAGAAGAAAGGAATAGAGGAGAAGAAGAAAAAAATAGAATATTTTCTATTTTTTCTTCTTCTCCTCTATTCCTTTCTTCTTCTTCTCCTCTTTTTTTTCTTCGATCTTCTCCTCTATTCCTTTCTTCTTCTCCTCTTTTTATTTCTTCTTCGTTTTCTTATGTTTTATTGGGTCTGTCATCGTCGATATACCCCTTCCGATAACTTCAACATGAGGGGGGGTCGATATACCCCCTCCCCGATAATATTGTTTTCCTATGTACGTATGTCTTCATTGTCGATATAACCCCCTCCCGATAACTTCAACACGTGGGGGGGGTCGATATACCCCCTCCCCGATAACATTATTTCCCCGCGTATGTATGTCGTCCTTGTCGATATTACCCCCTCCCGGATAACTTCGACATGAGGGGCGGTCGATATATATACCCCCTCTCGATTGTGATAACTTATACCGCGGGAGCACCCCCCCGACCCTCCTGCTCGACCAAAACTCTTGAGGACACCCAAACCCTAGAAAAAAACGATGTCGGTCTCCTACCCCCTCCGGCCGCCGCGGCCCTACCCGACAAACTCTCTCGAGGCCACCCCAAACCCTTGAAGCATTGTCGAGGCCACCCCAAACCCTAGAGAAGCAGCGTCGAGGCCACTAATATGATTCTTTATTGTGATTAGCTAGCTAGTTCTACGTTTGCCACTAATATATCCATCTGTCATGTTTGAATAATAATTGCCATGTTGTAAATACTTGTAGAAACTATGGACAACCCCCGAGATGAAGCAACAGAAGCGGTGTTGGGGGACATAATCGCACAAGGAAATGATGTCGTCTTCTCGTTTCTCAACGACACCGATGGTCTGGAAGGACAGGGTGAAGAAGCAGGCTATGATTATGATGGCTCCTTTAACCCAATGCCGGTGCAAGAAGGAGACCGTGATGACGGCTCCGGTGACCCAATGACGTTGCAAGAAGGAGACGTGATGACGACTCCGATGACCGAACCGAGTCCGGCCAGGTATATATATTAGTTAAGCCTGTACTGACTAGCTAATTGATGCATTCATTGTTTTGGTATGTACACATATTAATTAACTCTCGTCTTTCTTCTTTTTTCTAGCCCTCCGGATCGAGCACAACTTCGGTAAAGAGACGAGGCCCGAAGAAAAAGTTGCGCTCGGATGAAAGGTTTGAGATCACAGCAATCGCGCGTGACGGATAACTGATTGAACCCATCCGGACAAAGGAAGCATTTGCTGCTCAGTGCGGGGTTCTTGTTAGGGACAAGATCTCGATCAGCATCCACCAATGGTATAAGCCTAAGAACGAACACCTGAGGTGTCTTATGTCTATGCATAAAGATGATCTTTGGATTGAGCTGAAGGCAAATTTCACCCTACCGCCAGAGGAGGATCCGGAGAAGCCAGTTAAAGAGCAATTAATCAAGTCTCATGCTCTTAAGAAGATGGCAGACCTATTCAGGAGGTGGAAGAATGAGCTGAAAAGGTTTGTCGACAAAGAAGAGACACCAGAATTCATCGGCAAATATGAGAAGATCAGAGATCACTGGCCCGCATTTGTGGCCCACAAGACATCGAAAAAGAGTAAGAAGATGTTGGCGACAAACAAGCAAAATGCTGCGAAGAAGAAGCTTCACCATGGCACGGGGTCAGGTGGCTACCTCAAAGCCCGGCCTAAGTGGGCCAAGGCTAAGAATGATCTGCTTGATAAAGGGATCGAACCAGAGACAATGAACTGGCCAAACCGTTGCCGGACTTGGTTCTTTGGGGCTGGCGGAACCTTGGACCCTGTATCAGGGAAGTGCCTTTGGACGGACGAGCAAATGAAAATACCAGTCAAGAGGCTCCAGCACTATATCGATGCAGCGCAGCAAGGGACGTTCGTTCCAGACAGAGAGAACGACGAGCTCACAATGGCCCTCGGGAATCCTAAGCACCCTGGACGGACACGAGGCACGCCAGGCTCCGTCCCGTGGACGGCTGGTTTTCCGGACGCAGGCGGTTACAAATGCCAGGAGAGGAGGAAAAAAGTGGAGCAGACCCAAATTCAGACGCTGCACGAAAGGGTTCAAGCGCTAGAGGAACGAGAAGTAGCTCGCAGCAAGCGACCTGCCGAAACTACCCCCCGAAGCTACCCCGCCATCTCAGCGGAGAAGCAGCGTGGCTTCCACTGAGCTGCTTTAGCCGAAGCATGTCTTGACGGCTCCTGCTAGCTACCCCGTGGATGCTATTACGGAGTCTCAACATTGCCACCTTATGACGCAATGGCAGAACTTCAAAGTCAAGGCGACTGTCGACTCTGTTCGACCTCCTAAACCCGGGGCAACTTTTCACCATCGTCCGATTCCAGAAGGATATGCTAGGGTGACGGTGGACGAAATAATGGAGGGATTTGAGGACCTCCAGCTTGACCACCCTACCGATGAAGGGGAGACTCGGCTGGGTTCTGCTCTGAAGACTCCATTCCTATGGCGGAAGGAGCTCATCAACCTTCCGAACTGGACGCCTCTGCCTCCTCCTCCTCTGGCGAGTAAGGGCACTCCGCCTCCTCCTCTGCCTCCTCCTCCGACGAGTGATCAGGGCACTTAGCCTCCTTCTCTGGCGCGTGGCGGCACTCCGCCTCCTTCTCTGCCTGCGCCGGCGCGCCCGAGCAGTCAGCCTCCTCCTTCTCCGCCTCGTCAGCAAGGGCGGAAGAGACCCGCCGCCGCTCCGGCTGCTCCGGCGCGTCGTAGTCCTTCTCCTCCGCCTCGTAAGCAAGGAAAGAAGACGGCCGCAGCCGCTCCGTCTGCTCTGCCGGCGTCTAGCAGTACAGCCAGAGGCGGAAGGCAATACAGGTTCGGTCCTTCTCTGAAGACTCCATAGAAGTTACCATACGAGAGGACCCCGGAGGAGAACGCGAAGATCGCGCGAGCCGAAGTGACGAACTTCTTTCAAGGGGTGAAAGCAAAGAAACATCCACCTCCGGAGGAGAAGGTAGATCCGGTGAAAGCGAAGCGCACTCTGGCTGTCCTGACAAAACCACCAAAGTCTCCGCCGAAAGGCAACTATGAGCGCATTATTGCAAAGACATTTGTCGAAGCGGAGCGGTCGGGAAGTACTGTCAGTGATCAAAGGATAAAACAACGAAGAGCTGGGAAAAAAATTGCCCAGCTCGGCGAACAAGCGAACCAATCGTGCCCCTCGCTCAAGGTGTCTAGCGACATCGTCGCTAATGATCCAAGGATGGTGCCCGGTTATAGCAATCTTGGAGATTACCTGCCCGACGATGTACATTATGATTTCTTGGAGGTGGTACATAGATACGAGTACGGGAAGCCTCTCGTCAAAGATGAAAGATCTCTAACAACGATGATGCGAAGATTGCATGATTGATACATGAAAACCTGCAGAGAGTTTGGGGGGAGGAATACTTTGACGCTGAGAGTTAGAGAGGAGCATGACCACGTTGGAATTGAACTGTTGAATGTTCCATTTGAGGAGTTCTTCCAGTTCTTCAATCAAAAGGCCCTCGATAAAGCAACGGTCACTTGCTACTGTCTGTAAGTAGTACTACTTCTGTCATTAAGTCTCTCTATATAGGTCAGCTCTTTCATTGCATGTATTTATAATTATCCTCACTATATTATGCAGATTGAAGATCGCTGAATTGAAGAAAAGACAAGTCGATGATATTGGGTTCATTAACACAAATCTCATAGATGCAACTGAGGTTGAATATCATGCCGAAGATACAGAGGCCAACTTGCTAAGATCGTTGGTAATAAATGAAAACAAATATATAATACTCTTTCCTTACAACTTCAAGTGAGTGTTACTGTCTTGTGCATATTCGGTTTCCCTTATATATTGGTCCAGGTTATAGTAATGTAATTGATGAGTTATGCATGCATGCGCAGTTTCCACTATATTCTCCTAGAGATTAAGCTTGAGCAGGGACTAGTAACCGTCTTAGACTCGAGATGAAAAGATCCCCAGGAGTATGCAGACATGACTCAAATGCTCGAGAAGTAAGTTGAAAATCGATCATTATCCACCATATCAGCAACTTTGTTCATTTCCTGATATCAAGTAATTGTTTTCTTTGTCTGGCAGGGTTTGGAGAAAATTCACCAAAAAAGCTCCGGGACTGCCGAAGAAGCTACAATTTAGACACCCAAAAGTAAGTACTATAGTAGCATGTTTCCGCGCGTCTCCTAGTGATTCAAGCGCTAGTTTCATCAATACCATTTGGCATGCTTGCTTATCCATTTGATTGACCTCTATTTCTTGTAAAGTGGTTGTGGCAGGAACAAGGGAATGATTTCTGTGGATACTACGTTTGCGAGTCCATCCGCCACACGACCTGTGAACGGGGGTACTCAGACGAACAATATGAAGTGCGTAAGCAATAATATTGAAAGTGCAACTATCCCTAGGTGGTTTTGGTAATTCATAACAACATATAGCTCATTGAGCTAATGATATTCCAAGATAACTATTTCAGGAAAGCTCAATGATTGGCATGGCATGAATGGTGAAAGTGGAACCCTCAAAATACTAAGGACAAAGGATTGGCTCAAGCTCAGAAGCTCAAGACTCTTCATTTTACATTTTAGTGATCCAAGATCACTTTGAGTCCATAGGAAAAGCCAATACTATCAAGGAGGGATGAGGTGTTGCTTAATGAGCTCTTTGCCTTATGTGCTTAATGATATGCTCCAAAATCCTCAACTACTTTCCCATATCCACATATGACCTAAATCCTAAGCCAAACTCGGTCATACCGATTCTTTCTATCCGGCACCACCGAGTCTTCATATGTCATAAGCCACTGCCAAAACCCTAGCAAATCGGTTTCACCGATAGGGATCTCAGTCTCACCGAGATGGGATTGCAATCTCTCTGTTTCCTTTTCGTAACTTTTCGGTCTCACCGAAAGAGCGGATCGGTCCCACCGAGATTGCACTGCAAACTCTCTGTTTCCCTTTTTTAACTTTTCGGTCTCACCGAAAGAGCAAATCGGTCCCACCGAGTTTGCCTGACCAACTCTCTGGTTAGCTAATTACCAAATTGGTCTCACCGAGTTTGTGTAATCAGTCTCACCGAGATTACGTTATGCCCAAACCCTAACCATATCGGTCCTACCGAGATGCATGTCAGTCCCACCTAAAAACTCTAACGGTCACTAGGTTTACCTTTTCGGTCTGACCGAGTTTGTTGATTCGGTCCCACCGAGATTGGTAAATTGTGTGTAACGGTTGGATTTTAAGTGGAGGCTATATATACCCCTCCACCTCCTCTTCATTCGTGGAGAGAGCCATCAGAACACATCTACACGTCCAACTCATATGTTCTGAGAGAGAACCACCTACTCATGTGTTGAGACCAAGATATTACATTCCTACCATATGAATCTTGATCTCCAGCCTTCCGCAAGTTGCTTTCCACTCAAATCTTCTTTCCACCAAATCCAAATCCTGTGAGAGAGAGTTGAGTGTTGGGGAGACTATCATTTGAAGCACAAGAGCAAGGAGTTCATCATCAACACACCATTTGTTACTTCTTGGAGAGTGGTGTCTCCTAGATTGGCTAGGTGTCACTTGGGAGCCTCCGACAAGATTGTGGAGTTGAACCAAGGAGTTTGTAAGGGCAAGGAGATCGCCTACTTCGTGAAGATCTACCGCTAGTGAGGCAAGTCCTTCGTGGGCGATGGCCATGGTGGGATAGACAAGGTTGCTACTTCGTGGACCCTTCGTGGGTGGAGCCCTCCGTGGACTCGCGCAACCGTTACCCTTCGTGGGTTGAAGTCTCCACTAACGTGGATGTAGGATAGCACCACCTATCCGAACCACGGGAAAAACATCCGTGTCTCCAATAGCGTTTGAATTCTCCAAACCCTTCCCTTTACATTCTTGCTAGTTGCATGCTTTACTTTCCGCTGCCTATATACTCTTTGCATGCTTGCTTGAATTGTGTGATGATTGCTTGACTAGTCCTAAAGTTGCTAAAATCTGCCAAGAACTAAAATTGGGAAAATGTTAAGTTTTTATTTGGTCAAGTAGTCTAATCACCCCCCCCCCTCTATACATAATTCCGATCCTACAAGTGGTATCAGAGCTTTGGTCTCCATTTCTTTGATTTCCATAGCTTTTGGTGGTCATAGCCTTGGTTTCACAACCTAGGAGAGTATGGCGTCTAGCGAGGGAAATTATCACCCTAGAGGTCCTTAGTTTGATGGTTATAACTTTGCTAGTTGGAAGCATAAAATGAAAAGGCATATTCTTGGACATAACCCAGCCGTTTGGGCTATTCTATGTGTTGGCTTGCAAGGTGACTTCTTCGACGGGAAAGAACCAAACCGTGAAGCTACCGCCGATGAGTTGAAGATGCTACAATACAACGCTCAAGCTTGTGATATTCTCTTCAACGGATTGTGCCCCGAAGAATTCAACAAAATCAGCCGTCTTGAGAATGCAAAGGAAATTTGGGATACTTTGATTAATATGCACGAGGGTACCGACTCCGTCAAGGAATCCAAATTGGATGTGCTTCAAAATCAACTTGACAAGTTCAAAATGAAGGATGGTGAAGGTGTCGCTGAAATGTACTCTAGGCTTGCTCTCATCACAAATGAGATTGCCGGCTTAGGGAGTGAAGAGATGACCGACAGATTCATCATCAAGAAGATCCTAAGAGCCTTGGATGGAAAATATGATACCGTGTGCACATTGATCCAAATGATGCCCAATTACAAAGATCTCAAGCCAACAGAAGTCATTGGAACAATTGTGTAGCGACCCGACCTCAGATGGTCAAGTCTCTGTGCTCCGGTGTCATCCCTGGATCAGTAATGCTGACACCACACAATACTTCGAAGGATTTATAACAGAGTAGCAATCACACACTTATTACATCGGTGTCTCAAAGAGAACTTATTACAATAAATATGGCTTAAGGCCATCTAATAACGATAACAGCGGAAGACTTGGAAGATAAGTGAGTCCATCAACTCCAACGGCATCACTGAGTATAGAACCACGACCTAAAAGCACCCTTACTCGTCGTCTGAAAAGTCTGCAACATGAAAGTTGCAGCCCGAAAACGGGTCAGCACATGGAATATGCTGGCAATGTAACACATAGAGAATAATGAATGATAAGCCTATACTACATGCATATATGGCTGGTGGAAAAGCTCTATGGTTACAGTTTTGTGTAAAGCCAATTTTTCCCTACTGCAAAGGAATTGATTTTATTTAACTATCATGGTGGTTGAAACATCGAGAATGGTTGACAGCATTCTGATCCCAATTAAGTGAACAATTAAAACCCAACAATATTAATTAGAAGTAACATGATGAGATTCACATGATATTCAAGTACTAGATACTCAAGTTGTCCATAACCGGGGACACGGCTAATCATGATCAGATTGTACACTCTGCAGAGGTTTGCGCACTTTTCCCCACAAGACTCGATCGCCTCCGTTTGGTTTCTCGCACTACAGGGTGTTTGAGAAACGGATGACCGAGACATAGTCTTTCGGTAGCGCTAGCACCTTACATTGGATAGACCGGTACACCTACTTTCCCCTACATCTGCTAGTCTACCCTGTAAGAGTTCGCACGACTTAATCAACTATGCCAGAGCCCATAATGGCTTGTGGCTGCACACGGAAGTTACTAGCATGAATGATCTTATGATCCCTTTGAGCCTGGGTGGCGGTCCAAAGAAAACAGGCAAGTCCTGATAGAAACCAGGTGCCTCAATCCACCCAGATGTGTATTTAAGTTGCCACCTTAGATAAACCGTTAATTAACAATACTCACATCTGTCATGGATATCACTCACCCAATCCACGTCTACTAGCAATAGCATGGCAAAATAAGCAAAAGTAGAAGTAGCACCCAAAGGTTTCATAAGTAAAATAGGTATTAGGTACTACCTCAACTACTTCCCATCCCACAATTTAAATTGGATCCTAATCATGCAGTGTTTGAGGATTGATCTAATGCAATAAAACTGGGTAGTAGAAAAGGGTATGATCAAAGTGTTACTTGTCTTGCTGATGATCCGCGAAACCTAGAGATTCGAAGTAACAGGCGGCGCACTTCGGGTGTTCTATCGCAGACAAACAAACAAGCATACAATAAGTACTCATCTAATGCATAGGTAAAACTCAAATAAGAGATCTGACTAGAAAGTTCAACTTAAGAACTCCGGTTACAAAGAGAAACCGAACCGAACAAAGTAACGGAAAACAAACGGCGGAAGAAAACAACTCGGTTCTAGCAAGTTGAAACTAGGTCAAATTTTACAATAGCAAAAACTTGTGTAAGTTGATTAGTCGGAACGGCGGTTTCGAAACGAAACTCCAGGCGCTTGAATCACCTGATTCCGATAAACGAGCAAGGAGATAAACTAGAAAGAAGATCGGATCTGAAATCGCGATCAGAAAGTCGCGGAATAAATCCGACGAAAAAGAAAACGACGAACGGTTAAACGAACGGACGTTCGTTAGCCGAGAATAACCGGTGATCACGTTCATTAAGACGAACGGTCCGGCGAACGCTCGCTAAACAACTAAACCGAAAAAAACGAAAACCGATCTAGGGTTTTCAAAAAAAACCGAAACAACGAAACGAAAATAAACCGGAACGTTTTTTTAAAAACCGAACCGGGAGGAGAGGGGTGGCGCGGGCGGCGGCTACCTTGGCGGCGCGGGGCTCCGGCGAGGGCGGCGGGGTGGCGCGGGGCGAGGCGGCGCGGCAGGCGGCGGCGGCGCGGCGCTGCTGCTGCTGCTGCTGCGGGGCGGCGGGGTGGTGTGGGGAGGAGAGGGGGGCTGGGTATATATAGGAGGGGAGGGGGAGGGTTGCTTGGGGGAGGGGCAAGGAAGAGGGGGGAGGAGTCTGAGTCCGACTCGGACTAGGAGGCGGCGGGCGGCGGCAGGCGCGGCGGCGGTAGGCGCGGCCGCGGCGCTGGCGGTGCGCGCGCGCGGGGAGGGGGTAGGCCGGCTGGGCCCTTGGCCCAGGCGGGGTGCGGCGTTTTTTTTAAATTGTTACGCGCGCAGAAAAACGAAGAAAAGAAAATCTAAACGAGCTCCAAAAATCCCGAAGTAGATTTTCCCCGACTCCTAAAAATGAGTCGAACAAAATGAACTTTACTCGGGGCCTAGATGCAATATTTTGAAAACACGCATTTTTCCCTAATCCAAATAAAATGCAAATAAACTCCGGAAAAATCCAAAATTTGATTTATTTATTAAATCTTCATTTTTCCTAAATTTGGGAAAGTCATATTATTCCTCTCTCATGTTTTTGATATTGGAAAAGTAATTGAAGATGAAATAAATAAAATCAAATGATCCTCTTTTCAAAATTTGAGAAAACTCAAATATGAAAATAACGAAATCTCCAACTCTCTCCGAGGGTCCTTGAGTTGCGTGAAATTTCTAAGATTGAACAAAATGCATGAAAATATGATATGCATGATGATCTAATGTATAACATTCCAAATTGAAAATTTGGGATGTTACAAACCTACCCCCCTTAAGATGAATCTCTCCCTCGAGATTCGGGTTGGCTAGAAAATAGGTGAGGGTGGTCCTTGAGCAAATCTTCTTCTCTCTCCCAGGTGGCTTCATCCTCTAAGTGGTGGTTCCACTGAACTTTGCAAAACTTGATAATCTTGCTGCGGGTAACTCTGCTGGCATAATCGAGAATCTTGACTGGTTTCTCCTCATACGTTAAGTCATTCTTCAACTGAATCGCTTCAAGCGGCACTGTATCTTTTAGCGGTACCTCCGCCATTTCGGCGTGACATTTCTTCAGCTGAGAAACATGGAATACATCATGAACTCCTGACAGTCCCTCCGGTAATTCCAACTTATAAGCGACTTCTCCCATACGTTGCAAAATCTTATATGGTCCAACGAAACGCGGTGCTAATTTTCCCTTAACTCCAAAGCGCTTAACTCCTCGAAGTGGGGATACTCGAAGATAAACTCTGTCTCCGGTTTCGTAAACTGTCTCCTTGCGTTTAGAATCTGCGTAGCTCTTCTGCCTGGACTGGGCTATCTTGAGCCTATCGCGAATCAACTTAACTTTCCGTTCAGACTCCTTAATCAAATCTAGTCCAAAGAACTGACGGTCTCCAACTTCGTCCCATGACAACGGTGTCCTGCACCTCCTTCCGTATAAAGCTTCGAAAGGTGCCATCTTCAAACTGGTTTGGTAACTGTTGTTATAAGAAAACTCCGCATACGGCAAGCTATCGTCCCAACTAGATCCATAATCTAGTGCACAGGCTCTCAGCATATCTTCCAAAATCTGATTGACTCTCTTAGTCTGTCCATCCATCTATGGGTCAAAAGCTGTGCTGAACTCTAGTCTGGTTCCCAAAGTTTCATGCCACTGATTCCAAAACTTTGAGGTAAATTGGGTTCCTCTATCTGATACGATACTCCTCGGAACTCCATGCAAACAAATGATCCTAGTCATGTATATCTTTGCCAACTTAGCACTGGTGTAAGTGGTCTTAACTGGGATGAAATGTGCTACCTTCGTCAAACGATCAACTACTACCTATATCGAGTCATAGCCTGCCTTCGTCCTGGGTAGTCCTGTGATAAAATCCATGCCTTTCTTATCCCACTTCCATTCGGGTATCGGCAGTGGTTGTAACAATTCTGCTGGCTTCTGATGTTCTGCCTTCACTCTATAACACACATCACAAACTGCTACATATGCTGCAATATCCTTCTTCATTCCGGTCCACCAGAATGTTTCCTTCAAATCCAAATACATCTTGGTATTTCCTGGGTGAATCAAATAGGGTGAATCATGTGCCTCTTGCAGAATCAACTTCCTGATCTTTGGGTCATTGGGCACATAAACACGGTCCTCAAACCATAGGGTATCGTGCTCATCCTCATGAAATCCCTTTGCTTTTCCTTCGCTCATTTTCTTCTTTATATCTGCAATCTCCTTGTCAGTTTTCTGATCTTCTCTGATTTTATCCATCAAGGTAGATTGAATTTCCAATGCTGCTACATAGCCTTTCGAAACTATTCACTACTGGAATCACCTAATTTGCCATCTGCCAGCTCTTTGCCGTCTGCTAGCAGATGGCAAAGAAGGTCTTTGCCATCAGCTACCCAAAAGCAGACGGCAAAGAAATGGCTGACGGCAAAACAGGCCTTTGCCCTCAGTCACTTCTTTGCTGTCAGCTGGCGGACGGCAAAGATTCTTTGCCATCAGCTGGCGGACGGCAAAGAATCTTTGCCGTCAGCTGGCGGACGGCAAAGAGAGAGGTGGCCCCCCACTAACGAGCCGTTTACGAAAAAAACGCCCCCTCTTTGCCGTCTGCTAGCAGACGGCAAAGAGACAAAACGGCGGACGGCAAACCAGATCCAAACCCACCACGCCCCTCCCCCCCGCCTGTTATCTCTTCTCTCCCTCTCTCCTCCCCGACGCCCACCAGATCCACACCCACCGCCGCCCCCGCCGCCCGGCACCGCCCCCGCCACCCGCCGCCGAACCCGCCCCGTCGCCCGGCGCCGCCCCCGCCCCGCCACCCGCTGCCCGGCGCCGCCCCCGCCACCCGCTGCCCGGCGTCGCCCTGCCACCCGCCGCCCGGCGCCGTCCGGCGCCACCCCCGCCTCCCGGAGCAGCCCCCACCACCCCTCCACCCCCACCCCACCCGCCGACGCCCCGCCACGCGCCGCCCGGCACCGCCCCCCCCCCCCCCCCCCGCCCGTTATCTCTTCTCTCCCTTTCTCTTCCCCGACGCCCACCAGATCCACACCCACCGCCGCCCCTGCCGCCCCCGCCGCCCGCCGCCGAACCCGCCCGGCGCCGCCCCCGCCCCGCCACCCGCTGCCCGGCGCCGCCCCCGCCCCGCCACCCGCTGCCCGGCGCCGCCCCCGCCACCCGCTGCCCGGCGTCGCCCTGCCACCCGCCGCCCGGCGCCGTCCGGCGCCGCTCCCGCCTCCCGGAGCAGCCCCCCCCCTCCGCCCCCACACCACCGGCCGATGCCCCGCCATGCGCCGCCCGGCGCCGCCCACGTCGCCGGCCCACCCGCCCCACTGCGTCCTCCTGCGACCACGCGTGACCCTCCCCTGCGGCTAGGGTTTCGGCCACCACATCGCCAGCGTGGCTCCGGTGTTGCTCCGGTCGCCGTGAGGATCCTTCGACGGTGCTGGTTGTGCCGTGGCGCGGTGGTGCCCCTGGGTGGCTCCTCCGTGCTGCGGTGCCCTGGTTGGCGCCTTCGTGCCCGTGCTCTCACTGGTGCCGCCGTTGTGGTGCTCTCTGGCAAGCTCCGGCTTGTTGTGGTGGTGTTGGTTGTGATGCTGGTCACACCATAGTGATGGTGTGGCTGCATCCTACTTCGGCTACAACTCCTTTTGGTGAGCTTCTCCTTGCTCCCCTCCTGATCTCTCTAATGCATAGCTCTAGCTCTTGATCTTGTTGGATGTGAGGCTCTATTAGCTGTGGTTAGCTGCTGTAGATGAGCATCAACTTGTATTTGAGCTCTCTGTGATGGATTCTTGCTGTGTCAGGGTTTTGGTCAGTGACCATCTATGTGTATTTGTGAAGTATATATACTCTTGTACTGCTCTGTTCTGTTTAGTTGATCCTAGAGTTGTTACTTTGGTCAGTTACTTTACTCATGAATGGATACTCACTTGTTCTTAGTTATTTTACTTCAAATACTGATATGAACAGATACCACTTGGTTTGGCTATTCCTATTTGTCTCTTTCTAATAGCCTATGAACAGATGCTATACTTGGTTTTGGCTGTTACTTTCCTAGTTTTCTACTGATAAGATAGATACTACATCTGATTTGGGCAGTGATGCTGGTCTGAGCCCCCCTCTCTTAGGCTTAATTTACATGTGACTATCCATGTGCTGTGATGAACTAGCCCTGGCACTTCCAGGCTGTCTGAGCACATAATCCCTCAAGTATACCTTGAGGTCATCTGTAGCTCTCCTTAATAGTTATCTCTTCTAAGCTGCTGGTGGTTGGATGTGTTGGGAGTTGGTCTGGTTGGCTGGTTGTGATGTATATCTCCTCCTGGAGCTTTGTTTTTGGCGTTGCACAGTGACATGTACCTATTGTCACTAGACAAAACTGATTGTGGTGATGAAGTCTGATCTTTGGCTTTAATCACTAGTTTTTAGTTGGCTTAATTCCTGGAGCTAGTACTGATAGTGGTCTTTGTGTTGGCATTTAACTTACTGCTAATTGTGGTGGCTTCTTGATTGGGTCCTTGGCTGGTTCTCTCCTTTGGCTCTTTGGTATTGGTTTACTCTATTTGGCTTTATAATTAATATCACTTTGAAAATCAGGATCTTAACTAAGATTATCTTGATCTCAAGTACTGGCTCCTACAGCATTGCATTTCACCAAGTGAAATGCTACATTTCTACTCCTAACCCATTCTCTCTTTCTTAGTGTTTTTGTTATGCAGGTTGGAAGAAAAGAAGAAGATCCGGAGAAGATCTTAGTAATAAGATAGTTTTTTAGAAAAATAGATATTTAGTTTTAGATCATTCCTTGTAATATTTGTTGGATATGTGTTCATGGATATGTGTTGGATATATATGTGTTCATGACTATATATTGGTAACATGTGTTGGATATATATGTGTTCATGAGTATTGGTAATATGTGTTGGATATGCTATATTGGTCATATATATATGTGTTTGATTTTCTGTGAAAATGAATTGATATAAGAAGAAACAGAATTAATGCCTATTTGGTCTCTTTGCCATCTGCTAACAGATGGCAAAGAGCCTGCAGCCTTTGCTGTCAGCTGGCGGACGGCAAAGGCTGCCGTTAGCCACCTAACGGACACTAACACTACTCATTTTGCCGTCCGCGGCAGACGGCAAAGGCGCCTTTGCCGTCAGCCGCCGAAAGCAGACGGCAAAGTAGGTCTTTGCCGTAGCCTACTTTGCCGGAGCCTTTTGCCGTCCGCGGCTGACGGCAAAGGCCTTTGCCGTCCGCCGTTCATGCCTTTGCCGTCCGCCGTGGCAGACGGCAAAGTAGCTGATTCCTGTAGTGATTTCCAAACATAGTTCACGAAGATCTTCTACTAATTCCCTCTGTAACTCTCCGGTCATCAATGTATTGACATGGCTCTTACGGCTCAATGCGTCAGCTACGACATTAGCCTTTCCTGGATGGTAATGCAATCTCATATCATAATCCTTGATGAGCTCCAACCATGTCCTTTGTCTGAGGTTCAACTCCTTCTGCGTGAAAATGTACTTCAAACTCTTGTGATCCGTGTACATCTCACAATGATTCCCAATGAGAAAATGTCTCCATGTTTTCAATGCATGCACTATGGCTGCCAACTCCAAATCATGCGTAGCATAATTTAATTCATGAGGTTTCAGTTGTCGTGAGGCATACGAAACAACTCTTCCTTCCTGCATAAGCACTGCTCCAAGTTCTCGACATGAAGCGTCGCAATACACCTCATAATCCTTGTTCTAATCTGGCAGAATCAACACTGGTGAGGAAACCAATCGTTTCTTCAACTCCTGAAAACTGGCCTCACATTCCTCAGTCCAATTGGACTTGGTATCCTTCTTCAGCAACTCCGTCATAGGCTTTGCAATCTTTGAGAAGTTCTCAATAAATCTCCGGTAGTATCCTGCGAGTCCAAGAAAACTCCGGATCTCTCCAACTGTCGTTGGTGCTTCCCATTCGGTTACTGTCTCAACCTTTGTGGGGTCAACTGCTATCCCTTCTCCGGATATAACATGTCCAAGAAATCCAACTTCCTTTAACCAAAATTCCCATTTGCTGAATTTGCCATATAACTGATGTTCCCTTAGTTTTTCCAAAACCAAACGCAAATGTTCCTTATGCTCCTCTTCATTCTTTAAGAAAATCAGAATGTCATCAATGAACACTACGACGAACTTATCCAAAAACTCCATAAATACTTTGTTCATCAGGTTCATAAAATAGGCAGGTGCGTTAGTCAGTCCAAATGACATAACGGTATACTCATACAATCCGTATCTCGTGGTAAAAGCTGTCTTGGGTATGTCCTGCTCTCGAATCTTCAACTGATGGTACCCTGATCGCAAATCGATCTTGGAAAACACCTTAGCTCCTTGCAAACGATCAAACAGATCATTAATCATTGGCAGTGGGTACTTGTTTTTGATGGTTACTTCATTCAATCCTCGATAATCAACAACCATTCTTAACGATCCATCCTTCTTCTCCACTAAGAGTACTGGTGATCCCCAAGGCGAAGAACTTGGGCGAATATAACCTTTATCCAGTAACTCCTTAATCTGCTTCTTAATTTCCGCCAAATCCTGTGCTGGCATCCTGTACGGTCTCTTCCATATTGGCCCAGTGCCCGGCAAAAGCTCAATTAAGAACTCGATATCTCTATCAGGTGGCATTCCTGGACATTCCTCAGGAAATACATCAGGGAAATCCTTTACTACTGGTACTTCCTCCTGTACAACTCCTGATAAAGAATTTACTTGTGTCCTGTTTGGCGTACGTCGGGATACATACTTGATCCTTCTTCCTTCGGGCGTTGTAAGCAAAATTGTCTTACTGGCGCAATCGATGTTTCCTCCATACATCGACAGCCAATCCATACCGAGAATTACATCCAGACCTTGGGATTCCAGAATGATTAAATCCGTTGGGAAAACATGCATTCCTATACTTAATGGCACTTGAAAACATCTTTGGCCATGTAGTCTTCTCCTGGCGAGCTTACTAGCATAGGTGTTTTAAGAACCCTAGTGGGCAGGCTATACTTTTCCACAAATCCCCTTGATATGTATGAATGCGATGCACCAGTATCGAAAAGAACGAGTGCAGTAAATGACTTAACCAAAAACTTACCGATTACTGCATCAGGCTGAGATTCAACCTCCTCCACATTAACGTGGTTCACCTGTCCCCTGTTGAAAGGGTTTGGCTTCTTTCCAGAGCTTCCATTTCCATTTTGGCCTTCGGGACATTCATTGGCATAATGTCCGGTCTTGGAACACTTGAAACAGGTGACTTGACTCAGATCTCTCTTGGCTGGGGTTGATGGGGTGGTACGGTTCTGGCCGTTGCTTCCTCCATTCCTGTTACCATTCTTGTGGCCATTATGGTTGTGCGAACTACCTCCTCCATGGGTATGCTGAAATTGAACTCCCGGTTTAGGGGTAAAACGGGGCTTCTGCTGGGCTCCAGAGTTATACTTCCCTTGTCCATACTTCCTCTTGCGGTTCTCAATCTGCTGTTGCTTCCCTTCAATCATGATGGCAGGATCTACCAACTCCTGGTAGTTGTTGAAACTTGCTACCATCAACTGCACATCTGGAAACTTCTCCTGCTTAGGTGCATCTGTAGCAATGTCATCTGGGGCATAACATGCTAATTTGCTGAAGTCGTCAACGTACTGGCCAACTGTCCTTCCTCCTTGGCGTAAGTTGCGAAACTCACGCTTCTTCATGGCCATAGCTCCTACTGAAACATGGGCAGTGCGGAAAGCTTGCTGAAACTGATCCCGTGTGACAGTGTCAACTAGGTAAGTGGCTGTGAAATTCTCCCACCATGCTGCCGCGGGTCCGTCAAGCTGATGTGCGGCAATCTTCACTTTCTCATCATCTGTGCATCCTGAAGTGGTCAACTCCCTTCCTGTCTTGCGGAGCCAATCGTCTGCTACTATTGGCTCGGTGCTACTGGAAAACACCGGCGGATTCAGCCTAAGGAAACGGGTTAGGTGATCAACAGGTGGCGGCGACGGAGGGTTGTTGTTGTTGTTGTTGTTGTTGTTGTTGTTGTTGTTGTTGTTGTTGTTGTTGTTGTTGTTGTTGTTGTTGTTGTTGTTGTTGTTGTTGTTGTTGTTGTTGTTGTTGTTGTTGTTGTTGTTGTTGTTGTTGTTGTTGTTGTTGTTGTTGTTGTTGTTGTTGTTGTTGTTGTTGTTGTTGTTGTTGTTGTTGTTGTTGTTGTTGTTGTTGTTGTTGTTGTTGTTGTTGTTGTTGTTGTTGTTGTTGTTGTTGTTGTTGTTGTTGTTGTTGTTGTTGTTGTTGTTGTTGTTGTTGTTGTTGTTGTTGTTGTTGTTGTTGTTGTTGTTGTTGTTGTTGTTGTTGTTGTTGTTGTTGTTGTTGTTGTTGTTGTTGTTGTTGTTGTTGTTGTTGTTGTTGTTGTTGTTCTGCTAATTCTGGACTAACAACTGCATCAGTTGGTTCTGCTGCTGGATCAACTGAGTGAGCTCCGGTGGAAATCCATTGTCACGTCTCGGAGGCATCTGAGGGTTTAGACAAGATGAGAATTAAGAATAGAGTGAGGTCTAAAGAGAAAACACTACCCAAATGCACATGAGACAAATGCACACAAAATAACTTCATTCAACTCAAACAAGGGCATACAAACGGTCTAGAACTATCGCAAAAGTGCTCGAACTATAATGTATACATGGGGGAAATACTACTAATATTTGGTGGTCATCTAGAAATTTGAATCGGTGGAAGACTCCATGATGTCTGCTCCAGCTTCGTCTTCAAAGTCGGGTTCACTTGGATCCGAATCAGTGTCGTCGATGATGTAGTTGTCCGGACATGCGACGTACTTGTCTTCCTTCTTGGATGCTAATTTCCCCTTGAGTTCTTCAATCTCCTGCTTAAGATCGCCATTATGCCTTGCTAGAGCTACGATCTCGTCCATGTAGTCCTTGCGTGTACCCTTCAGTTCTCCTTCTAGCTCGATGATCCTTGCCTTCGCATTCTTCAACTCTATCATATCATTGCACATCTGGTTCTCGTGGCGTCGAATGTGCTGGTTTAACTCCTGGATGAAAGCTGCAATGGATCTATCCTTCTTGGTGCTAACTATCTCCCATTGTTCATCTCGGCGTCCGCAAATCTGGTAGATAGTGTCCTTGAGGTCTTCTTGATAAACTTCTCCAATGCGTCCCATGGTGATATGAGCTGCCATGCTCTTTCCCAGACTCCAGGTTGGTGCACTGAAAACACTATCTATGGGCTTCGTGATTGGCGCAAATGTCCTTCCCGGAACGTGAGCTTGAATCTTCCAGCGCTCCTCTTCAGGCAGAGTGGCGTTGAAGGTCCCGGTGAAGCTTGGTAGTCCAATGTTCAGGTACTTGGTGACTTCCTTCAAGTGAAATCCAAAAGGTGTGCCTTCATCCGGTTGAGCGTACTTGATCTTCGCGTCCGTCATCCTAAAAGAGTAGAGAAGATGAGGAGTTAGAAAATGAGAGGAGAATAATGATCTATGGCTTTAACTTAGTGGTCGTGTCCTACAGTCAGCGTGTGCTCTGATACCATCTCTGTAGCGACCCGACCTCATATGGTCAAGTCTCTGTGCTCCGGTGTCATCCCTGGATCAGTAATGCTGACACCGCACAGTACTTCGAAGGATTTATAACAGAGTAGCAATCACACACTTATTACATCGGTGTCTCAAAGAGAACTTATTACAATAAATATGGCTTAAGGCCATCTAATAACGATAACAGCGGAAGACTTGGAAGATAAGTGAGTCCATCAACTCCAATGGCATCACTGAGTATAGAACCACGACCTAAAAGCACCCTTACTCGTCGTCTGAAAAGTCTGCAACATGAAAGTTGCAGCCCGAAAACGGGTCAGCACATGGAATATGCTGGCAATGTAACACATAGAGAATAATGAATGATAAGCCTATACTACATGCATATATGGCAGGTGGAAAAGCTCTATGGTTACAGTTTTGCGTAAAGCCAATTTTTCCCTACTGCAAAGGAATTGATTTTATTTAACTATCATGGTGGTTGAAACATCAAGAATGGTTGACAGCATTCTGATCCCAATTAAGTGAACAATTAAAACCCAACAATATTAATTAGAAGTAACATGATGAGATTCACATGATATTCAAGTACTAGATACTCAAGTTGTCCATAACCGGGGACACGGCTAATCATGATTAGATTGTACACTCTGCAGAGGTTTGCGCACTTTTCCCCACAAGAGCCGATCGCCTCCGTTTGGTTTCTCGCACTACAGGGTGTTTGAGAAACGGAAGACTGAGACATAGTCTTTCGGTAGTGCTAGCACCTTACGTTGGATAGATCGGTACACCTACTTTCCCCTACATCTGCTAGTCTACCCTGTAAGAGTTCGCACGACTTAATCAACTATGCCAGAGCCCATAATGGCTTGTGGCTGCACACGGAAGTTACTAGCATGAATGATCTTATGATCCCTTTGAGCCTGGGTGGCGGTCCAAAGAAAACAGGCAAGTCCTGATAGAAACCAGGTGCCTCAATCCACCCAGATGTGTATTTAAGTTGCCACCTTAGATAAACCGTTAATTAACAATACTCACATCTGTCATGGATATCACTCACCCAATCCACGTCTACTAGCAATAGGATGGCAAAATAAGCAAACGTAGAAGTAACACCCAAAGGTTTCATAAGTAAAACAGGTATTAGGTACTACCTCACCTACTTCCCATCCCACAATTTTAATTGGATCCTAATCATGCACTGTTTGAGGATTGATCTAATGCAATAAAACTGGGTAGTAGAAAAGGGTATGATCAAAGTGTTACTTGCCTTGCTGATGATCCGCGAAACCTAGAGATTCGAAGTAACAGGCGGCGCACTCCGGGTGTTCTATCGCAGACAAACAAACAAGCATACAATAAGTACTCATCTAATGCACAGGTAAAACTCAAATAAGAGATCTGACCAGAAAGTTCAACTTAAGAACTCCGGTTACAAAGAGAAAACGAACCGAACAAAGTAAGGGAAAACAAACGGTGGAAGAAAACAACTCGGTTCTAGCAAGTTGAAACTAGGTCAAATTTTACAGTAGCAAAAACTTGTGTAAGTTGATTAGTCGAAACAGCGGTTTCGAAACGAAACTCCAGGCGCTTGAATCACCTGATTCTGATAAACGAGCGAGGAGATAAACTAGAAAGAAGATCGGATCTGAAATCACGATCAGAAAATCGCGGAATAAAGCCGATGAAAAAGAAAACGACGAACGGTTAAACGAACGGACGTTCTCTAGCCGAGAATAACCGGTGATCACGTTCATTAAGACGAACGGTCCGGTGAACGCTCGCTAAACAACTAAACCGAAAAAAAGAAAACCGATCTAGGGTTTTCAAAAAAACCGAAACAACGAAACGAAAATAAACCGGAACGCTTTTAAAAAAACGAACCGGGGGCAGAGGGGTGGCGCGGGCGGCAGCTACCTTGGCGGTGCGGGGCTCCGGCGAGGGCGGCGGGGTGGCGCGGGGCGAGGCGGCGCGGCAGGCGGCGGCGGCGGGCGGCGCTGGTGGCGGCGGGCGGCACTGCTACTGCTGCTGCGGGGCAGCGGGGTGGTGTGGGGAGGAGAGGGGGGCTGGGTATATATAGGAGGGGAGGGGGAGGGTTGCTTGGGGGAGGGGGCAAGGAAGAGGGGGGGGAGTCAGAGTCCGACTCGGACTAGGAGGCGGCGGGCGGCGGCAGGTGCGGCGGCGGCGCTGACGGTGCGCGCGCGCGGGGGGAGCGGCTGGGCCGGCTGGGCCCTTGGCCCAGGCGGGGTGCGGCGTTTTTTTAATTGTTACGCGCGCAGAAAAACGAAGAAAAGAAAATCTAAACGAGCTCCAAAAATCCCGAAGTAGATTTTCCCCGACTCCTAAAAATAAGTCGAACAAAATGAACTTTACTCAGGGCCTAGATGCAATATTTTGAAAACACGCATTTTTTTCTAATCCAAATAAAATGCAAATAAACTCCGGAAAAATCCAAAATTTGATTTATTTATTAAATCTTCATTTTTCCTAAATTTGGGAAAGTCATATTATTCCTCTCTCATGTTTTTGATATTGGAAAAATAATTGAAGATGAAATAAATAAAATCAGATGATCCTCTTTTCAAAATTTGAGAAAACTCAAATATGAAAATAATGAAATCTCCAACTCTCTTCGAGGGTCCTTGAGTTGCGTGAAATTTCTAAGATCGAACAAAATACATGAAAATATGATATGCATGATGATCTAATGTATAACATTCCAAATTGAAAATTTGGGATGTTACAAATTGTTGCTCATGAGATGTCACTCAAGGATAAAGAGGAACTTCACAACAAATCAAGTGGTGCTTACAAAGCCTCATGTGAAGCCCCCAGATCATCAAGTGAGAAACAAAACTTCAATGAAGAACTGAGCTTAATGGTGAAGAACTTCAACAAGTTCTACAAGTGTAGAAGCAAAGATAGAAGCTCCAAGTCAAGGTCCTACAATGACAAAAGATCTTCTAGTCGAGAGTGAAACTGCTACAATTGTGGAAGACCCGGACACTATTCCAATGAGTGTACGGCTCCCTACAAAAGAAGAGAAGATTCTCCAAAAAGAAGAAGCAAAAGAGAGGAATCACCATCACGAGAGAGAAGGAGTAGAGATGATCGTTATGAACGAAGATACTCACGGAGAAGCAAGGATTCGGAAAGGAAGGAAAAATCATCAAGGAGCTACACAAAACGAAGACATCAAGCTCATGTTGGTGAATGGGTATCCGGCTCCGACTCCGACAACCACTCCGAGAGAAGTTACCACTCCGACTCCGAATATACTCAAGATGAAGGTGTTGCCGGTCTAGCACTTGTGTCAACCAAGTCCTACGACATATTTGATTCACCAAATGAAGGAATTGGAAGATGTTTCATGGCCAAAGGTCCTAAGGTAACTCATCCTGAGTATGTAGATTTTAATAGTGATGAAGATGACTTGTTAGGCGATGATGATTTACTTGTTGACAACTCTAGTGATGAATCCTATGATGAAACGTCAATTAATCATGCTAAAACGAATGACAATTATAAGGAGAAAATTGAGGCTCTAACTAAAGAACTAAACACTCTTAAGTTAGCTCATGAAACTATCTTCGAAGATCATCGAGAACTTGTAAGGGCTCATTAGAAGTTACGCTTTGAAAAGCTCAGTCTTGAGCAAGAGCATGAGATTTTAAAGGCAATCAATGATGATCTCCGCAAGAAAAGTTCTTCTTACATTGCCAAACGTTTACTCTTATCCACTTACATGCCTCAAGTCAAGTCTAGTAACAAGAACAAGAAAGATTCTTCTTCTAGTAGTAACAATGATCATGTTAAACCCAATATTGTTGCTTCTAGTAGTTCTCTTGATTCCACTAATGATTCTCTTAGACAAGTTACACTTGAGCAAGAAAATAGCATATTGAAGGAAATCATAGAGAAAGGAGTGTACAAAAGCCTTGCCGGAAGTAAGCAATTCGAGGAGATTGTACGCAAGCAAGGAAGGCACCGGAAGAATCAAGGTGTTGGTTTTGAACAAAAGTTCAATGCCAATGCAGTTGATTGGGAAGAAGATCAATACCCCAAGACAAAGTTTGTTCCTCAACAAGAGAAGTATGACCCAACTTCTTTCAAGGGGACACAAACTCAAGATGATCTTCCACCACAAGACTACAAGCAAAAAGGCAAGGACAAGCTTCAAGAGGAAATAGATGCATTTGAAGAAGCTCCTAAGACCTTAGTCAAGTGGATTCCCAAGACTACTTCAAGTTCCACTTCATCAAGTACGACTACAACTCCAAGGATTCCCATCAAGATGGTGTGGATCCAAAAGAAGAAGAACTAGAGAGTTCTTGAGGGTGACTCTGCCAACAAACTTCACTCTTATCATTTTGGCAAGAACAAGTGCAATCAACTTCCACATCTTGCACTAGTTCAAGGAGTCACAAACCCTCTTGTTGGTAAGTCAAGGGACAAGGTAACCTAAAAGCTTTCATAGACATTATCTTGTATGTGCATCACTCTATGTCTATGGATATACTTGCTTGTTCCTTGTGGGACTAACCCATGTAGGTATTGAAAGTGCAATTCACTCAAAAGGATAGCTCCAAGTGATCTACATCAACATTGAGCATCCACATCTTCAACATCTACATGAAGTCATCATCGACGAAACCCAAGGTTAGTTCATCCCTCTTCGGGGGGATATCACATCTAGGGGGAGCTTTACTCTAAGACTTGAGATAAAGTGACTCTAATGATGTGAACACAACAATGCTTTATGTAAAAGTGGTAACCCCACTTGAGCTTAAACGATGAGTATGGCCTATGATCAAATGTTCTCATTTGACTCCTAAGTCAATATACTCATATATAGATGACCTAGTCATTGCCAATTGCTTGATAGATGCTAGAATTGGCTGTGCATGTTTTGTCACATATTTCTATTGCCATTTTATTGTGTGAGCATGTTGGTTGCATATTTTACTCATTCGAGGACATCCACTTGTTGTTTTGATTGTTTGGTTTTATTGTTCTATTGCCAAGTGGATGGACAAGAATGCCTAAGAACCCCCTCTAGCTATCTATGCTTTTCTCGTCTCAAACTCTATTCATGCTACATCACAAAATTGATCAAGTCAGATTCGAACCACTCTGTGTGAGGAGCACTCGGAGTCCCCGATTCGTCATAGACTTAAACTTCCAAAACCTCTTTGTGATTTTTGGTCTGACCGATACCCCACTTTCGGTCCTACCGAGATCATCAAGTTGATCTAAGTTTTTAATCTCGGTGCAACCGATTTGAACTATTCGGTCACACCGAGTTGCAATAACTGTACACAGTTTTGCATCTCGGTGCCACCGAGTTGGTCCACTCGGTCACACCGACAGGGTCGGGCTATATATAGACACGGGCAAAATTTTGGAAATTTCTCCGAACCTCTTCGCCCGCGCCATAGCTCGCTTTGCCGACGTGGTCTCCGGATCGTCTCCTCGCCGCCAGCAGCCTCCAGTCGCTGGTCTCTGTCGCCGTCAACGGGAATCAACCCCGCCGTTGCCGCCCTAGCGAGTCTCCGCCGAACTAGGGGGTCAGCAGTCAGCAGTCAACTTGTTCATCATGTCAGATCAAAGTGATAGTCAGAATCAGTCAGAGCAGCTTGTGCACATGAGTGAGGGCACTAGTCCCTCCAGTTCCTCAGATGATGGCAGCAGGAGCACCCCTAGCAATCTGCCAAAAGCTGCCACAAGACAGAGAAAGAAGAGAACTTCAGACTCAGAGGATGAAGATTATGTGGCAGAGGAAGAGGCAACTTCCAAGAGAGTTGTGCTGAAGAAGGAATATGGCTCAGCTGCAGCCATCAAGCCAGGCTTAAAGGTCAAAAGGCCAGCAGGCAGGCAGCCCATGCCAAAGGCCAGAGCCTCAACAAAGATTCCTGAGAAGCCTGCACCCAAAGAGCCAGTTGCAGCTAAAACAAAGAAAGAAAGGAAAAGAGGCAGATGGTGCAAGAAAGTAGATCCCATGGCTGAATTTGAACATCATTCTTCTGATGATGAAGAAGAAGAAGAGGAAGGTGCTGCACCAGCACCTAAGGCACCCAAGCTGATGGGTGATGCCATTAGATCAGGAGCAGCTGCATCTAAGCCAAAGGAAGCCCCCAAGTCTGCTTCCAAGGCCAAGCCAGCTCCAAAGCCAAAACAAAAGAGGAATACTAGGAGCATCCCAGCTGCTGAGAAAAACAAGGCCCCAGTGCCTGAACCTGCAGAAGAAGAGGAAGGCCAAGTGATGAGAAAATTGAAGCCCAAGATCCCAGACCACAATGATGCTCATCCTGTGGCTGAGGATATGAAAATCAGGAGAGACTCTGGATTGAGAAAATGGAGAGCAGAGGATCCCTATGATACCAGGAGAAGGACTGTTGTAGACTACAGGTTCCATACTAAGGAACAACAGGACTTCTATGAGACAGTCTTGTTAGACAAGAAGCCCATTGTATGTGACATAAGATGGGTCGATTGGCAATACATCAAGGACAATGAAGAGCACTACCCTGGAGTGCAGGACAGCTTTAAGGCGTGTGGAGTAGCAGACTTTGTTGGGCAAAAGCTCACAAAGTGGAATGAGGAACTTATCATGCAATTCTACTCCACAGCACACTTTTACCCAGATGGGAGGATCACATGGATGTCTGAAGGTACAAGATACCACTCAACTGTTGAGGAATGGGCAAAGTTGATCAATGCCCCAGAGGAAAATGAAGATGACTTGGATGTCTATTCCAAGAAGAAGATGGACCACAACTCCATGATCAACATGTATAAAGAGATCCCTGACAAGGCACTTGAAACTTTCAAGTATGGATCTGTACACTATCTTCTGTCAGGATTGCCAACCATCAATTGGATCTTAAGGCACACTCTGTTGCCCAAGTCAGGTGATCACAAGATGATCAGAGGCCATGCAATCAATTTACTTCATATCTTTGATGTGCCTCAGAAGTTCAAAGTCATGAGCCTTATGATAGAAACAATCAAGAGGACTGGAGCAGACCAGAAGAGGATCTGTGGATATGCCCCTCAGATCCAGGAACTGATCAACTCCAAGATGGGCACTGGCATATATCTTTTGGATAAGGAACATCTGCCTATTCATCCTGATTTTGAAGACAATGAGGTTGTGATGAATAAAGATGAACCATCTTCAGCCCATGCACAAGCACAGAAGGAGAAGGCAAGGAAGGAGAAAGCTGCAAGGATGCCAACTCAAGAGGAGGCATCTGAATACTTCTTGAAAACCAAGCAAGATCAGCTTAGTTACCTGATTGCATCCACCCTGCGGATTGAGAAAGGTTTGGCCAACCTAACTCAGAACCAGGCAAGCTTAGAGAGAATCGTAGAACAGAAGTTCTATGAATTGGATATCAAGGTGACAGAGATTCAGACTACAGTGGAGCAACTCCAAGATGACATGCAGGAGAGGAGAGGGAAGACAACCACAGATGCATTTGCCAGAGTGCCACGAGGTCCAAGGTCGTCTGCAGTGCCAGTTCCTCACACAAGAGCAACCGCCTCAGCACCAGCCGCAGCACCAACCCAACCTGCTCTAGCATCCACTTCAGCTCCAACTCCAACAGCATCTACGGAAGCCTTCGTCCTTGGAGTGATCCAGACTCCACCACTACCTGAAGATCAAGCCTGAGTGTCGATCTAGCACTATGCATTTTCTAGGAACTTTTTGGTAACTTGTTGCCAAAGGGGGAGAAAAATGTATAGATCATAGGCTTCGAGAGAGAGTGTTGCTTTTATTCTCTCTTGCTTTTATTTGGTGGTCCTTAAAACATTGTTTGCTTTTGGTTGAGATACTTTGATATGCTTGTGAGACATTGATGATCATGTGTTTGATCATAAGCTACACTTATGCATGCTTGATATATCTTATCTATCTTATGTGGTCATTCACTTTTCCTTGGTGATGAGTGCATGTATTTCATTATTAATCATTTTGAGCGCTCCACCAAGATGTATGTGACATGGAAGAGTAACCCATAATTCTAAATTCTTGTGCATTTGCAGTCCAAAGCAAATTTTAAATATGCACAAAATTAGGGGGAGCTCTTACTTATCACATACTTCTCAAAGCGACGATGAAATTCATTCTTATTATCATTTGTCGAAGCTTTGATCTATATGTTGTCATCAATTACCAAAAAGGGGGAGATTGAAAGTGCAACTATCCCTAGGTGGTTTTGGTAATTCATAACAACATATAGCTCATTGAGCTAATGATATTCCAAGATAACTATTTCAGGAAAGCTCAATGATTGGCATGGCATGAATGGTGAAAGTGGAACCCTCAAAATACTAAGGACAAAGGATTGGCTCAAGCTCAAAAGCTCAAGACTCTTCATTTTACATTTTAGTGATCCAAGATCACATTGAGTCCATAGGAAAAGCCAATACTATCAAGGAGGGATGAGGTGTTGCTTAATGAGCTCTTTGCCTTATGTGCTTAATGATATGCTCCAAAATCCTCAACTGCTTTCCCATATCCACATATGACCTAAACCCTAAGCCAAACTCGGTCATACCGATTCTTTCTATCCGGCGCCACCGAGTCTTCATATGTCATAAGCCACTGCCAAAACCCTAGCAAATCGGTTTCACCGATAGGGATCTCGGTCTCACCGAGATGGGATTGCAATCTCTCTGTTTCCTTTTCGTAACTTTTCGGTCTCACCGAAAGATCGGATCGGTCCCACCGAGATTGCACTGCAAACTCTCTGTTTCCCTTTTGTAACTTTCCAGTCTCACCGAAAGAGCAAATCGGTCCCACCGAGTTTGCCTGACCAACTCTCTGGTTAGCTAATTATCAAATCGGTCTCACCGAGTTTGTGTAATCGGTCTCACCGAGATTACGTTATGCCCAAACCCTAACCATATCGGTCCTACCGAGATGCATGTCAGTCCCATCGAAAAACTCTAACGGTCACTAGGTTTACCTTTTCGGTCCGACCGAGTTTGTTGATTCGGTCCCACCGAGATTGGTAAATTGTGTGTAACGGTTGGATTTTAAGTGGAGGCTATATATACCCTTCCACCTCCTCTTCATTCGTGGAGAGAGCCATCAGAACACATCTACACTTCCAACTCATATGTTCTGAGAGAGAACCACCTACTCATGTGTTGAGACCAAGATATTACATTCCTACCATATGAATCTTGATCTCCAGCCTTCCGCAAGTTGCTTTCCACTCAAATCTTCTTTCCACCAAATCCAAATCCTGTGAGAGAGAGTTGAGTGTTGGGGAGACTATCATTTGAAGCACAAGAGCAAGGAGTTCATCATCAACACACCATTTGTTACTTCTTGGAGAGTGGTGTCTCCTAGATTGGCTAGGTGTCACTTGGGAGCCTCCGACAAGATTGTGGAGTTGAACCAAGGAGTTTGTAAGGGCAAGGAGATCGCCTACTTCGTGAAGATCTACCGCTAGTGAGGCAAGTCCTTCGTGGGCGATGGCCATGGTGGGATAGACAAGGTTGCTACTTCGTGGACCCTTCGTGGGTGGATCCCTCCATGGACTCACGCAACCGTTACCCTTCGTGGGTTGAAGTCTCCACTAACGTGGATGTAGGATAGCACCACCTATCCGAACCACGGGAAAAACATCCGTGTCTCCAATAGCGTTTGAATTCTCCAAACCCTTCCCTTTACATTCTTGCTAGTTGCATGCTTTACTTTCCGCTGCCTATATACTCTTTGCATGCTTGCTTGAATTGTGTGATGATTGCTTGACTAGTCCTAAAGTTGCTAAAATCTGCCAAGAACTAAAATTGGAAAAAGGTTAAGTTTTTTTTGCTCAAGTAGTCTAATCACCCCCCCCCCCCCTCTAGACATACTTCCGATCCTACAAATATTCACAATTTTATTTTATTACCATCATTTTTGTTGAGTTTCATTTATTCATATATATATGTATTGACCCCCTTCTTCAAATCAGCTCTTTCGGATGCGGGATGAACTCCTACCACCAGATCGTATGCGAGCAATTCAAGAGGAATTGGCGGCATTCTTCCTTGACCACGTGATCGCTAAAGACGGAGAATACTATGTGGACCCTGTGTTCATATATAATTAGGAGATTATATTGTAATTAAGAGATAATTATTGTATATATGTAGCCGGTAGTGTCGGATAGATATACGAGATCTTGTTGTTCGAAAAATCTCTCGGAGAAGGAGAGGTGGTCGATGTCACTTCTCTCTGTATGCATATGTTCATGATGATCTTCTGTTTCCTTCATTTGCTTACTAGTTAGCGTGTCTAGTCCTCTCTATATGTATATATAGCGTCGACCAAGCACGGACATAAGAGAGGACACTTCTCTCTATTAATTAGCTAGCTAACACAATATATGAAACACCCAAATTAACCCCCCAAAACCCCCAACCCCCCCCCCCCCCTTTAAAAAAACCCCAGCCCCTGAAATGCTGACGCGTGAATGCCTATTGGTCCCGGTCGGTGCCACCAACCGGGACCAAAGGCCCTCCTGCCTGGGCTCGGCGCACCAGCCACGTGGAGGCCCATCTGTCCCGGTTCGTGTAAGAACCAGGACTAAAGGGCTAGGGCATTAGTAACGATCCTTTAGTCCCGGTTCAAAAACCGGGATAAAAGACCCTTACCAACCGGGACAGATGACCCTTTTTCTACTAGTGAAAGTCCAACCAAAAGACTGTTGACCGACTGTTACCAACGGTATTAACTACACCAACCCACAGAAGATGATGAACCGTTGAAATGGACTTCTAGAGCATAGAACCATGATGGGAGGAGGCCATAGCTAGGGCTGCATGCTGAAGGTATTTATGTCTGATGATATCGAGCCAATGACCACCTTCCCTTGTCAAAATTGTCCAAGCCCACTTGGCCATGAGGCACCCATTCATGTGCTTGTGCTTCGTGTTTAAAAAACCCAGGCCCCCAACCTCCTTAGGGGCACAAATGGTGCTCCAATGCATCATGTGGTATTTTTGTTTGCCTAGTTCTTTACCCCAAAAAAACCTAGATTGGGCAACGTGGAATTTAGCATGAACCCCATCCTTAAGCAAAAAACAAAACCATGATAACCATAGGCAGACTCGATAAGCATGCATTAATCAATGCTAACTTGCCGTCGGGAGATTGATTATCCACCCACCCAGGGTTCTACCTGGCCAGCCACTCCATTGGTGATAAGCAATAAGTCTTCGATCTCCACGCACTTGTAGGTAAGCGGCATGCCTAGGTACTTTATTTTGGCAGCTCACAATTTTTCTTCCAAACTTCCCTTGGTGACAAACGCTTCAGTTTTGTCAAAGTTAATCTTGAGCCAGGACATCGATCCAAAACACACCAGAATAAATTTTAAGTTTACCAGACTGACATGATTGTTCTTAATAATAATGAGGGTGTCCTCAAAATACTAAATATGCATAACTCCACCCTACCGTATTTTTGGGAACACTCTGTGAATATGGCCTGCTATCTTAGCACACTCTAAGATAATACCTAGAGCGTCCACAACTATATTGAACATGAGGGGAGATTTTGGATCACCTTGCCGAACTCCCCTCGAGTTTCAAAAAGGGCATGATTCACCATTGATACTAATGGTAGTTTGGCCACCTCTAACTAATTGCATAATCCAACTCACCCAGAGTGGATCAAGGCCGTTCTGGTGCATAACTCCTTCCAATAACTCCTAATTGACGCGATCATACGCTTTCTCAAAATCTAGCTTAAGGATGAACACGTCCTCTTTGTTGAGGTGTGCAGAGTATATCACCTCATGGAGAACCAAAATGCCTTCAGGATACTTCTTTCCTCGAATAAAGGCTGGTTGGCTCTGATCTGTAACCCGATTTGCCACCGGATATAGCCGTGTGGCAAATCCTTTGACACGTAGTTAAAATCCTACATTGATCAAAGCAATGGGTTGAAGCTATTTCATAAGGTCCCCCCCTGGAACTTTAGGAAGCAATGTTATTATCGTGTAGTTTAACCGTTTGATGCTAACCTTACCTTTGGTAATGTCATCAAGTAGTTCAAACAATTGCGGTCTCACCATGGGCCAATTTTTTTATAAAAAATGATTAGAAACCCATCTGGTCCGGGCACGGTATTAGTACATGTGGAAGACAGGAAGTGAAGTCTTGAAGGAAGTTCATTTTCGGAGGAGTTCATGCCTCCTTCAGCTCTCGGGAGGCTAAGCGATGTTTCCAAGCAGTCTGGCTCAGCCTCCAAAGAATAGCTTTGCCCTCTTGCCCTGGATGAAAGAGTGCCACACCACCGATAAGCAGATCAGCTCACTCAAGAGAACACATCAGCATTGACGAATGGAGAGGACAACGGGCACAACCACCTCACTGCAAGAAGCTACCAACAGAAAACCACCCCAAGACACAACCTACAGGGCGAGATCACCAAAGAAGTTGTGGTGCATGATATTGGGCAACAACGCCACCCAACAGAGCCAGAACTCGCATAAACCAGTGCTCACCTCAGCACCAACATGTTGTTGTGGGCCTGACCCATCCACAGTCATGGACCACCAAGGCGGAGTAGAGCAGAGTGCGAGGCAACCCAACTTGCCACAAAATAACAATGTCGGTCACTACAAGAATTTTGGTGATCCATGATTGAATTTTGATGACGGTCTCAAAAACTTCATATATATATATATATATATATATATATATATATATATATATATATATATATATATATATATATATATATATATATATGACACCATCTATGACAATCCTAATATTTCCATCATGGATCCGCGACAAAGTTCATGGCCTCCAAACGAGATATGTCATGAAAAATTCATATAATTGACACCATATATTAAAAGTTGAAAGCGTCATAGGTATATGGCCCTATAGGAGGTCGGGACCCATATGTCACAGCATATGGACTTGCATGTCAGATCACATGAAGTTGCTGACAAGTCAACGTAAATGGTGCCACAAACTGGCGGGCCACACAAGTTAGACCATGTAGATCCTGCATGTAAGAATTGTGTGGGCCCCACATGTCATACAAGGTGGCCCTCATAACCATACTTGTGAAATAAACTTTAAACACAATCTTATGGAGTCACAGCATAATCCCATGCTAATTTTCACAATTGTGAGATCACATTTAGATTTAGAGGTACCTTACCTTGCTGCGATGCCGTTGAAATGGAGTACCCGCGACAAATCTCGTGGTGTGTGAGATGCTTGCATTGTGCGACGCGACCTCGGCGGTGGAGTGCCCACACGCACGAACAAGGCCGTGTGGGCTTGCTTAGCTGTGAACTGTGATGTCGTTGGCGAGATGCGTGGAGGTGAGAAACAATTGTGTGATCCAAAATCAATCACCTCTAACGTGGAGTCATCCTCCGGGCGCTGAACATGGTCATCAGTGCCTGTCTGTCCGCACCAGTGGTCGATCAGTTGAAGGCCGCTCGCTTCGCTAGCGGTGGCTACGTATCGGGCCGGGGCAAGGCCGGCCGGCACCACGGCGAAGCGGAGCGGAGCCATCAGGCTGGTCATAATGGGGAGTAACTTATACTAGTATCATGCGTATTACACTAATCTAAGTTACTATCTTCATAATGCAAAGTAACATACTAGTAGTGTCATAGATGACTTCATTTATTAGCTTGTAGACTCATCTTGTCTAGAGAACCGCTATGTTACAGTAACATATTATGTTACCACTTCTTATTAACTACTCGTCATGTAAGCAAAATTTTCTTAAAATGCGCTATGCTACTAGCTAAGTTACTCTCATTATAACTAGCCTCATCAATCACGTCACCGTCACGGCCCGGTCACGTCACACGGGTGTGCTTGTGACGTCGTGATCCCTTGCCCCGTTCGCGTTGCGCACCGGCGGGAAAGCTGACTGGACGAGTGAATGATTGAGCGGCAAGCAGAAGCGCTGGGCTATATAATCGTCAGCGGATAAACTTTGGCAACGCGGACATAAAAAGCCAGCAATGTGGCCGGCAGATGCATGCGTCGCACCAGTGAGAGTCAGAAGCAAGCCGGACGTGTGGCCACTGTGGTGGTGGTGGTTGCGTGCGGTACGCCAGTGCGATCCTCGCACAGCACGTAATAAAAGTTGCCAGATCTCCCTCCCACTGTGACCTGCACCCGCTTTACGTGAACCCGCCGGCCAGGCAGGCGTATATGCGCGCGCGTGGCGCACGAGGCAGACAGGCAGGCGGACAGGGGCGAATGAACCAACAGCTGACCCTTCGTGAGTGGAACGTACAGTAGGTAACATCATATCATATGCACCCACGGCCGGCGCGCATCTCATCACCTGCCTGCCTGCAGAATCGACGATTGTGAGTTTGTGGGTACTGTAGCATATATCTGGATATTTGCTGATGGAGAGGAGAGGAGAGGAGAGGAGAGGAGGGGATCGCTGCACAGACTGACTCTGGCCGTTGATACATGGTCGGAGCAATTGGACAGTCCTTTTTCGTTTTGTTTTCCAAGGAGGAAGGCACGCGAATTCCTGCGTCAAATTGTGCTATAAGAGCAACTCTAATATGGCGACCCGTTTCGTCTTTCGCCATCCGTTTGGGACGGCGCGCACATAAAAAACGGCCCAACGCGCCGACCCAAACAAACGTGCGTCCGCTTTCGTCCGCGGGCAACCTATTCCTGGCGCATTTTTGAGCCGGATTTTGCGTCAGCGCGGACACGTGACGGACACCCGCACGCCCGCCTTCTTCTCCCTCAGGCCCGCTGGTCGGTGGTACATTGGCCTTTCCACCTCCCCCACCCCCATCCAACAGTAACCCTCGCCCGCCTCCTTCGTCGCCGACGCCGCCGTCCGTTTTTGCCGGCGACTCTGCCAGTTGCCGCCGCCTCCACATCCGCCCAGCGACGCCGCCCACTCCCACGTCGCCCGCCAACGCCGTCTTGCCGCCTGGGAGCCGACTGCTTCCCACCCCCGCTCCCCCACCACACAGCCGCCCGTGACCAAGAAGCTGCCTCACTGCCCCGGCCAGATCCTCACCGGCACGCTCATCGGACGCCGGCAGGACAGCTAGTTGGTCCGTGCGCGCCGCGACTCCCCTCGCCATCTGTCTCCTTCGTCGACGCCCGCAAGCTGTTCAAAAGTTTGCCAAGGTACAAAATGGACTCCGCCGACGAGTTCTTTTTCCACAGTTTCCTTTGCGACTCCGACGATTCGTCGTTCGACGACGAGGAGGAGATATTGGCTGCCGTGTTGGTCCATCACCACCTCAACAGTCAGCGGCCATTGTTCTATGGTTCCATTCTGGGCCACCTTCCGGCGTTGAATCGCAACCAAGAGAGCGGGCATTTCCTTTTTTGGAAGGACTACTTTGATACAACAAACCCGTTGTTCAAACGTAAAAAATTCCGCCGCCGTTTTCATATGAGTAGGCATCTTTTCAACCGTATTAGAGAGGGGGTGGTCGGCTATGATGACTATTTCGAGTGCAAAGAGGATGCCGTCGGCAATATTGGTTTCTCCTCTTATCAGAAATGCACTGCTGTCATCCGAATGCTTGCATACGGAGTGCCCGGTGATCTCATTGACGAGTACGTCCGTATGAGCGAGTCTACATGCCTAGAGTCCCTGTATAAGTTCTGCAACACTGTTATTGTTGTGTTTGGCCTTGAGTACTTGAGAGAGCCGACAGCTGAAGATACATCCCGTTTGTTGGGGATGAATGCCAGTTAGGGCTTCCCAGGGATGCTTGGAAGCATAAACTGCATGCACTGGGAGTGGAAGAACTGCCCTTCTGCTTGGCAAGGGCAATAAGGGCCATGTCAGGACTTGCACTTTCATACTAGAGGCCGTGGCGTCTCAAGATCTCTGAATCTGGCACTTTTTCTTTGGCATGGCTGGATCACACAATGATATCAATGTGCTTCAGTGCTCGCTGGTGTCTGCAAGGCTTGCAAGGCAACAACCCACCGGTGAACTTAACTGTGAACGGCCACAACTACGACAAAGGATACTACCTGAATGACGGTATCTATCTTCAGTGGACCACTATTGTCAAGACAATACCCAACCCTGTCGGAGAGAAGAGAAAAAGATTTGCCCAAGAGCAAGAGAGTGCTAGGAAGGATGTCGAGCGTGCCTTTGGTGTTTTACAATCTCGATGGGGCATCGTTCGGTATCCTGCTAATACCTGGAGCACGCAGAAACTGTGGGAGGTGATGACTGCTTGTGTGATCATGCATAATATGATCGTAGAAGACGAGCGCCCGGAACGTCTGTACGATCAAGGGTTTCAGTTTCAGGGTGAGAATGTTGTGCCTGAGCATGGAGGAGCGGCAACGTTTGATGACATGTCTGATTGGGAAACTCACGTGCAACTGCAAAATGATTTGGTTGAGCATATGTGGGCTCAGGTTGGCAACTAATAGATGTATCTTCTTTTATTCGTTTGCAAAACTATATGAAACATTTTTATTTATATTCGACTTGTAAAACTATGCTATTTTATTCGGTTCAAACTATGTTATTTGACAATATGTTTGAATGCAATTCATCAACGTAAAATAGGGCGGCCAGTCGGCCAAGCCGGCATATATGGTTCGACGCGTTGAGCACGCTGCCGAACAATATCTAAAATAAGGCGGATGTCAGGCGGGCAGCCGACCCAAACAGACAAAAAGTAGACAAAATCGCCGTTCATTTGAATCGCCCCATTAGAGTTGCTCTAAGGCCAACTCCACCGCGCGACCCTATCCTGTCCGGCCCCGTCCGTTTGGGGTAAAAGGGACAAAAAAGACGGCCCAGCGCGCGGGAGCAAATGGACTTTTGTCCGCTTTGTGTCCGCTTTCGACCCATCCCCAGCCCAAACTTCCGCTGGTTTTGGGGTGAAACGGACAGCGCACGGACGGGCGGGACGCGCGCGCTTGTCCTCCCCTGGCCCGCCTGTCGGGGACACTAGCAGTCCCTCCGCTCCCAACGCTTCACCCTCTCTCCCCGCCCCGCCCCGCTGCCGGCGTCGCCGCTATTCTCCGGCCGCCTCCTCACCGCGCAGCCCCCCCGCCGTCCATACCAAACCACGTCTCGACATGGCCGCCACCACGCCCGCGCTTCCGCCGTAGTTTTGGTCGTCGATCGGAGGAGGTTTGGCCGTGGCCGTCCTTGCCGATGGCACAGCGGACACGACTGCCGGCGCCGTACCACGGCGGCCGAGGAAGATTCCGACGAGAGCTCCAGAGCGGCCTGTAGCTGGCCAGCAACCACCCTGCTGCGTCGAGGTGATCATCGCGGCCTTTTCGCCACCACGACCGCAAGGTGTTCGACCTTTTGCCAACAATGGTATGGACAGTGGAGACGAGTTTTTCTTCCATCACTTCCTCTGTTCATCGGACGATTCGTCGTCGGATGATGATGATCTTGTGGTGGCTGCACTGGTCGTTCATGACCATATTCAACGGCAGCTTCCTCGGTACAGGGGGTCACTCCCTGGCCGTGCTCCCAACCTGAACCGCAACAGGGAGAGAGGCCACACCCTGCTCTATGCAGATTACTTTGCCAACACCCCGCTCTTCAAGCCAGATAAATTTCGTCGCCGTTTTCGTATGGCAAGGCATGTGTTGAATCGTATCCGAGAGGGAGTGGTTGCTCATGACCCATACTTCGAGTGCAAGACGGATGCCCTTGGCAAGCTTGGATTCTACTCCTACCAGAAATGCACCGCGGCCATCTGCATGCTTGCATATGGAATTCCAGGCGATCTGGTGGATGAGTATGTGCGTATGAGTGAGACAACATGTCTGATGTCAAGTTTTGCCAGGCTGTGATCGAGGTCTTTGGGCCAGAGTACTTGAGGCAGCCAACTACCGCTGATACAGAGAGATTGTTGGCGACCAACGCAGCTAGAGGATTTCCGGGTATGCTTGGCAGCATAGATTGTATGCACTGGGAGTGGAAGAACTGTCCATTTGCTTGGCAGGGCCAGTACAAGGGGCATGTTAACGGGTGCACTGTCATATTAGAAGCGGTGGCATCACAAGATCTTTGGATATGGCATTCTTTCTTCGGCATGGCAGGTTCTCACAATGATATCAACGTTCTGCAGCGTTCTCCAGTCTTCGCGAGGCTTGCAGAAGGCCACTCCCCACCTGTCAACTTTGAGATCAATGGCCACTATTACAACAAGGGATACTATCTAGCAGATGGTATATATCCTCAGTGGTCAATTTTTGTGAAGACAATCTCGAAACCCCAAAGTGAGAAGAGAAAGAGATTTGTCCAAATGTAAGAGACTGTTAGAAAGGATGTGGAACGTTCTTTTGGTGTGCTTCAATCCCGGTGGGGCATCGTTCGAAACCCTGCACTGTCATGGGATGAAAGAAAGCTTTGGGAGGTGATGACTGCTTGTGTGATCATGCACAACATGATCGTCGAGGACGAGCGTGATGAGAGTATCTTCGACCAAGGATTTGATTATCAAGGTGAAAATATTGAGCCCCTGCACCAAGACCCGGCCACATTTGAACAGTTTGCCCAATTCCATCGTGAGATGCGTGATTGGCACACTCATGTGAATCTTCAAAATGACTTGGTTGAGCACGTGTGGGATCACGTTGGCAACCAATAAATGTATTTGTCCATTTTATGTTCAGTCAAGACAATTTCGATTTGGTTGTCAAACTATTTTATTAAAAACAATTTCAATTGGGTTGTAAAACTATTTTAATTTTCAGACAAATATTTGGGTTCGAAACTAGTTTTCATGCAAATTTGGACAATTCTTGGCCCTGACGGACAGGATGGGGCAAAAGGATACGGCCGCCGCTGGGCGCACGGCCACCGCATCTCAGAACAGGCCCGGACACGACCCCAATTCCCTACCCAAAGGGACAAAAACCGAACAAAACGGACATCCGTTTGGGGTCGCGCGGTGGAGTTGGCCTAAGGTGCTCATTCATTGTCGAGTTTCCCCCGGTTCAACTTTCAGCGTGCACACCTGACCTGACACCACCTTATCTCAGACTTTCCATCGTGCTCTCAGGAAAAGGACTGCCCAAGGATGCCGCACCACGTCCTAGTTCCTGTGATCTATTCTCTCTTACATGCATGCATGTGGAAAATCCGTGCCATTCTATCAATGTAGGATGCATTTGTTGGTTGCTCGCACCTTTTTAAGCACTTTGCATGCTTGTTTCGTTACAGTCTGGTTGAGCATATGATGACAAAAAACTAACATCACAGCTACGCCTGTACGCACTACGTTTGATTGCTCGCATTGTAGGTCACATGAATACATATTGTTTGGTTGCATACGACCATTGAGTAGTGCTTACATTGTACCCTACTTGTTGAGCTTACCCATTAGTACTATGCCTTAGAGCATCTCCAGCTATTGGCCCCCGGGAGTTCGTAAAGTCACCGCCTGGGGCGAATCGGCGCTAAAATCGGCGTGCATGCTTTCATGTTTCCAACCGCCGGCCCAGTTCGCCCCCAGAAGGCGTTTTTAATTTTTTTTGAAAAGGAATTCGGTTAAAATTCGGAAAACGGGACAAAGATTCGGCTAAAATTCAGCAAACATGACATTATTTAAGCGACTTAAATAGTTTTTTCCATAGCAAAGTGAAATACTTAAAAAACAAAGGCCGTAATTACAGGCCAAAGAACGCACTGAGCGTGGCGAAGTCACCGCCATCGCCATTGTCCTCGTCGTCCTTCTCCTTCACGCGGTCGCCCCTGCTGGACCCCTGGCGGGGTCGCCCTGGCGGACCGGTGGCGGCGCGTCGTCGTCGTTGTCATCGTTGAGAACGACGACGCCTCCCTCGTCGCGGCCACGGCGCCGAGCGGTGATTTGCTCTATGGCGCGACACTGGCACTCCAGCTCCGTCCGCGCCCAATCTTCGCGCGCCCACTTCAAGGCCGCCGCGTCGGAGAGCCCTGGTTTCGTCTTCACGACGGGAAGACCTGGCTCTGTCTTCACGGCGGCGAGTCTCGGCTCCGTCTTCGGCTTGACGAAGCGGGGAGGAGCCGAGGAGGAGGCGCGCCCGCCCTCGTTGGTGACAATGCCGGCGCTGCGGGTGCGTCGGCCGAGCAGCGTCTCCGTGGGCTCGGCCTTGACGTTGAACAGTGCCGGCGACCTGGAGGAGTGGGAGGAGGAGCGGGAGGAGGAGGAAGAAGAGGACGCGGTCCTCCTCGGCATCCATTGGCCGCCACTTTGGACTGGGGCAGCAGGGTACGTCATTGGCGGGTCGTTGCCGCTCTCGAGGTGCCGGAGAACGGCGTGGAGCGTGTGGCCTGGGGCGCCCCACCACAGGCGGCGGCCCTCGCTGTTCTTGGTCCCCCGCACCACCGGCGCATTGTTGGTGGAGGCCAGCCGCTCCGCCTGCCGGAACTGGAAGTACGCCGTCCACGCCCCGTGGTTGCGGGCGGCGTACTGCGGGAGGGCCCGCTGCTCCTCCATCGGCGATGCCCGCACGCGGTCGACCTCGTCGCCGAAGTAGTCGACGCGCGTGGTGACGTCGGGCAGCGGGGGGATGGGGACACCACCGGCGCTGAGCTTCCACCGCCCCGGCGCGCGCATGTCTGGAGGCGCCGGGATGTTGGCCTCAAACAACAAGTAGGCTTCCCACTCGTGCAACGAGCGGCGGCTGAAGCCATTGGTCGTCGCCCCATCGCCGCGGAACCTCTCGCCCATCGTCGCGGCTGCGAACGGGGAGAGGGGGAAGAGGAGAGAGGTCAGCGGCGTCGGCGGCTGCGCACGGGGAGAGAGGGGGCTGCGGGCGGGGTGCGGCCACCGGCGAGGGAGGCGGTGCTTTATATAGCGGTAGCGGGGCGGGCGTCGTGTGTACGCGTGGCGGGAGGGGGTGCGTCGCCGCGCGCCGCCGCCCGTGAGGAATCAATGGAAGGCTGACCGGCGGCAGCCTTGGCATTGATTCCCCGCGGGAAACCAAAGCGTTGAGGACGACGAGACGAGGCGGGGTCGCTGACTCGACGGGCCCGATGTTTGTTCGTGCCAAAATCAATCGGCATGGGTCTGCCGGCACCAGTTTCGGGCCTAACCGGCGAAAAAGGGCTCCTGAGGCGTGACTGGGCCGAATTTTCGGCGCCAGCACTAAAAACGGCTGTGGGGGGGGGGGCTGGGGGGGGGCGCGGCTGGAGGTGCTCTTACATATGACCAGACCGAGCACATCAACGCCGCAACACTGCAATGACCATGAAAATGACAAAGATTATGAAGTTCTTCAGCCCAATCCAACGATCCACCTTGCCAAGTTCAAGACTGCCGTATGCCTGCTTTCGCACAAACTTGGAGTAAGCTTCTTCTCCCACCAACCTAGTCTTAAACCATCTGTGGCTGCTGTTGCTATACTCTACCACTTGTACACTTCAAGCTTCCCATGAACTGTAAACTGATACATCTCCAACGTATCTATAATTTATGAAATATTCATGCTGTTATATTATCATCCTTGGATGTTTTACAATCATTTTATAGCAACTTTATATCATTTTTTGGGACTAACCTATTGACCCAGTGCCAAGTGCCAGTTGCTGTTTTTTGCTTGTTTTTTACATCGCAGGAAATCATTATCAAACGGGGTCCAAACACCGCAAAACTTTTTGGAGCATTTTTATGGACCAAAGACACCCGATGGTCCAGAGCTGCACCTGGGGGGTGCCCCGAGGGGGGCACAAACCACCAGGGCGCGCCTGGGCCCCAGGCGCACCCTGGTGGATTGTGCCCACCTCGGTGGCCTGCCGCATCCCCTCTTTACCCTATAAATTCACAAATATTCCAAAAACCCTCAGGGTGAACCTAGATCAGAAGTTCCGCCGCCACAAAGCTCTGTAGCCATCGAAAACCAATCTAGACCCCATTTCAGCACTCCGCCGAAGGGGGAAATCATCACCGGTGGCCATCTTCATCGTCCCGGCGGCCACCATGATGAGGAGGGAGCAGTGGCGGAGGCAGCGCCCGGCCACCCTGGGCACTTGCCCGGGCTCCCTGCCTACTCGTACATTGCACGATGCCCTGTCATAGCTGGGCAAATCCACGTCCACGTCGTGGTTTCCCGGGCAGAATTTACTTGGGCTAGATTGGGCTCTGTGAAAGGTACGCCTAGGCCTAGCAATGTACGCATGTTGGGCTATTACTTACTGGATAGGTCCACCACTCCTCGCCTGGCGCATGTATAGGTCCATCGCTGTGTTGCCAAAATATCCATCGTTGTTCGCTAATCGCTCCACCTCCTTGCCTGTCGACTGTTCGGCTGTTCGTATCTCAGGCTCACGGATCGCCAGAACTGGGCATCTCGCGGAGACGGACTGGCGGTGGCGAGCGGAGCTGGCTGGCCTTGGCTCGGCAAGCAGCCGGCGGCAGGCAGAGCGGATCCATCCCCGGGAAGGAAGGAACGGCTTGCATCCCCGTCTACTCGTGCCCCCTTTTGTAATCGGCTTTGGTAAAATTCTAATTGATCTATTCGTCCGCATCTACAGATTGCATTGATAAATTTAGGGCTTAAATTTTGAAGTCAAGACTTGGGGAATTATCCATATGAGCCCAGTATTTCGTTTAGGGATTTGTTCTACGAAGTACGCCATCCGTTCCTAAATATAAGTCATTTTAGATATTTCAATACAAACTACGTACAGAGCAAAGTGAGTAAATCTACACTTTAAAATACGTCTATATACATTCATATGTAGTTTCTATATATTAAAATCTCTCAACTGACTTATATTTAGAAACGGAAGAAGTACATGTTAATTTCAAGAGTTTGCTTCGGTGCACCCTCTTAAAAGTTGCCACGAATCTACATCTTTAGTCTGCATCGAAATCCATAAATTTTTCTAGGGACGGTTTACCGAAGCAAAGTTCTAACTTCCAAATTCAAATAATTAAATTTCATAGACGAAGAGGTTTTTTTCTTAATAAAGCAAGCATTGAAAATGTGAATGATATGCAGCCAGAAACAAAACTACAGTCTCAACTTTATTTTGGTCTTTCAAAGAAAACATTATTTTTGTCTATGAAACTGAATTTTGATATATTATATATTAGTTCGCTCTAAAATTTCATTGATATGACTACTATATTTATATTTTTACTTCATTATTAAGATGGTTTTTGTTTTTTCAAAATTTGGCACTATTTTATATGTTGTGTATCGGATCACCCAACTTTCATTCCTGATTAGAAACTTAGTTTCAAGTTTGCCCAGGCTTCATACAAATTCTGGCTCCGCCACTGGGAGAGAGTAGTCCACCCTCGAGGCTGAGGGTTTGTATCAGTAGCTATGTGTTTAATCTCTCTCTCTCTCTCTCTCTCTCTCTCTCTCTCTCTCTCTCTCTCTCTCTCTCTCTCTCTCTCTCTCTCTCTCGTTCTTGAGATTTCACGATCTTGATGTATCGCGGGCTTTGTTAATATAGTCGGATCATATGGTGTTTCCCCCTCTCTATCTTATTGTGATGAATTGAGTTTTTCCCTTTGAGATTACGCTGTTATCGGATTGAGTACTTTTATGGATTTGAGAACACTTGATATATGTCTTGCAATTGAATACTTGTGATGACAATGGGGTATCGTATTGATTCAGTTGATATATGTTTTGGCACTCAACTCGCAGATTCCCGAGGTGACATTGGTAATCTATGCATAGGGGTTGATGCACATTCTTGTCTTTGTTTCTCCGGTAGAAATCTTGGGACACTCTTTGAAGTTCTTTGTGCTGGATTGAGTATTATGAATATGAATTTGCTTTGGTGTTATTTTAGTACGAACTCTAGGATAGATCGAACTGAAATAATAGCTTTGTGTTATTTTAGTATGGACTCTTGAATAGATCAAACGGAAAAAATAACTTTGAGGTGGTTTCGTACCCTACAAACAAATTATTCTTATGTTCTCCGCTAGATAGGAACTTTGGAGTGATTCTTTATCGCACTTTGAGGGATGGTTATATGATTCAATTATATTAGCACTGTTGAGAGATTGCACTAGCGAAAGTACGGACCCTAGGCCTCATTTTCAAGTATTGCAATACCGTTTTTGTGCCCGTTTACTATTTGTTACCTTGCTGTTTTTATTTATTCAGATTATAAATATATATTTCTACCATCCATATTACACTTTTATCACCATCTCTTCACCGAACTAGTGCACCTATAGAATTTGCCATTGTATTGGGTGTGTTGAGGACACAAGAGATTTCTTGTATTTGGTTGCAGGGTCGTTTGAGAGAGACAATCTTCATCCTACACCTCTCACGGATTGATAAACCTTAGGTCATCCACTTGAGGGAAAATTGCTACTGTCCTATAAAAGTCTGCGCTTGGAGGCCCAACACGTGTCTACGAGAATGAAGTTGCATAGTAGACATCAAGCTCTTTTCTGACGTCGTTGCCTGGGAGATGAGTGCTTGAAGGTATATCTTTAGATCTTGCAATTGAATCTTTTAGTGTCTTGTTTTATCACTAATTTGGTTTATAAAAGAAAACTACATAAAAAATGGAATTGAGGTTGCATCATATCATTGATCATCTTTATAATATCTTTCTTGAAAATGATGATTCGGAAAATTATGCTCAATTGTTAGAAGAAGAAGTCAATAAAATGTTTGGCACAAAATATTTGAATGATGAGCATGATTGCAATGTTGTTAGTATGAATTCTTTGAATATCCATGATGCTAATGATATGCAAAGCCATAAGCTTGGGGATGCTATATTTGATGAATATGATATTTTTAGTCCCCAAGTTTTGATGAGAAAATTAATTATGATGATTGCATGCCTCCTATTTATGATGATTATATTGATGAAAGTGGATTTGGAGAGGTCATGACTTTATTTAATGATGATTCCCCTATCTTGGAAGATATTTCAATTGATTTTGACAATGAAGTTGCTATCTATGATGATTATGGTGATGACATGTATGCTATATTGAATAATGGTAACCATGAAACTTGTCATTATGATTTTAATTTTTAATCCCATGATAGTTATTTTGTTGAGTTTGCTCCCACTACTATTCATGAGAATAAATTTGCTTATGTGAAGAGTAATAAAATTTCTATGCTTGTGAATCATGAAAAGAATGCTTTATGTGATAGTTATATTGTTGAATTCATTCATGATGCTACTGAAAATTATTATGAGAGAGGAACAAATGCTTTTACATATTGCAATAATATCAAGTTTCCTCTCTATATGTTGAAAATCTTGAAGTTATGCTTGTTTTGCCTTCCTATGCTAATTGATTCTTGTTCCCATAAGTTGTTTTCTCACAAAATCCCTATGCATAGGAAGTGGGTTAGGCTTAAATGTGCTAGTCATATGCTTCATGATGCTCTCTTTATGTTTCAGTTCTTTACTTTTATGCGAGCATCATTGAAATTATCATGCCTAGCTAAAAAGGCCTAAAAGAAAAGTGCTTGTTGGAAGACAACCCAACACTTTTACCTACTTTTTTTGTGTGTTCACATGATTATTCTACTGTATTGATCATATTTTATTGCTTTTGTTTCAATAAAGTGCCAAGTAAAGCCTTTGGGATCATGTTGGGTGATAGTTGATTTGATCTTGCTGAAAAACAGAAACTTTTGCGCTCACAAAAATAATTATCATTTTTAACAGAAGAGTGATTTTGAGTTGATTCTTTTTGCAGAAGATTAATATACAAATTGCTCATGTGGTCCTAATTGTTTCATAATCTTTGGGGTAGCAGAATTATGGTAGTTATCCAGATTACTACAGACTATTCTGTTTTTGACATATTTTGCTTTCAATGCATAGTTTGCTTGTTTTCTAGTTTCTATGGATTATATTGCTCAATATAAATTGTGGAAATGAAATTTTACAGTAGGCATTGTGTGATAACAATTATGAATCTTGTCTATCACAGTACCAAAAGTGAAATGGTTTGCTCTTTATCATACTAACCTATCTCACAAAGTTCTGTTAAGTTTTGTGTGATTGAAGTTTTCAATTTTTGGGTGAGATGTCGATATGAGGAGAATAAGGAGTGACAAGATCCTAAGCTTGGGGATACCCAAGGAACCCCAAGGTAATATTCAAGGAAGATCCAAGCAACTAAGCTTGGGATGCCCCGGAAGGCATCCCCTCTTTCGTCTCCAACATTATCGTTAACCTCACTTAGAGCTATGTTTTCATTCGTCACATGATATGTGTTTTGCTTGGAGCGTCAATTTATTTTGTTAGGATTTTCTTTCTGTTATTTAGAATAATGTTTTGCATCTTTTATTTCAATAAAAGTGGCATTGATAGCCTTTACTATGCTTATTTTACAAGTCTACATGTTGCTGTTTGAAAACAGAAAGTTTACCGATGTTGCAAAAATTCGCTAGAAAAGTCAGAATGTGATAAAATGTTGAAATTTTTTTCAAAATAATCTCTGATAAATTTAATACATTGTGGTTTTTTTCATAATATTTGGATTTTAAGAAGTATTGATACTCTTGCATTCTTTATAGACTATACTGTTTTGGCAGATTGCTGTTATGTTTGCATATGTTTGCTTGTTTAATGATTCTATTTGAGGATAGGAGTATTAAATATGCAAAGGCATTTAGTATCAAAATGTTGAATAATAATTTTAGTAATTTCCTACAGTAGAGAATGAGAAAGTTTTTGCATTGGTTTATACTAACTTATCTCACGAGTTCATGTTGAGTTTTGTGTGGATGAAATTTTTAAAATTTAGGGAAACCGTGATATAAAAGAAATTAAGGAGACACAAAAGCTCAATCTTGGGGATGCCCAAGGCATCCCAAGATAATATTTCAAGAAGTCTCAAGCATCTAAGCTTGGGGATGCCCTGGTAGGCATCACCTTTCTTCACCAACAATTATCGGTTAGTATCGGTTGAGCCTAAATTTTTGCTTCTTCACATGATGTGTGCTATCCTTGGAATGTCATTTTATTTTGTTTTACTTGTTGTTTTAATAAAGTACTTAGATTTGAACGTTTTTAAATAAAATAGAGTCCTCAAATAGTTGCCAAGGAGGCTAGGTAAGCGGCACGCACATCCCATCAACAAAGCTCTTTTCTGTGGAATTGCTCTAGTGCTTCGCTTATATCTTTTTGAGCACGGTGTGCTTTAGTATTTTTGAAGAAATTCTCCCTTGCTTCACTTAAATTAACTAGATGATACCCCGCGCGTTGCTGCGGGTACCTGTAGGTCTATCTCTATAAAATTGCAGATATGATAGTAAGGGTAGACATTGAGTAATATAATGTAGAAAAGCAGTTAAAAAGAGTTTTTCTTGCTAAGTTCTTATTGCTTTGCCGCAATGAATAACTTTAATCTACACAAAAGTCCTATTAAATTTTCCAATGATTAACTTTTTGCATCGAATAACCAAAAGTCACCCCGAGGGGGACACAACCCACCAGGGCGCGCCTGGGCCCCCAGGCACGCCCTGGTGGGTTGTGCCCACCTTGGTGGCCTCCTGCACCCCCTCTTTACCTTATAAATTCACAAATATTCCGAAAACCCTCGGGGTGAACCTATATCAGAAGTTCTGTCGCCGCAAGGCTCTGTAGCCACCGAAAACCAATCTAGACCCCGTTTCGGCACTCCGCCTGAGGGTGAAATCATCACCGGCGGCCATCTTCATCATCCCGGCGGCCACCATGATGAGGAGGGAGTAGTCCACCCTCGGGGCTGAGGGCTTGTACCAGTAGTTATGTGTTTAATCTGTCTCTCTCTCTCTCTCGTGTTCTTGAGGAGATGTCACGATCTTGATGTATCGCGAGCTTTGTTAATATAGTCGGATCATATGGTGTTTTCCCCTCTCTATCTTGTTGTGATGAATGGAGTTTCTCCCTTTGAGATTTCGTTGTTATCGGATTGAATACTTTTATGGATTTGAGAACACTTGATATATGTCTTGCAATTGAATACTCGTGGTGAAAATGGGGTATCGTATTGATTCAATTGATATGTGTTTTGGCACTCAACTCGCGGATTCCCGAGGTGACATTGGGGTAATCTATGCATAGGGGTTGATGCACGCTGTTGTCTTTGTTGCTCCGGTAGAATTCTTCGGGCACTCTTTGAAGTTCTTTGTGTTGGATTGAGTATTATGAATATGAATTTGCTTTGGTGTTATTTTAGTACGAACTCTAAGATAGATCGAACGGAAAGAATAGTTTTGTGTTATTTTAGTACGAACTCTTGAATAGATTGAACGGAAAGAATAGCTTTGAGGTGGTTTGGTACCCTACAAACAATTTATTCTTATGTTCTCCGCTAGATACGAACTTTGGAGTGATTCTTCATCGCACTTTGGGGGATGGTCATATAATCCAATTATATTAGCACTGTTGAGAGATTGCACTAGCGAAAGTACGGACCCTAGGTCTCATTTTCAAGCATTGCAATATTGTTTTTGTGCCCGTTTACTATTTGTTACCTTACTGTTTTTATTTATTCAGATTATAAAAATATATTTCTACCATCCATATTACACTTTTATCACTATCTCTTCGCCGAACTAGTGCACCTATACAAGTTTCCATTGTATTGGGTGTGTTGGGGACATAAGAGATTTCTTATATTTGGTTGCAGGGTCGTTTGAGCGAGACCATCTTCATCCTACACCTCTCACCGATTGATAATTTAGATTAGCCACTTGAGGGGAAATTGCTACTGTCCTACAAAACTTTGCGCTTGGAGGCCCATCACGTGTCTACAAGAATAAAGTTGCGTAGTAGACATCATAAACCCCTGGAGCCCTCTCAGTGAACACCACATACCACTTATCCTAATAGTACACAAGAGCACACAGTTCAATCACAAGCAATTTAGCACACGAGTAGCAAGCAATGAAGCAGAAGAGCAATAGTAAGCATGCATGATCATACGGCATAGCAAGCTCAACCTATCATCACTACTATGGTGTCATCCTACCACCACATCCAAAAGAGGGTGTACTAGTTCGTGATCATTGTGAGGGGTTAGTATATATCACCTATAGACCATATTGTTTTCAAGCCCTATCTGCACAAAATATACATCGTTATTGTAATCGTCGTCCTTGTCGCCATCGTCGTCAAGGATCATGACGTCGTTGCCACCAGCAGAAGCAGCACTAGTAGTAGTGCTTGCCCAGCCATGTCCTCAGCCAGAGCACCCTGTGCGCGTCTCCCATGGCAACAAACCCAATACCCTGGGCTTTGTTGTTCAGCAGGTGGCTGAGAGCCGCCATGAGAGCCTCTGGGCTGAAGCCACCTTGCTCCATGACGGCACGGTAGAGGTTAAGGTGGATGTTGACCGTCTTGCTCTCACTACTAGGAAAAGGGCTATAGATAATAATGACGCACCACACATGTGGTGCGCCACTATTATATACTAATGGCGCACAACACCCATGTGCGCCACTACTAACAAATTGTTTTTTTATTTTTATTTTCAAAACTAGTAATGGCGCACCACACCCTCGGTGCGCCACTACTAATTTTTTTCAACTTTTTTTTTCAAAACTAGTAATGGCGCACCGTGAGTGTGGTGCGCCATTACTAGTTACTAAGTTTTTTTCAATTTTTTTATTTTTTTAAACTAGTAATGGCGCACCGTGGGTGTGGTACGTCATTACTAGTTTAACTAGTAATGGCGCACCACTCCCACGGTGCGCTATTACTAACTTTGACCAAAAAGTCCACCGAATGCACCCCCCGGACCGCCTTTTCAGTTTTTAAAAAAATAAAAGAAAATGATGGAATTGTAAAAAAATAAAAAAATAAGTTTCCCATGTGATATGTGGTCTACTTGTTGGGAAAATTTACAAATATAAATTTCGACTTTATTTGCAAAATCTTTCTGGAATTTGTAAAATGGGCATAACTTTTGCATACGAACTCGGATTTAAAAGTTTTTATATGAAAAATCATCTACTCGAAAAGTTACATCCGAATTGAACTGGGGGAACCTTGTTCAACATCTTCAAAATACCCAAAAACCTAATAGAACAAAAGATACGGCGCTTTTAAGATCTAGAGGGGGGGATGAAAAAAATTCAAACTTACTAGTGGCGCACCATTTGCTAGGTGCGCCACTAGTAACAGAAAAAAATTGGTTTCAAAAAGAAATTGGATTTTTAAAAAAATATGATACGTAATATGACTGGGAAGTTTGAAATATTTTTTCAAAATTTCATCATACTCATGAACATGAAGAAAGTCCTAGACATCAACAAGGTTTAATATGATTGATATGATAGATATATCAACAAGTGTGTGTGAAGTGAGCTGGTGCTGGGGTTGGATAGAACTGCGAAGTTAAGCGTGCTCGGGCTGGAGTAGTGTGAGGATGGGTGACCTTTCGGGAAGTTTGACCACAGAGTGCGATTTGACTTGAGATTAAGCATATTGACCTGAGATTAAGAAAAAAATGAAAAAAATGGAAAAAAAGTTCTGAAAAAAATTAAAAAAATTGTTATTAATGGCGCACTTACTAATGGCGCACCACAGGTGCGCCATTAGTAAAAAATTCTAATGGCATGGTGCTAGTGGCGGCGCCATTAGTAAAAAATTCTAATGGCATGGTGCTAGTGGCGCACCTGTAGTGTGCCATTAGTAGCGAAAACAGGTGCGCCACTAGCAGGCCTTTTCCTAGTAGTGTCTCCCTGATGGCGGTGGTCACCTCCTTCTGCTTGAGTCATGCTGTTGAAGACGGTCAGCTCTTCCTCCATGAAGCATGCCCGCTTCCTATTCCTATCAAGCATAGGAACGTGCTCACCATCCTTCCCAAGAGCATCAACGTTGATGGTGTCTAGATAATCGGGCATCGGCGAGCCCAGCGGCTGACTAGATTAAGCATATTGACCTGAGATTAAGAAAAAAATGAAGAAAATGGAAAAAAAGTTCTGAAAAAAATTAAAAAAATTGTTATTAATGGCGCACTTACTAATGGCGCACCACAGGTGCGCCATTAGTAAAAAATTCTAATGGCATGGTGCTAGTGGCGGCGCCATTAGTAAAAAATTCTAATGGCATGGTGCTAGTGGCGCACCTGTAGTGTGCCATTAGTAGCGAAAACAGGTGCGCCACTAGCAGGCCTTTTCCTAGTAGTGTCTCCCTGATGGCGGTGGTCACCTCCTTCTGCTTGAGTCATGCTGTTGAAGACGGTCAGCTCTTCCTCCATGAAGCATGCCCGCTTCCTATTCCTATCAAGCATAGGAACGTGCTCACCATCCTTCCCAAGAGCATCAACGTTGATGGTGTCTAGATAATCGGGCATCGGCGAGCCCAGCGGCTGACTAGATCACATAGCATGTTTGTCAGTTGCCAGCCCGAAGGAAAAGATCTGTTGCATCTGGTGGTAGTTCTGGATAGGTCTATTGAGGAACTTTGCGTCCTTGAGGTGAGCCTAAGAAAGAAACAGGGCAGGGTGATTTGTTAGTATGGCAATGGTTCATAGGCTTAAACAGCTGGTTAGTTAGAATGACATGGTTTGTGAGCTAATCGTGATGTGGCCTTGGTAGTGCTCTGCCTTCAAAGGATCGAGCAGGTGTCCTCATCCCATGAAGCACCGCTCACGTCTCTAAGCTTGGACGCGGTGATCCATCTCGCTCTCCACTTTCTCAGGTGGTTGTAGAACTGGGTCGAGGTGACCTCCTGTCCACATAACTGGAACACTTGCTTTGCAACATCGTTCAAGTGTATCTCACACATCTTGTTAAGCACAAAAGTGGAGAGGAACGGCTGCCATTTCATGTTGTTCCCCCTGCCATTCTTCTTCTCCTTTGCGGCTACCTTTTGAGCAGTAGCATGAGCTACAACATTGGGCTGAGCCAGCACAAATGGAGGAATCGTAGGCGACACCTCAAAAACGTCTGAATCAGGAGGCATCTAGTCGATGTGAGGCTAGAAGTCCTCGACATAGGACGGCGGGAACTGACTCTTGAAGAGCACGATGGTCTGACTAAACTCTTGCGTGGTCATGTCCTACAAATGAAAGCGTCATCAACACCACAACACACTACACATGGACAGTAGGAACTACCAGTAAAACATGGGCATATCAAACTAGCAGTAACACATGCACACATGGATGATCTAGTTGAAGACAACACTGCCAAATCCATCAAAGCATACCCCAACTCAGCACAATAGAACACATCACTAATCATGTACACATGGATGATCTTGTTCAACACTTGCACACTATGAAAAAGAAATTGATGTTTCATATCATCTTTTACATGCTCGGATCTGTAAAAGGATCGATACTTGCGATCATCTATGAATTGAAAGAGAAACTGATGTTTCATATCATCTTTTACATGCTCATATCTTCAAAAGAAATATGTTGGATCCTCTCTCTGCTTATGGTTCAAGTATTCTAACAATGTCATACTCCTGGCCTTCCATTACGTGCTGCGGCAGCAAGTCTATGTCGCAATTTGCCGCGTCCAACGTCACTGTCGGCAGCGGGCACTACGAGATGGAGTAGGAACCATCCTCATCCGCGTGGTTTACATGATCCAAGACGACGATAATGCCGAACGCCGACATGGCGTCTCCCGTCTTTCTCGATGGAGGCAGCACTTCAGGCAGCGGGGGCACGACCGACAGTCAGGAAGCTCTAATTGCTGAGAGCGCCTATAGCTCCCTTCCATTCTTGTTTCTCGATGTTCCCATGGCCGGTGCGCATGCCATCACCTGCCTGCCTGCAGAATGAACGATTGTAAGTTTGTAGATACTTCCTCCGTTTTTATTTAGTCCGTGTATTAGTTTTGATCAAAGTCAAGCTTTGTAAATTTTGACAAAGTTTATAAACAAAAACATGAGCATACACAATAACAAATCAATAACGTTAGATTTATTAATGAATGTACTTTCCCATCATATAAATTTGTCATGGTAAATACTTATATTGTTTTCTATAAACTTAGTCAAAATTTATGAAGTTTTGACTTCAGTCAATTCTAATATGCAGAGCGAAGAAAAACGGAGGGGGTAATACAGTATATATCTGGAGAGGAGAGGACCGTGTAGAGACAGACTGTGACCGCTGATACATGGTTGGAGCACTTGGACAGCCCTTTTCGTTTTCCAAGGAAGTCAGGCGAATTCTGGGGTCTAATCATGCTATAGGTGCTCATCAGCTCATGCATTGTCGACTTTCCCCCGGTTCAACTTTCATCGTGCACACCTGGCACCACCATGGCATTGCCGTTGCCATGCATCAAGAGTAATACAGACCACAGTGCACCTGCTGCCCCATCTTCTCTCGGACTTTCCATCGTGCTCTCAGGAAAAGGACTGCCCAAGGATGCCGCACCACATCCTGGTCATAATATGGAAGTCCTGTGATCTCATCTCTCTTACATGCATGCATGTGGAAAATATCACGAAACTGCTTACAACAAAATTGCCGAGTAGCCAGAGCAAAACAATGTGGTGGGTTCTGCCAAAAAAAAAAACGAATGAGTGCACACTGTGAATTACTCGCAGCAAAAATTCCCACTTTGAAGAGAATAACTGGGCGCAGAGCCGATGCTCGCCGACTTAACTCTGAATTTTGTTCCAAGACGCTGTTTTTCTCTGACAGTATAAAACGAGAAAAGAACTGAACAAGTGCCGGTACAGAGAGAACACCAATCCTGGCAATGTGCTGGAAAGTTCTATCACTGCCCAGGGTGGGTATGGCTGCTAAACTACTGGGGTTTGCCTGCCGCTTACAAGGGGAGGAAAGCGTGTAAATCGCCCAATGCGTTTTCTTTTTCTAGCAACTAGCAAGTCCAGTCATCATGCTGTGGTGGTTCAACAAGCGATGTCACGGTCTCGTCACGTTGCCACCTCATGCTAGGCTGCTAGCTTGCCCTTTCGTCTCGAGCTTGTGGGACGAAGCGCCACAGATCGACTGCGATATCGAGCTCCTTTTGCTTGTGGAACCTGTAGGTCCGAGGTAGATCATAGCGCAGCTGCAACAGGGAGAAAGGGATGACGTTACAGATGTCACCACAGCAGATGCGAAACAGAAGACATGGTTTGGGCCCAGAATCCCGAATGCAGAATAACCTTCCCATAAAAAACCAAAAAGTATTTATCCTGGTTTTAAGCAAGACAAGAAAGGCTAGCTTATTTTTCTGTTTCAAATAACATTACCTCACACAGAACTTCAGCACTGAATGCGTTGCAATTACGCAGGGCTGCCTTCTTGATGTACTAAAAGATCAGAAGCACAGAAAGAAAATGAACACTAGATGAACATTTTTTCCACATGAAATGTACAAAATGGAAAACGAACAAATATCGACTATGGTTAGGTTCATCGTGTACAAAATCGAGTAATTCCTTTTGGAGCTCCAATATTCTCTACAAAGAAGGCATTAAAGATGTACACGACAGAAGAACTTACTTCTCTCGTGGAAGTCTTGTGTAGAGAATAGACAGCTTGAGATGCAACCTGTGAATAATAAACAGATATAAAAAACTTACTACAACACTAAGAGCGTCTTTCATTAACTGGTATAGTAAACTGTTGCTCTGACAACCTTCAAGCCCATAGAAAGGAATTCCATGTCGGCTCCTTTTCTTTTTGTCCCAAAGGGAGGATTCATGACAACAGTGTCAATAAGAAGGCCTGCACCATATCTCTTATAAGGCACTCAAAAGGTTATGGGCGCTTTTCAATGTTAAAACTTAAAAGCATCTGTATTTGTGAACCAGTGTAATTCATTTCACAAGAACCACATTTTACATGTGTTCCTTTTGCTAGCATGATTATATTTCATCTACTTTCCCTCGCAAAAAAAATATCATCTACTTTCTTTTACCTGCGCAAGCTACACAAAATACTAATACTGGGAAGTAATCCAGCCAGCTTGGAAAGCATGTTCAGCTAGGATACTGAATTGGTCACAAAATGATGTCCTAGACATTATTTACTTATGTAGTATTGAATATAAAAAAAGGGCAGTAGAGAAGAATGATGCTGAAAAGAACTTCCACAGTGGTAACAGAGAATAGTGTATGACAACCAACAGATCACTGAAGTTTCGATGAGCCTACACAAAATATGTTACCACTGAAGAAAAATACCTTTTAAATTTAAGTTCTTTATGTCACACTGAATTAAGTCGATATCCAGCTGCATAACAAAACATTTAATGAAAAGAAACATGTCATTCACATGTTAAAATATAGCATATCCTAGAAATATCAAGTTACTGCGTCAATCCTCTCACATACTACTTTCAGCTCTACCTCTACGTCACCAACATGTACTTAACCAGCGAACATAAGGATGTGACAGGATAGCTTAGCATATTCATGGAGTAACTGAGTTCAACATAACTTAGGTGAATGGTTTTCTGTGTTGAGGGATGTGTTTCTGACCAGTATTGGAGTTCAGGGTTTAGAGGGGTAATGCACTTATCTCATATAGATACTACATTTAGGGTCAACTCCAGAATTACATTCTCCTCGCTAAAAAGAATCCTCCAGAACTGTATTTGGTACAAGCTAAGGCCCACAACCTTGTCCCTACGAATTTCTTAAGAAACACATAACGTAATGCTAAAGGCAACATAAAATGGGGACCTAAACAGTTTTCAGCTAACTGCACTTGCAAGTTGTTATCCTTTAATCAACTGTAGTAAGCGCTCGAGATAATAGACCAAGCAGACCCACAGAAAATTCTGCGTGATGTTTGACTCATTATAGAGGGAAAAGAGTCAATATGAAGGTTTATTTGCTTCAGATAAAAGTAATTGTTGCAATTGGAAATGAAAGCAACAGCATACCTCTAGATCAGTAGTATTTTCTTGAGCAAGTTCAAGGGACTGGAGGTCAATATCAATACCAGTGACATGCCTGTCATTCCACAATCGTAGTGAATAAGATTAGGGATATCTAACAACAGAATAACAACAAAAATCGTAAGATACCCAACTGGTACACAAACACGTCGGTTTATAAGTTCATGACAATAATGGACAACCATTTCAAATATTGTGCAGTATATGAGTTTGTTACATGCCATGGGAATGATAGTGCCACATAATGATTGTTACGCAACATAATTTTGACCAGCATATAGAAATTTCAAACCAAAAAAATATGTGGTATAATAATAATAGAAACAGTTTATTTTCTTAGCTCTTCAGTACGAGTGATTAAGTTACAGACAGGGCACTAAGGGAGGTGGATTAGTGAGCCTGTATAGTAGTATACTGTCTAGTAAGATCAAATACTGGTAAATCAGCACATAAACATCATGAAGCAATGTACTGCCTACTAGTTAAACCCTTGGTGTCCCCCAAAACATGGTACTAGTTAAACCTTTAGATACCTTATTCTGCACAATCAATCAACAAATCACGGCAGAGGTAACCACTCTTCAGTTCTCCATTTAGCTACTGTTTACAGCAGGTGTGCGAATTATGGCACCGGAATTATAAAAATGACAACGCTATTGTACGGTTAAGGAGCGGAGATCTCTGCTGATACCACCTCGGAAGAAACGACTCTGAACAAGAACTGAAGAAAACGGTTACCAAAATACTAAGAGCTTCAACACACTCACTCAGCATCCAGCAGAGCGCTTGCGACGGCCAGGGTACCACAGCCGCACCCAAAATCAGCCACCACTTTGCCAGCTATGTCATCGAAGCTGTTCTCTGCCTGATGGATTCAGCAAATCACCATGAGAAAGATACAACAGAGGCACACAACCAGAATCACTAGAATTCCAGCATCCAAGCACGCCCAACAGGCCTAATTAGCTATCTGTCTACCTTATGGTTCCACAAGCACTGTTCAGATAAAACTAGCCAGGCAAGACATTCCTAAAGGTTGAGGCACAACTTGCAAGCAGCTGAAAAATCAAACATTCCCAGCTTTGTACTACAGACAGTAAGCTTACACAGAGCCAAAAGAACTAAAGTGCGAGCAACAACATGTGCAGAATCTTGAATCTTCTATGGCAAAGCATGGAAGCCGCCACAGGCCTAGTAGCCCACTGCCGGAGTAGCTTGCCGGTTTTGGGCATGGAGCCGCGGCCGCGCGCACTCGCGGCGTCCAATTGCAGACAGAATCACATCACAGCAAGTACCAGGATCGCATCCATGCATAAAGCAAACAAAGGCATATCGGAATCAATCGGGGCGGGGCGGGGCGCTACCGTGTAGAGCATCCTCGACGCGATGTGGGGGCCCGTCGCGTACTGCTCCAGCTCCACCTGCAACCACGGCCGGCGGCGGCGAAGCTCAGATAAATTCCATGCTTTGTTCCGGAGGCGAATCGAGCGGCGGAGGCGGCGGGGGGTACCTTGGGGTCGGAGAACTGGGTCAGGCCCCCCAGGAGGCCCTCCAGCTGCTTCAGCTTCATCTCCTCCTCCTACCCTCGCCGTCGCCGTCGCCGTCGCGGAGTTGGAGATGTGGCCTCTCTTCCTGCCGGCGAGCCAGTGGCGCCTCCGACGGCCAGAGGGCGGCCTTTTCCTTTGGGGCCGGCCGTTGCGGGCCGGACCGCATTACCAGGCCTCTATTCTGGCCCGCCTGTAAGGCCCAACGCCAGCCCAAGAGCCCATCACGCCCTTCCCACCAAAACGAGCCCAGTACGTGGGGGTCGGAACTCGGACAGGCGGATGGTCCCTCTCTCTCTCTCTCTCTCCTTCCTCTTCTGCTCGTGCCGTGCGGCGGCCGGTGGGCTCGAGACCGCCGTCGCCGTCGCCATCGCCGCCGGCTGCTTCCCGCTCCGTCCGTAGGCGCCGCGAGCGAGACGGGCGCTTCCTGTGGGCGACGGTGCACGTAGTAGGTACGTGCTGCTCGCTCGTCCTCGCCCCAGTTCTTCGCCTTTGCGCTTGAGCAAGCAGCATTTTTTTTCCCTAGCTAAATTAGCTAGATTTCTTCGCCTCCACAAAAGGGGTTCCATTTTGTTCCAGTGCCGTGCGTGATGGTCTGAGCTCGTAGTTTCCTTCATCTTCGACCGATGTTGCAGTCTAATTATAAGACTAATTAATCCATGCCATTTCTGAAGTGTCCAAACTCCAAATTGGTTGCATAAATGATACTCCACAGCCACAGCCAGAACAAAAGTCTTGTCATTTGCTAAATATATGTGCTATAACATGGACATATATATTGATCAAACTTAGACACGAGTTCTGCATGCACTCTCTGAGAAAACTGCCTGAAAGGATCACAGATTCAGTTCAGAATGAATTTACAGCTCAATTCTGCGCAATTTATTTTTCAGCCAAGTAGATGTGCTTTACTTCACAAGGAAAACGAAACGACTGATATGGGCACATAGCATCGCATGCCATGCACTGGGATGTTAATGTCTTCTCGGCTTGACCAGCATCTTGCAATGGGTACGGGTGGTGTGTGCGCCACGTTTTCTGAATAATGCGTGCTGCTTAATTAACCATAGTTTTCTTTCTCTTGCATGAAGTAATCTATTTATGAAAGTAAATGCCCCATTAACAGCGCAAGTTAATAAACCCATAAACCCCCCTTAGGTTGTAGCCATTAAGGGGCCATAAGGCCGGTCTTGTCAAGATATAATGTGACACGCCATGCCAATGTCTCCTCTTCCGAGAGATGCAGGCAGACAGGAACCAGCATCCGGCCGGTCCCTCTGCCCCCCCCCCCCCCCCCCCACTCCACCGCTAGCAGTAGCCAGCTTCTGAAACCCCTCCATGGATTTCGGTTGCTTCCAGCCCCACGCAGGGAGCTGCGATGACATGCCGCTTGATTTCCATGTGCAGCAGAGTGGTCACTATGATCTCCACTCCCTTGACCGTTCGTTCGGGCCTGTCGGCGCATCGATCGCCCCCTTTGCGGCCTTCTATCCTGACTACTACCCACAAGGCGCGACGACCAAGGCTGTCATCGGTGGGGACTCTTCATCATCAATCGTTCATAGTTCTGGACCTCACCTGCCTCTGCTGACGCCAAAACTTGAGGTTTCACATCTCATAGGAGGCGGCCTTGGATCATACAAGGCCTATGAGATGAGCCGCAGGTTTTTCCCAAGAAAGAAGGCCTCCAGTAAGGCTCTCAAGAGGGCTAATGTTGTCAAAGGGCAATGGACACTGGAAGAAGACAGGTAAGAATTAGATCTGTTGTTTCATGCTTCCTTCAGTATTTTCTCTGTTTGCAGCGCTGCAAGTCTGTGTTATTTTACTTGCTATCTGCGATGTTAAGTTCGTTCTTGCAAATTTTACAGGAAGTTGGTGAAGTTAGTGGAGCAGTTTGGACTGAGGAAGTGGTCTCAGATAGCGCAAATGTTGCCTGGAAGAGTAGGAAAGCAGTGCAGAGAAAGATGGCACAACCATTTGAGACCTAACATCAAGGTTTGTCTCTCCAGCTTCCATTTGAGCTGAACCGAGGAGTCAAATCTATTTTAATCTCCTTTATATTCTGTAATAAATGGAATGCCTACAGTTATGTCTTTTGCTTTGACCGTTTTAATGAGATAATAAACTAATTAAGCTCCAAAAAAACCAATTTGAACGCATTGAGTGAGATTTGAATGTCGTTGGGTCACTCTGCAATTCATTATGGGTGCACTAAATTTTGGGAATTATGTACGCGATGTCATTTTTGGTTTGCTTATATCAGGCTGGTCATAGTGGGGAATAACTTATCCTAGTGTCATATGTGCGATGTCATTTTTGGTTTGCTTATATCAGGCTGGTCATAGTGGGGAATAACTTATACTAGTGTCATGCATATGACACTAGTCTAAGTTACTACCTTAAGGACTTCATAAAGGACTTCATTAATTAGTTTGTAGACTCATCTTGTCTTGTAAAGCGCTATGTTACAGTAACATATTATGTTACCACTTCTCATTAACTACATGCCACATAAGCAAGAATTTCTCGGAGTGCGCTATGTTGCTCGCTAAGTTACTCCCACTATGACTAGCCTTAGACTCATGGGTGGGGATAGTATTTAGTACTAGATTTGCAATCTAATTCAGCTTAAAAAAACTAGTTTGAATACATTCAGGGAGATTTGAATGTCAATGGGCCAGCCTGCCCTTTATTAAGGGAGCACTAAATTTTGGGAGTAATATAAGCTATGTCTTTTTTGGTTAGCTTTTATCAGGTTGATGGGTGGGGAATGGGTATAGTACTTAGTACTAGAATGGTTCTTATCCATGTTGATAGAAACTCAAACCGGCACACAAAAACTATTTTTCTACCCTTCCAGTGAGCCAAAGAGAAGAAAATTCTAACCTGACATGGCCACATGGGACAAGAAAACATAAACTGAGGAAAAATATGATTTAGGAAAAAACCAGAAACAATGCATCATGGAAAATCATGTTGGCGACCAGAGCTATAGAAGTTCAAATAACCTTTGCCCGTATTAAATTTTAAAAAACTACAAAATGTTTAATGATAAATAACAATAATGGGTAAATATCATGGTGAAACACAAAAAATGAGCATGGATGTTTCCAAATCTGAAATATTTCTGTCAAGTTCTTTTTCCTGAAAACTTCTCATATTATCTGTGTAGTATTCATCCTTGAAATAAACTTTTTGTGCGTGGATGAAACCACAAATGCAGAAAGATACTTGGAGTGAGGAGGAAGACATGGTTCTAATACAAACACACAAGGAGGTTGGCAACAAATGGGCAGAGATAGCTAAGCGCCTCCCTGGGAGGACTGAAAACTCCATAAAAAATCATTGGAATGCAACCAAGAGAAGGCAGTTTGCACGGAGGCGGACCCGCACAAGCGCCAAGAATCCCAAATCTGGGACCCTTCTGCAGAACTATATCAAAAGCCTTGGAATTGGCTCTAGCAAGGTCACTGCTGCTCCTCTAGCCCCAAAAGAACCTCCACTGTCTCCATCTTCACCAGCACCCTCAACACAAAATCTGGCCGAGGTGAATGACAGTTGGTCAGAATCCAACCCATCCAACACAATGATCACCCAAGGACTATTCAGCACAGAAGACAGACAGGCTGACTCTTGTGAAGAAATTCTAGTCCCTACATGTGATGATTTTTCTGTTGACATGTGTGATGGTTTATTTGACACAAAGGAGGATGCGCAATACCCGGTTTACAGCATAGATGATGATGTTGACATGGACTATATCTTCAACCATATGGACTACACTATTAAGATTGACCATGAGATAGATATGGAGATGGCGTGGTGTGATGACGCACTCGTAAACATTGAATCTGGATCATCGCCATTGGTGACAGCGGTAGGTCCAACAGAAATGAAGACTGTCCAGGTGAAGGAGGAGATGGATCTAGTTGAGCTGGTCACACGTACACAGACTTGACACTATTATATATGCATGCTATTTATAGGTAATATGACGACCTTTTGGAGGTTACTATGGGACATGCTATTTATAGATAATATGACGACCTTTGTTTCCGTAGATTATATGACGACCTTCTGGATGTTTCCATAGATTATATGACGACCTTCAAATGTATTATGGAATCCATATTGACATGATAAAAATGGTAAATAAGACCGTCTGTATTATATGGCTTGAAAATGAAGTGTTTATTATGGTATAGTTACCTAATCTTTACTTTATTTTCGTTATGGAAATGGAGATGAATTGCTATACTTTTATGAACAATTATGGATAACATGTCAGTGCGGTGGAGCTATGCACTGACACGGTGCACTTTTCTGTACACTTAATTCAAACTGAGAGATTGTGTGGTCAATTCAGCATCCAGCATTCAGATAATTCTTCTCTCAAGTTTAAAATAGCACACAATATGGTTGAATAGTACATAATAGGTTGTTTTAAGTTAGAACCCATGGATAAACGAAAGCATTGCATTAAATTTTTATCACATCGACCCAACGTAGGACATCTGCGCTCAGGCTCAGCTAATACAACCATTCATTCTTTGTTCAATTGATCCAGGAAATTTCGTTGATACCTGCACACGATCGTAATAGGTAGTTATGAAAAAAGTTTAATAGGCAAAGACATGTTTAAAAAGGAAACCTTTTTATTGATTCTGCACAAGCTGTTCCAGTGTGATACTTCAGTTTCTGTTGGTAATGCAAATTGGGATTTTATTCCTTTTTTTTTACATGTTGGCAATCTTGTTCAAATATAGTCAATGTTTTAAATAGCGGGCTATGCCAAATAGCGGCGGACCTCAAAATCAGCTATAGCGGGCTATAGCAGGCTATAGCGGGAAATTTGTACATGAGTCCATTTAGCGGCACCCTGCTGAAAAGGCTATAGCGGGCTATAGCGGAGCTATAGTCGGCTATTTAAAACTATGAATATAGTACTGTATATATTCCTTTCAAAAAGAATGTTTAAAAATCAATTCATATAATTTACTAAACTATGAGCTGTTGATATGAGTTTTCCTTTTTGCTGAGATAATTTATATTTGAAGAACGTAGTTAATGTTAATAAGGCATCATACTTGGAGTCTTTTATTAATAGCTGAAGAAAAAAATTACCCTATATGCAGGGAAGGGTCACAATCATGATGAAAATGCTCCTGTTGATTAGCTTGATTAGCATGGCCACTAGACCCACTAGGTCCAACATCCTGGCAAGACATTTGCAGCACATTTTCCGCACTAGTTTCTTGTATCTGGTACAACAAAGAGATAAAAATTGAAGCATGCATAGCTCACACATCTTTGGAATACATGTGACGAACTCAGCCATTAATTTACCGTTCCCAATAAAAACCACATCCACGGAATTTTAATAACAGTATAAATACCTTCTTTTGCCAAGAATTCTATGGTTCGTCATGCATTTCCATCGAACAAGCAAAAATATACATATTCAGAAAAAACATTGAAAGAGCAGGACTTTCTAATCATGTCATGTCTCATATTTTCAGTTGCATGATATTTCTTTAGTTAGGAGAAAGAAACTAGATGATTGGCAATTTAATGAAATTACCAAACAATACGAAGTCGGCTAGTGCTAACTTTCCCTTCATATATATGTCTTTATATTATCTCCGAGGCTTCCCTGTACTGTGTTTGGAACTCCTGAGCATGTCTAAATGAGGATTAACCAAAATAATTTGTGTATATATGGCACATTCAGGCTAAGCGAATGCTGGAAATAAAATAAAACGATCAAAAACCGTGAGTGAAGAGATGAGGTTTATCACTCATATTTATGTATTATACCTTCTTCCGTAAGTCTTTATTAATATCTTGCAGTTGTTGTTCCTGCACAAATTAGTAATTAGTAATTCTGGGGCATCTACGCTGAAAGAAATATATTGAACAAGATCAGGGCTTAACAAGACGACGCATGTGTTACCTTGCGCTTGAGCTCAAAGAGCTGATCAAGTGACTGTTGGCTCTGTATAAGTCATAAATAGCTAGTCAGCATGGCATTCTACATGTTAAATACATCTGATCTCAAACATTTACTATATATTATTACAGCATGCATCTGAACCTATGACGTGAGAAGTACATATATCTATATATGTGGAAATATGATCACCAGTGAATTTACTTGACTATGATGATGTACCTTTGTCGCCCTGATATGTTTGAGAGATATCTCAATTTGGTTCTCAAGCTGCTCAAGTTCCTTCATGTTAAGTGGGCCCAAGTCCTCGCCAAGAAGATTTCTGTAAAAGATCAATATTTTAATTCATGCACTAACAGCTCCTCTCTTCTCTCTGTAATCTCTCTATCTTCTCTCAACTAACTCTCTCCATGATCAAGACGACTCAGGAACCATCTGTGGACCAAGCAAACTATATGCATGCAATTCTCCTGATCTCTTCTTGCATGCAGGCCATGCGATCACGCTTAATCTACCAATTAATTCTGTAATGCAGCAACTAAAACGCACACAGCCACACAACAAGCACATGTCTGCGTCTGCTAATGTGTGTTTGCCTCCATCTCCGTCTAAGAACACGCATGCCAAGCCCATGTCATCCATGATCGCTTAGTCAATGGCAATATTAAATAGCAATCGATCACCTGGTAAGTAATTAATGGTCGACATGATCGATGTATCTAACACTTCCTATAGTTGGCTAGGTAGGGCATACATACCTCTGAGTTGTCTGTAGGAACTCAACTCTTGTCTTCAGCTTCAAGTACTCCTGGTAATTGCTCTAGTTTGGATAAGAAAAATTAATAACCACTGGTCAAGTAATCGAGTGAAATCATGACTATGATACAGAACTACATTATGCGCAAACCATAGATATGTATGGTTGTTTACAAGGTACTGCTAAAACTTTCTAGGAGACAATAGCTATGTAACAATGAAAATAGAAGGGCATGGCATACTATAAGATACTGCTAATTAAGTATTTCAAAGTTGATAATATGAATGAAAAAGCATACATAAATTAGCATATATAGTAGTTTTTACATCACATTGAAGTTAGGGGATAAGTCCTCTCCAGCGTCAATTAGTTTTGCTTTCAGAAAGGGATATTAGATCCATCATGTGAGAGCTCTGTACATGTGCAAATGTTCAGAAAGTTTTACTTAATTCCATTAAATACTTGATGCTACTCAGAAGCAGTAGATGGAGCTCTTATATTTCACCATATACCACTGCATTTACTTAATTAACAATTTAGTACATCCAAATATCCAATTCGAATTATTATTTTGCTTTCTATATTGATATTTGACTCGCTATGACCCGTGAAATTACATTAAACGCATTACTTCCAGTCATCAAATTGCCATCATCAGATCCTGAACATAAATCCTATCCAAGACTAACAATTCACAAAATGCACGTGGCATGTGCCATGTATATACTTCTAGAAACACTGGTCTAGTGTCTAGTAGACTAGTACACACTGTTTGGTTTTGCACATGAAATGTATAAGAAGCAACAGTGTTGAAAAGGTTACTAGTTCAATCTCCGGAGCTGTAGTTGCCTCCGAGTTGAAGTTGCAGCTGCGGTACCGCTCTAATGTCTTGTACATGCTGTTGAACAACAAGAAAAATGGATTATACACAAGCTTTTAAAAGAAGGAAATCTTGAAATATCACTGACCCAATTAACGTGACATAAGAGTTCATTACATTCTAGTGTGACATGACCAAACGAATTTGACATTGTTGAATCGTTTGGAGAACAGCTATTTCTAAGTCGACCATTTCACTTAAACAATTGGATGTAAATATAGAGGACCTTTGGATTGAAGGGTTTTTCTAAGAATTTGCAGGTTTTTAATCCATAGGAACTTTCCCTATGAAGGTCCCCATTCCAAACATGACCAGTCTGTAAATATTAATTGTAACATATCTTTCATTAAATAATAGACGGTACTCCTGCCGATTTTATGAAAATTTTAAAGCTATGGAATAATTTTAATTGAGAAAATTAGGATATTGGCCACATCACAGGTTGGTACTCAAGAAGTGCATGGTAGCATGGTACAAATTTCTTGCTACTTACTCTATTAATTTGTTTCGTAAGTACATGTAATTCTAGAAAGAAAGAAAGATGTTGATAAGTTCGGGAGCGGCAACAGTGGAGTATCGGTGGCTTGTTCTAGCGGTTGCAGTGGCCATTCATGGTCCATGGATCTCAATGTAATTTTTATTACGTTTTGAGGTGTTTTATATTTTTGGTGAATCTTTATAATAGATCTGGTTCTTTTCGCAAAGAAGTGGTGTAACTCTGTCTACTAAGATATTAAAAAATATTTACATTTGTAAGGTCAAAGAAAATAACGCCTTGTGAGAAACCACGGACTGGCGGCCTAGCCACCACAACTTGATACGATCCCTCTCGCCGCCGAGCAAAGCCCGCGCGGCGCCGGGGAGGCTGCTGCTCGTCAGGAGCCGGTATGGAGGAGCTTGTGGGCTACTACGGCACGCCGACAGTGCTGCGTGGTCGGGTTGTGGCTGTCTGTTGACGGTGTTTGACGGGCACTGAGCTGTGTCACCGGAGAAGAGGGAGTTGATGCATGATCCTAGATGGCGGCGAGCTCGACATCAGAGGAGGACTTGTCGCACCGCGGCATGGACATTTTTTTTCTTTTTCATGTTTTCTTTATGAAGTCTTCGAGTTTTGTTTGGGGCGGCTAGGTGGTGACGATGTCCCCTTCGCACCGCGGCATGGACATTTTTTTTTCTTTTTCACGTTTTCTTTATGAAGTCTTCGAGTTTTGTTTGGGGCTGCTAGGTGGTGACGATGTCCCCTTCTAGGAATAATGTTCTCCTTGCTCTTTTGCTGTTCCGTTGATGTGTTCATCAACGGCGGAGGGCGTGTGGAGCCGTGTCTTCGGCGGGTCTTCCAGGATCCGGTCGGTTTTACGTTTTCGGTGGATCCGTATAGATTCGGTTGGCGTTCATGGTTCCTGGAGTTTCTGCAGGACCGTTTTTCCTTCTCCGAGGTGGCAGATCTCGGCCGCCGGCATCTCCTGGTCTGCATGGACGACATCCCGACCACTGCCTCTACAAGCTGCCGGGATTTTGAAAAGTTTGCTTCGTATGCGACATCAAGCTTTGCTCACGGCGCGCCGCCGGCGGATGCAGGAGGAAGGACGAAGAAGACTTCGGCACCCCCAATGATCCGGTCGTATTTTTATCCATCCGTATGGGTGTGTTTGCGAGGACCTATGGTACTTACTGTTAAGAACCAACCTGTGGTTGGATGGTTAGAGGGACTGTGGTATCCCCAACCCACCAGGGTTCAAATCCTGGTGCTCGCATTTATTCCTGAATTTATTTCAGGATTTCCAGCGATGCGCATTTAGTGGCAGGAGATGTTCCTGTCGACGACTAGGTGCCTATGGTGACTTCGTAAATTTCAAAATGATATGTCGGCTCAGTGTTTCGGAGGTGCTCATAGGAGTAGGGCGTGCGTGTGTGCATTCATAGAGGTGAGTATATGCGCGTGTATATAAGCGCTTGCGTTTGTACCGTGTTCAGAAAAAAAATGATACTTACTGTTAATATATGGCCTTGGGCCATTTTGCAAAATTAAAAATGACAGAAAAAAAATAAGCTTGAGACTTGCAATGCCATTTTGCCATTAGGGGTTATGGCACGATATGGCGCGTGCCTAGTTGCAAAATAAAGTAAAGCAGAGGCACGTACGTGGTGGTACTGCATGACTTTTTTCTCTTTTCGAGAAGGCGGTACTACGGCACCAATAATACCCTCGAGTCCCAGTACGCATCTTCACGTGTTCGCAGCTCGCCCTGCACTGGGCGGCCGGGCTAGCTGCGGCCATGCTACCGGCAGCAACATCTCACCTGTCTGTCGTCCGTCTCTGTCAAAGCTCCACGGCCGACCAGCTAGCGGAGACGACGACGAAGCACCGACACTGGCCGTGCCATGCCTGCCGGGAAGCACAACGTAGGAGGATAAATCCCTGACGGCCGAGCGCGTCGGCTGCCTGCCGCGGCCGCGTGCGTGCGAGTACGGCGCCTGACCGGGCAAGGCGTGGAGAGACGGTGGGCGGGGCCGCCTCAATGGAACAGTAGAATTGGATCCGAGGGCTGGTTCCCCATCGAACAGTAGAATCTTTCTCTTTTCTCTTTTGGCCAGAAGGGAACGGCAGAATCTACCCCATCCGTCTCATAATATAAGACGTTTTTCGGTTGGCACCACACCAGTGCCAAAAAAATGCCTTGCGTTATGAGAGGGAGGGAGTAGCAAGCTAGAGAACGGCGCACCCCACGAAACTTGTAATTAGGTCGAGTAATGCATATACGCGCACGCACGCGTATTCCCGCCGTTTCTAAATGCAAGCCTTTGTTAGGTATTTCAATATGGAATGCATATGGACAGTTGTGAAGCTAGACAAAGATGTGGTGTGGGGGGGGGGGGGGGGGGTTGGGGGGCGCTAAAGAGAAAACATGAATGATTGGAGGCTAATTACTACACTTTCTTGTATTTAAGATCCTAAAATATTATGGATGCATATGCACGTATTTTAGAGCGTGGATTCACTCGTTTTTGCTTCGTATGTAGTTCATACTGCAATGTATAAAAAGATTTATATTTAGGAACGGAACGAAGGTAGTGCTAATTAGATCCGGCCATGCCAGCCAGCTAGTACGGAGGCCGTGTGCATCGCGCTGTGCAGAGGCAAGCGGTGTGGTCGTGTCATCTCTTATATATCGATGGAGTGAAAATGTCATTTATTATTAAAAAATCAACATAACAAAACAGGACAGGGGAAACACCCAGCAGATGGATGGATGGTAGGGAAGACACAACAAATCTTTCCGCACAAGCTCTCGCAAAAAAATGTTGAACCGGTTTGTTTCTAGGGCACAGATCAAGTAGTATATTATCGCAATGAGAATCTAGTTTTTATAAGAGAAGACTGTATGTAGGGTTTTAATCCAGCATAGGAAATTTTTCCTGTGTTGGACATTTGGAAAGAAGTAATGATGCCGCTAATAACATTAATCTAATAGATTTAATTTCCACACCTTAACTTTGCATTTTCTAAAAAAAAGGTTATATCTTGCGTGTTTTTTTCCTTTTTCATGCACCTATTTAAATATCTTCAAATTCATGTAAAATTCCCTTGAAGTACTCAAATGGTCATGTCTACAAAGTCCCGTACTGTGGTTTCAGAAACCATGACCACATAGTCCTGTTTTTTTGTACCGAAGAGACGACTAAAAGTGCGCAAACCTAAATGATATGCTAGCGAAGCTATTCGATTTTTGATCAGATGGAGAATTAATCAACAAGCAGGATCGCAAAATAGTGCCTTCACTTTTCTCAAACCAAGAAATTAGGATACTGTTGGCTGCACATGTTGGCACTCGAGAAATGCATGGCAGTTAGCATAATGCAACCTCAAATAATTTGTGCAAGACATTTTCTTATTTATTCAGTGCGCACAGCACAAACACATTTCTCAAACCAAGAAATTTCACGGCGAGCAGTCGACATTTTTTTTCAAATTTCTCACCTTTTCCTTTGTTTGTTACTCAAATACCGTATGCATATATAGAAAAAATGACGGAAAATAGTTCATGCTAGAGACTGTCACATGTAATTAATTAGGAAGGGAGGGAGGATCATTTTGCCCCCCTGCAACTGCAAGCTCCTCTCTCTATTCGTCAGTGTTTGCTTAGAGCTGCATACGGTTATAGCTTAATGACGCGTGCTCAGCCCAAAAGCGGGAGTATTACTTGCTTAGTACTCCCTCAATGTAAGAGGTTTTTTGACACTAGCGTAGGGAGTAGTAATTAGTATATAAACAATTTATAGGTTTGGTCCTTGCCGTTGCGCCCTCTCTAGTGGACGACGGTGAGGTACGTACGCAGGCCTGTCTGTCAAATGTCTACGGCCAAAACGCACTGCTAGTACCTACCGGCTGGTGAATTCATTCCACCGTTCACATGCGGCGCATGGCACTCCTACTCCGGGAGGGGATAGGACGAGTACTGCTACTGCAGCTGAGGACCAGCACCCACACCGATGCATATCGTTTTCTCCATTACTTTTGCCCCGACGAGTCACCGACCGAGACAAGACGGTGAGAGAGGGGAGAGCCGGGGGCTCAATGGAACAGTAGAATTGGATCCGGAGGAGTGGTTCCCAATGGAACAGTAGAATTTCCACACACCTCCGAGCTAAGCTAGAGATCGAGGGCTAGATCTCCCAAGAGAGTAAAGTAACTAGTAGCTGATTAATTTGTCTCCTGAGCCGGGCAACGGGCCGGCCGGCAGAGGAGAAGAAATTAACAAAATTGCTTGTGTGATTCTTGCACAAAAAGGTTCTACCACTAGCTACAAAACCACGATGTGTTTGCCCAGATCCGGAGGTGCTAGCTAGGAAAAACGAAGTAGTAGTAGCAGTAGCAGCAGCTCGTGGTTCGGACTGAGTCATCGATCGGCATGCGCGCGCGTGGCTCGTGAGGAACTCTGCCGGAAAAAGAGAGCTCCGGCGAGAGGCTACGCGCTACGGGATATGGCTGGGATGGAGCCTGGATGGCGGCATCATCAGCTAGCGGACGGACGGACGGACGACAGGGAGGAGAAGACGCGGCAAATCAAATCCTTCCCCGAGACAGCAGCAAGAGGAGAGGGTTGAGCAAGCCTTCAGGCAATTTGTTAACTTTTTCATGAGAAAGCAGGTCAGAGAGTGGGATGCGGCGGCTGCGTGCGTGCGTACCATGAGGATGTGGAGAACTCGAAGAGGCGGCCGCGGGTGGAGAAGATGATGAGCGCCACCTCGGCGTCACAGAGCACCGACAGCTCGTACGCCTTCTTGAGCAGCCCGTTGCGGCGCTTGGCGAAGGTCACCTGCCGGCTGATCTTGTTCTCGATCCGCTTCAGCTCCACCTTGCCGCGCCCCATCCCTCTCTCCCGCCTCTCTTCTCTTCTTCCCCGGCCTCTCCCTCCCTCTCTCTCTCTCTCTCTCTCTCTCTCTCTCTCTCTCTCTCTCTCTCTCTCTCTCTCTCTCTCTCTCTCTCTCTCTCTCTCTCTCTCTCTCTCTCTCTCTCTTGTTTCCTCTTCTCCCTGCTTGCGAGCCGCTCGGATAGCACTGGTCGGAGGAGGAGGAGGAAGGAGCTGTCGTAGAGTACTTCCCACCCTTTATGCTATGGTATGGTATGGTAGGACGGTGGCCTACGCATGCACCGCATGTACGGTGCGCTCCTTTCCCTTCCCCTAGACTATCTCATCTAAAAATGCCAGACATACAAAGACTTGCACGTTTTTACACGCTCTTTTCATCTAACAACCAATCACAAACCTCTCCTTGATTTTCAGGAGGATGAGCCGCCCCGCTCATCTATTAACCAATCAAGATTAACCATCCTGTAAAAATCTGTAAATCGTTTGTACGTGTAGCATTGCGGCCATCTCATCTCCCTTGAAGATTTCCTCCCACTCTCTCTTCCTCTGTCGTTCTGTCAGCCGTGCTTTCTCTGTCACCGCCGTACGTGGCCCGGCCCGCCGCTCCTCCTAGGCCCTATGTACCTAGCTTGGCTTGTCTTGGCTTGGCTCGGCAGCAGCCATGGCTCTCGCCTCCGTGCCGCGGCCGCTCGGCAACAGCGACGGGCGGGGCACCATCCGACGTGTCGACTGCTTCCAATTCCAAGCACACCAACAGATAGGCATGCACCAAAGCTTAGCTACGCCATCATTTCGACGAGAGAAGAACTTCACCTTAACCTCGGCGGCCCGGGTGGATGGATGGATGGACGGACGCCGGTACGATGGGACGACTCCTCCCTGCTCGGGTTATGAGACACGTACAGCTAGCGGGTTTGGCGGACTTGAAAAATCACATTTTTAGCCTCAATTCCCCGTGTGATGTGTGGTGGGAACTGATTAGCTGTGGAAAAATAGCGAGGGAGCTCTGTATCCCAGCTGAAATTAGGAGGCCACTAAGGAAGAGACGCCTGCGAATTGACCTCTCTAGTTTCGTTTCCCCTTCCTCGTCCGCTTCTTTGCCCCTAAAATTAGGCGGGGGCTAAAGATGAGACGCCTATGAATTGACCTCTTCAGTTTCCTTTCCCCTTCCCTCGTCAACTTCTTTGCCCCCCAACCAAGCAGTGGATTATATTTCTTGTGCCCCTTTTACTCTCATTCCCTATCACTAATTCACCTAAAAAAACACACATAACGGTACTGTAAGTACCAAAAATGCCAGGCCTATGAAGAGTTGTCACGAAAATCCCTATTAATTCCACTAATCACCCCCCCCCAAAAAAATTTCAGGGTGGGCCCCACACCCCCACTTATATCCAATTAAGAGTTGTCATCTCATCCGGTAAGCCCCCTCCTTACGTAACATTTTGTAGGTGTAGCAAAACTTTGTAAATGGTTCAAATAAGGGTCTGACGTCTCACACATGGATTACGCTGAATGAGTACGTTTTTTGCAGATAGAAAAAGGGTAGTTGCACATTCCTACAAACGCAAATCCATGTAGATTTTAAAGAGCAACTGCATAGCAAAACAATAAAATGATTTCAAATCAAATCTGCAAAAAGGAAATTACACATCCAAAGCAAATGTTCAAATATATACAACTACAAATTGTAGAGACAACGGTCGCGCATTTGTGAAGTGCACAACTGGTGTAGAATAGTTGTGCAGTTCAAACACGGACTACGGAAAACTTACAGATTCGATGGAATAGCTTGAAATAAAGGATGCTTTCCATGCTTGTATTGAGTTGAGATCATAGCATATGTACGTGCGATCTCATTCTATGTGTTATATACTGTCGATCGACGTATCTTTAATTGCATAGCCTTTTCTTTTCTTTTGTAGTAGATAATTGTTGACACGACCGTGGTTCGACATCCAGCCTTGCGAGAGAATTGTCTCTACTAGAGTTTGTCTGATTTTTGAGCCATGCATCCGACATATACTCCCTTTGTTCGGGTTTATTAGGCCATCGGGTCATCCTGCCATGTCCTAGTTTATCAGACAACATGGAATGAAATTAATTAGGAAAGTGGTGCATGCATCAGAATTAAGTAGCGTCGGAGCTATGAAATGGTGGTAGGCCTGCATGCATCGGTTGGTTAGAGCAAGTATAATAGAATGGCCTAAGCGGATTATAAGAGCCGCCACATCAAATTTGTACTTAGTTGGAGGAGAGAGGTGAGGAAAGAGAGAGAAAAAAGCGGGCTACAAACTTACAACAGGCTGTATCATGGGCTCCAACATCCTTTGTGAGAAAAAGATGTGGGTCATATATTAATGATAGCGTGACATACTAGTATGACTAGGTGTTGTACGAGTGGACTAATAGATTGACTATAAGTGGTGTGACAACTTTATCTCATACTGGTACGAGATAATATGCTTAAAAGCTTGTATTATCGCATACTACTGGTACCATTTTCTCATATGCCAGCAATAACATGCTTAGAAACTTTGCCTGCCGTCTGGCACCCATGGTAGTACCACTAGTCAGCAATAGCATGACCCCTCTCTCTCTCTCTCTCTCTTCTGCCGGGGTCAGTCAGCACGTAGAGTGGTGGTACTAGCACGCATGAATGCATGCTCCTGTTGGCAACGTGGTACGTACAAACAACACAAAAAAGCCGGGCATGTTTGAATACGGCACGCATGAAGCAGTAGCTAGCACCGACGCGGTGGCTGGCAGGCCGCTGTAGCACGCCTTGAACCGGAGGGAGACGGACGCGGGGCGCGAGGCCATCGAGCGAGCGAGCGAGCGGCGAAGCGACGCGCGCGGCAGAGAGCACCGAGCACTGGGCACTGCTGCGGGCGGGCACGTGTCGACCGGGGTCTGGCCGTGGGGGACGCCCGCCGGCCTCCATCATCATCCCATTCGCACGTACTGGTGCTGGTGCTGGTGCTGGGATCGACGGGAGGTGCCGCAGCATGGCGCCGTGCGGGGAGGGGGCAGGGGCGAGCGCACGCGCACCTGTTCTTCTTCTCCTCCCCCTTTTCTCGTCTTTCCACGGCATGGCGCCTGCGCAATCCCAACAGTGCCATGCAGCAGCATCCGGCCGCGGCTTTTCCTTTTCCCCGCCGGTCGCGGTAAGATACCATGGCTGCCTTTTATTTCCAGGCACCGGCCGGGCCGTTCCTTTTCCACGCGATTTTATATTATAAAATAATAGTAAATCAGGCCGGCCGGAACAGTACCATGCATGCAGCCGCAGGGCCCGGCGTCGCGTTTCCAGCTGTGGCTTCCGCTGCCTGCTCCTTTGGTATGTAAGTATAAGCAAATGTTTTTTTGTTATCCCTCAGAAATGAAATGCCAGTTTTTTTTTTGTTTGAAACAAGACTTTCCATGGGCCTCCTCGTGGCTGCGGCGAGGATATGTTTGGTTTTAGCATGTTTTAGAGCACCTACAGTACAGCCACCGACACCAAATCCGGCCCCTCAAACATCCCGAATGTGCCTGACGCGTTCCCCGGCGGTGGCCGAGCAGCCCTCGTTTTTTCCTTCTCTGCATTTGAATTCCTCATATTTCAAACCTTATCCATACGTGTCAGTCAGGCGTGGTGGTCTTGCCCAGGCCGCCCTATATCCGCCCCAGATTTGGGCTGCACATGAGGGTGGTGGTCAGCCCGGGCATTTGAGGCCAGTTTGAGGCGCCCGGGTGTCGGTGTCAAAACCGGCAGACCTCGGGGTAGGGGGTCCCGAGCTGTGGATCTCGGATCGAGGGTAACAGGAACGAAGGAGACGATGTTTACCTAGGTTCGGGCCTTCTTGATGGAGCTAAAACCCTACGTCCTGCTCTTGTTTATATTGATGGAGATGTATCAAGTACATAGTTGAACTACCTCGAGATTGTAATGTGTGGTCTAACTCTAGGGCTAGCTAGGTGAATGATTTTGTGTTGATGTCCAATCTACGAGCTAAACCCGATGGCTTATATACACACCAGGGAGGGCAGCTAGGGTTACAAGGTCGGTAGCTAGGAGCTAGGCGGCGGCAGAGATCTTGGAGTATACGTCAAGTCTTCGAGGGAGGCATCCTTGATCACGCCTCCCGCGTACTGCCTCCGGAGTCCATCTTGATCACGAATGAAGGCTCGTCGGCCCAACTCGAGGAGAATGGGCCGACTGGGTTTGTACTCCCTTATCCAGGACACCGTCAGTAGCCCCCGAACTGGTCTTCTATGCCGAGGACTATAACCTCGGATCCGGAGTCCTTGGCTCGACAGACGAATTCTTTCTTGTACCTTTCGGACCACCCCTTCAAAGGAGTGATGTCGGCCGAAGCTCAACCAAACATGTTCCCTTTGCCCGAAGAGATTGGGTAACTTAGCCTTGAAGGCCAAGCACCTCGGTGTGAATGGTTCCTCCCAGTCTGACAACTTTATCGAAACGACTCACCGCATGACAGGTCGAGCAGTTACTGCTCTCCTCAAATCACGGCCCGAGGCTAACTTTTTACTGGCACGTCCCCTCGAGGCACATATCGTGTGCGTTTTCTAGGGATATCATCAAGATTTTGTTTCCCCCCATATGCTCAACGGCATCTTTGATGGGAGTGGCGAGTTTATCGGTGCAACAAGGGGGACTCTTGGCCATTCACTAGCCTTTAATAGCAAAAGGGAGGACATCGTAATTGACAATGCTCCCATTCTTCCCATCTACTGGTTTGTCTAGCTCCAGCGCCCAGATCCAATCCCGCACCCCTTTTCTCCAGCGAGTCCATCCTCCTTCGCCGGCCATGGCCGAGACTCTTCAAGGGCACTTGGGTGGTTCCATCATGACAGATGGCACCATCCAGGAGCTACGCAATGCGGGACACCGACATCGCCGCCTGTCGTGGAATTATCACGGCAGATGTCCTCTTGAAAGGACTTAGTCATGGAGCCATCGCAACTAGAAAGCTTAAAGGGGTTAATCGGGACAAAGGACACGAGAGAGTTATACTAGTTCGGCCCCTTACGGTGAAGGTAAGGCCTAAGTCTAGTTGGGTTGGTATTGCTTGAGGTTTCGATGACCAGGGAGCGAGATACGCTATGCCCGGTTCTCGATGAGTTGTTTCTTGCCCTAAGCCGCCGGCGGGTCGTCCCCTTATATAGACGGGTTGACGCCCTGCGGCCTTCAGAGTCCCGGCCGGCTCATAGACAGTGTCCGGCTCGGTGACTAATTAATTCTACCTTATGTTACAAGTCATGCCATCATGGCGGTTTACAATTATGGGCCTCAAGTCGCCTGTGGGCCTTAGACCCTTTATTGAACCGCCATCTTCATGCTTGGTCTTGGGCTTCTTCTGATGAGTCCTTCTTTGTGTAACCCGGCCCCTCCTGGGCAGCTTAGACAAATAGTTATATCCCCACCATTAGGCCCCAGATTGATTTGAACCGGTTCATGTCAATCTTAAAATACCTTTAAGAAACAAGCCTTCAGTCTTCTGTCTGCACAAAGGCTTTAACCCGCCATGACGCCATCTTCTAGATCCGTGTTAACCCGTCGTGACGTCATCTTCAATTAAATTCATATTTTACTCCGTCATATCCTCCAACGGATCTTTGCTTTTACTGGCCATTCCGAAAACCGAGGCGCCAGGGACGCTGGATAATGATGTTTCGGTCTCCTCGTTTCAGGAAGCGCCGTCTCAGTCGGTCCTTCCTTATAAATAGGTGCGACCTAGGTCTTTCCCATTCTCCTTCTTCGGTCGTCTTCCTCCTCGCACTGTTTCTCTGCCGCTTGAGCTCTGCCACCGCCGCCGCCGCAGATCTCCTCGTCTTCTCCAACTCAGGCCACTGCATCAACCTGACTTGACCAGAGAAATGCGACGGAAGCCTGCAACAGCTCTGGATCCGTAAGTCATTTTCCTTCCCTGTTTTTAGATCTGCATTGCGGCCTCCCGAGTTCGTCGGTGTTCATCACCGCCCGTTGCAAACCCTTGATAGTTTTCCTCTCCAGTGCTCCTTTTTGATCTTTAGATAGCCAGAACTACTGCGGTGGCTGTTCCGCACCCATCTTGAATAGGAACAGATCTCATTTCCCTTGTTTAAAGGCCTCCTTCAATTGTATGAACTACTCTGTACTGGTTTGAGGTCTAGAAATTTTTCTTTTCGGAGCGACCGTTTGATCCAAAATAATAACTACAACTTGTGAAACCTGTTTGTTCCACACTTAGCCAAAAACTGCATCTGTTGAATCTGTTTCACCACGGTAGTCCACATGGCCGGTTTAAGACAACACCGGTTGTCATTCTTGCTTGTTCTGGCGACTTTACATAATTTAACTGCTTCTGAAACCCGTCGCGGCTTAAATGTAAAAAATAACATTAGCCATATGTCATTAGGCCCCATTTTAAGCCGCCATTTTGAATAGACTTAAAATACTTTCCGTCCGGGTTAAAATTGAACCGGAACTTATTATTTTGTCATAGGCTTCCACTTACGCAATGGCACCTAAGGCTCCCAAGGCTCCTGTGACCTGTAATTGGGTCAAGTCCATTGTCACAGAAAGCAAACTTACTGAATTTGTGAAGTCTGGCCACCTGCCCAAGAAGGAGGTTATGTCTTATCGTGCTCCTGACCCGTCCGAGGAGAAACCTCAACCCAAAGAGGGGGAGGTGATCGTTTTTATGGATCATATGAGCCGGGGATTTGCTCCACCCGGTTCAAAATTCTTCAGGGATGTTTTGCATTCTTTGATCTCAGACCTCAAGACATTGGGCCCAACTCCGTGTCAAATATTTGCAACTTCCAAGTTTTCTGCGAAGTGTACCTTGGAGAAGAGCCCAACCTACTTTTGTTCATAGAGTTGTTCTATTTAAACCGGTAGAACGAACGTGCCAACGGGACCAGTCTGGAACTTGGCGGCATCTCAATTTAGCGGTGGAGAGACTGCCTCTTTCCTTATGCCGAACCGCCAAGCCACCCAAAGGATTGGAACCAGACGTGGTTTTATTGCCAGGACACTTCTCCGGCTCATGAGAACCCGCTGCCCGGCTTCCGTGCTCAGCGCCTTGAATCCAATCACCCGCTGCCTGATAAATTGACCGCTGTTGAACGTCTACCACTTGCCCTCACCATCAAGAAGATCAAAGCCCTCTTAGGCAACGGCTTAGATGGCATTGACTTGGTGCGAGTTTGGGTCTCCTGGCGGGTGATCCCGTTAAGCCGCCGCCCCGGCTTAATGTGTACTTACTCAGGCGAGAAGGATGACCCAATGCGTCATAGTCCTGACGACTTACCAGATGATGCGGTGGAGGCTATGACCCAGTCTTTGTTGAAAGAGGGCACTGTGACTAGTAATGCCTTTGTCTTACTTCCTTTCTGTAAGAAGAACCCGGCCCCTGCGGTGAGTCATCAACCTCAATAATTACTCTTTACTGTGTTATACCTTGCTTTTAATCATAACCCTTTATCATTTTTTCACAGGCAAATGACAACTTCTGGAAGGTCAAGTATGATCATGAGGCTGCCAAACAAGCCAGAGCGGCCAAGAGAGCCGAAAGGAAAGCCGCCAAAGCAGGGACTTCAAGAAAGAGGAGGCCAAGCGCTTCAGACATGTTAAAACTTGACGATACTGATGACGATGAAGAAGAGGTAACTTTTAACTCCCTTGATTCTTTTATCATCACCTTACTAACATTAATTCCTTTCAGGAAGATACGGGAAACAGCCAAGCCGTCGAGGAAGAGGTAACTATAATCTCCTCCGACTCCGAGCCCTTGCCGCGGCAGAAAATTCAAGGAGTGACCCGGAAAGTAAGATTTTCACATCCTTTGGCTTACAAGATCCTCAATTTCTTTTGAAGCAATAGCTTTATTAAAGCCGAAGGCAGACCCGGATCAGCAAGGATGCAGAGCTCTCCTCCGGCTTACCTGACGTAACCAGGAAGCGTCGGACTGAGGTTATCTCCGATTTACATTCTGTTTTACCTTTGGCGGGTTTAATTCGTCAACCTCTCAATTCATCTGACTCCAATTATCATGATACCTCTCCTTCCTCCGGCGAGTCTATGCAATCTAACATGCCGGCTTTCAAAACTTCCCCCGGGTAATGTAAACTTGTTTACCTTATGCTTTATCTTACTCATGCTTTTGTACTCACCCTTCTGCCTTGTCCACAACGTGCAAGTAAAGCCTAGCAAGAGGGGAAAAAAGAACAAGCCGTCCCAAGAACCGGTCGTGACCGAGCCGGAGTTCGGAACGGCTGCTCCTGATGTTTCGGCTCCCGAGCCGCCGCCTGAACCCTCTCAAGGCATTCCAGTAACTACCTCTGACCCGCCTGCTGAGCAAGTTCTCAATGACTCTGGTAACCCGGAGGCTCCTAGCCCGGCTAAAACAGATGACCCGGAAGTTGAGATTACCAAAACTCAATTTATTGAGCCGGGAAGACCCATTGTGCTGGCTAAGTGCTCTACCAAAGAGGAACACTTGGAACGCCGAAAGGCCAAGCTGGATGTCGCTGACTACACTCATTTGAGTATTGGAGAGATCGCCTCTGGCTATATCAATCAAGTACATAGCAGCCGTGACCTAGAAATTGACATGGTGAAGCAGATACAGCAAAAATCTGAGGTATGACTTATGCTATTTTTCCTTAACCATACTTACTGTACCAGCCCCCAAGTCTACTGCTTATAAGTAAATATGCTGTAGACTTTAGAAAACTGCCTAGCACTGCTTGTCCGGCTTATAAAGAAGATACTTAACCCGGTTGTAGCATGATACTTTGAACTTGCGATACACATTAGCCCCCAAGTGCCAAGTATCTTTGCTTGCAAAGTGCTTGGGACTTAATTTTCATGAACCAGCATAGTAATTTAAAGCTCTTCAGTATGCATTATCCCCCAAGTGTCAAGTATCTTTGCTTGCAAAGTGCTTGGGACTTCATGTTATCTTATAATTATTCTGACTATAACCCGGCATCAAATGCAGGCTACCATAAGTCAATTTGAGTCGGAGATTGCTGACCTGAAGAGCCGCCTGGCAGCTCAAGAACTTGAAATCCAAAAAGCCAACTTCAAGTTTGAATTCAGCGTCTCTGAACAAGAGAAGTTGAAGAAGAACCTTGAGTCGGAGAAGAAAACCTGGGCTGATGAAAAAGCCTCACTGGTGACCCGGGCCGAGACATCAGAAGCATCACTTGCGGAAGCAACAGCCGAGCTGTCCGGCTTAAAGCGCCAGATATCTCAAATGGTCTCAGCAATCTTCGGTAAGTCACTTTATATAAACTTTTAAATACTGCAAGCCTTCTTTTGATGACTATTTCAATTGTTATCTCTGGTTCACCTTATGTTTATGATTGCAGGCCCCAGGAGCACAAACCTCAAGCAGAACATGCTGATCAAACTGAAAGCGGTTTACACCCTGGTGGAGCAACTCTACACTGGTTCACAACGTGCCTTGGCCGTTGTGGCTTTATCAAACGATCCTCCCCATCTCCTGCAAGATGTGCTAAAGCGGCTTGCTATGCTGCCTCAGCGGGTCCAAGAGCTAAGGCAGGCATCTGCAAGAGCCGGAGTGATAGCCGCATTAAGCCGGGCCAAGGCGTGGCTTCCAGAGCTAGACCCGGCTGACATTGTTCTTGGGTATCCAAGCTTGAAGGAAGATGGCACCTTGTTCAACGAGACAGATTTCACCGCCTGCGTGAAGGATATATGCCCTGTGGCTACTCTTATTGGGAACGACACTGACCTTACCAAATATCAGCCAAGTTATGATAGCGGGAATTGAAGACTCCCAACACCTCTCTATGATGAAGTCAGCCTGATCCCTCCAATCCGTAAGCATACCTTTGCCCCTGAAGTCGACCCAGCCGGTTTAATAGATGACGAAGCTGAGTTTGAAGCTTTGAGTGGCATTGACTGGGCGTCGTCCACCTTCCAGGACAGGGCAGCCGACGGAGAGGCGGAGAAGGATAACCCGGAATCTTCAAGCCAACCAAAGGAGTGAACCACCAGGCGTCATATTTCTATGTTGTGAAAACAATGCTTCATTATT